>CM076576.1:721978058-722308058 GCA_034641835.2 Pinus albicaulis
CAAGCTGATCTGAAATGGAAGGTACTTGAAAAGGGTGCAAGGTATCCTTTTTCAATTATGTAAATGAGTGCAAAAATACTCTAAGTTTAAATCTGAAAATGTGAGAACTTCATATTTCTAATACAGAGATAGACTGTAGGGGCATTTACCGGATATTTCACCTTTCAAAGAAAGGATGAATCCAGAGGCTACCTGGCCCTCTTACAAACTCTGCCTAAAGAAATAATAGAAGTAAACACTCAGATTTAATTAAAATGATCTTGCTTTAAACTTGATGTTATGCGGAAATTTAACTTGCAAATGGTGTATGTCTTTTCACTGTTTATGTATCTTAAGTGTAATTATTTTTGCTGAAACTTAACATGGGTATCAGCAACAATATTCAGCAATATAATATCAAAACACAACAGCAATATGATATAGGAGTTCACCCCAACTCTTGGGCTACATCTCCTGGATCAAGCCTCCCAAAATGGGCTTGTCCTCTTGTATTAAAAGTTCTCAAATGCAATACAAGATTATAAGTGTCTCAATAGAAAAATATGAATATATAAACTGATTCAGAAGGCAGGAAAAAGCTAAGAATGCCTTTTCAAATTCACTAAACAGTGAAAGATTACCATAAACAGTGATTTCTTCATCAATGTCCTGCTGGTGCTTTGAACTTCTCTGCAACTTTTCAGGCTGTAGAAGTCCTAAAATGCCTCTGAAACCTCTTCCAATGGCTTCAGAAGGTCGAAATTATCTGAAATAGAGCTTTGGTTCACCTCAAACTGATAACCACAACTCAACCAAACTCAAAACCCAAAATGGCCCTAGTGGCTCAAAAAGCTTCTCCGAAGCTAAACAGGCTGAAACTGAGCTCCAATGGCTCTGAAACCTGTGCCATTGAGTCCAAAAGGCTGAGAAAATATGAAATCAAAAAAAATTTCGTTCCAAAAGGTTGAGTAATGAGAAAGTTATGACCAAAACAACTTTGCCCCAATTTCCTCCACTAAATGTGGGGCAACTGCCAGTTAACTCCACTAAAAGTGGAAGTCCGCCTAAATTTGGGAGCGCCTCCAGAATCTCCGCCATATTAAACTCCACTTAACTGAAGCTTAATTAAATATTAAACTTGAGATTAGGCTCCTTAAGCGCTCTTAATCATTAAGCTCCCACACTAGTCATATGATGAGGTTCCATGGGAGGAGGGTTGGCCCCTCCGTGCTCCGCCAGACCCACTCCACTAAAAGTGCAATAACGTTTTCATACGGTGTCCGTTTTTCAAACCGTTTGCAGCGTTGGGATTGTATTGCCGAGGCCTATCCCGTTGCTCAGGTTCCAAATCAATTTGAGCACTTTTAGACTTAAGAGCCTAATCAGCTTGCTCGACTTGGTGGTGCAGGAATCAAAACCGGAAACCCGCCTTTATTGTTCACTTCTTCGTGGTTCCGTTGCTTTCTCCCTCAGGGTTCTGTCCACATTTATTATTTATGAATTCCACTCTTCGCCTTCAATGAAACTCGCTTCTGTCCATACACAGCTTCGGCCTCTGCCTATTTCAACAATACGCATCTCTGTTTCACTTATGCCGGTTAAACGATGAGAATGGGAATTGTCTCCAGTCGAATTTCATCGGGTTCAATTCAACATAGGTCCAATCTGCGAATTAAGCTCAGAGGTAGCCTCTGCTACCTCTCTTTTTGTTGCCTTGTCTCTGTAAATGTACTCTCCCTCTGTTCTTCTCTGCTGTCCTTTTCCATCAATGACAACATTTCCAATAGTCTCCCCCTTTGCCATCAATGACAAAATTTCCAATAGTCTCCCCCTTTGCCATTGATGGCAATATACTTCCTCTGTTTTCCTTTTAGGACCCTTCCTTCTGTTGCTAGCTCTTCCTCCCCCTTTGACATCAATGGCAAGGGGTTGCACATTTCTTAGTGTAGATTCTATCCTTTTATCCTTTGTTTTTATCCTTTTTCAACATTTCTTGCATTTACTCTCTCTGAGATCTTCTGACTTTGTGCCCTGCTGCTCCAAACTTTGGATTAAATCGAAAATACTAACCCTTTAGCCTTTTCATTGACTCTTTTATGCTGGATGTATTTTTTCATAATCCTTTGATCCTGAGGACCTGTTTCATGCTTCCCTTGTTGGCTGATCTCCCCCTGGAATGATATTTTCGTTTCTGTTCTCCCCCTGAAACTGTGCTTTCTATTTAAATCAGAGAGTAGCATCTACAGATACTACCCCTAGTCTATTTCTCAAATATTCAAATGGTTCTCTAGCAAGCGGTTTGGTAAATATATCTGATGTCTGTTCTTTTGTTGGTACATACTCCAGTTTTACTATCTTCTGAGCCACTTGTTCTCGAAGAAAATGATACTTGATTGGGATATGTTTAGTTTTTGAGTGAAGCACAAGATTTTTAGATATTCTTATAGAACTTGTATTATCACATTTGATTGAGATAGGTTCATCAATGCTTACCTTCATGTCTTGGAGGGTTTGCTTCATCCACATGACTTGTGTACAACATGCTGCTGCTGCTATATATTCTGCTTTTGCTGTAGACAGAGAGATAGATGTTTGTTTCTTGCTTAACCATGCCACTAGACTTTCTCCTAAATATAATGCACCTCCACTTGTGCTTTTCCTATCATCCACACAACTGGCCCAATCTGCATCTGTGTATCCTGTCAAAGTGAAGCTTTTGCCTTTAGGATACCAAAGCCCATACTGTGCAGTTCCTTGTAGATATCTGAATATTCTTTTGACTGCAAGAAGATGATTTTGTTTAGGTGTTGCTTGATATCTAGCCACTAGTCCTACTGCTAGCATGATGTCTGGTCTTGATGCTGTCAGATACAACAGACTTCCTATCATGGATCTGTAGAGTTTTTGATCTATATCAGCAGATCCATCATCAGCACACAGCTTACATCCCGTGATCATGGGAGTTGACACAGGTTTGCAGTCCTCCATTTTGAATTTTTTCAACATTTCTTTTAAGTATTTTTCCTGTGAGATGAATGTACCTGTGTTCTTTTGCTGAATTTGAAGTCCTAAGTAGAAACTGAGCTCTCCAATCATGGACATCTCAAACTTTGATTTCATCTCCTCAGCAAACCCTTTTGCTAGTTCATCTCTGTTGCTTCCAAACATAATGTCATCAACATATACTACAACAATTAGGAGTTCATTTTCATGGGCTTTTATGTATAGATTGTTGTCTACTCCACCTCTCTTAAAGCCTTGTTTTTGCAAATACTTATCCAATATTGAGTACCAAGCACGAGGAGCCTGTTTCAGTCCATATAGAGCCTTCTTCAGTCTGCACACATAGTCTTCTTTGTCTGTTAAAGAGAAACCTTTTGGTTGTTCCATGTAGACTTCTTCTTCTAGATCTCCATTCAGAAAAGCAGATTTTACATCCATTTGATATACCTTGAAGTCTTGGTAGCATGCAAAGGCCAGAAACATTCTGATTGCTTCCATTCTGGCTATAGGGGCAAATGTTTCATCGAAATCAAGTCCTTCGATTTGTGAATATCCTTTGCAGACAAGTCTGGCTTTATTCCTGATTACCTGTCCTTCCTCATTCATTTTATTTTTGAATACCCATTTTGAGCCTATGACATTTTTCTCAGTGGGTCTAGGGATTAATTCCCAGGTATTGTTCTTCTCAATTTGGTCCAATTCTTCATTCATAGCATTCACCCAATACTTTTCCTTACTAGATTCTTCAAACTTCTTTGGCTCTATTTGTGATATCATGGCTATGTATACCTCTTATGTCTGTTAAGTTAGTTGCCTTCTTGTCTGGACCCCTTTTCTCTTGTCTCCTATGATCAGATCTTCAGGATGGTTCTTCTGAGTGTATCTAGAAGGGGCTTTAGAGCTCAGTTCAACATCTTCTGTTGTCTTTCTTGTTTCATCATCATCTTGGTCTTCTTCTTCATGGTTTTCTGATGGACTGCTGCAATTTGTATCTTTTGTATTGTTTGGAAGTTCTTCATCAAATCTCACGTCAATGCTTTCTACTATTTTTCGAAGAGTCTTGTTGTAACACCTGTACCCTTTACTTTTGGAAGAATATCATAGAAATATCCCTTCATCTGCTCTTGCATCAAATTTCCCAAGATTTTCATCATTATTCTTTATGTAACACTTGCTTCCAAAGATTCTAAAATGTTTGATTGAAGCTGGTTTCCCATGCCATAGTTCATAGGGAGTCTTGTCACTGCTTGGCCTTAAGTGAGCTTTATTAAGGATATGCACCGCTGTGTGTACTGCTTCTGCCCAGAAGGTTTGAGGAATATTACTCTCTTGCATCATGGCTCTGGCAATTTGTTGTACAGATCTGTTTTGTTTCTCTAAATTGTTGCTTTATGACATGTTCATTGCATAGGTCTGCAAAGTCAAAATCTGTGAATTCACCTCCTCTATCTGATCTGATGCATTTTAGCTTGCATCCTGTCTGATTTTCTGCTAAAGCTTTGAATATTTTGAATTTTTCCAGAGCTTCCGATTTATTCTTAAGAAATGCAACCCATGTCATTATGGAGAAATCATCTATTATCAGCATGAAGTAGGATTCTCCACTTGGTGTTTTAGTTCTTGCAGGTCCACACAGGTCCATGTGCACAAGCTGGAGTGGTCTTTTTGTTGATAAATCATCTTTGGCCTTAAAATATGTGCGGGTCTGTTTGCCCAATTGACATGATTTGCATATGGTATTAGAAGGCCTTTTTATTTCTGGCATGTCTCTGACAGCTTTCTTCTTGCTTAGTATGATGATATGATCAAAGCTGAGATGTCCCAATCTCTTATGCCATAACCATGACTCCTCAAGTTTGCTAAGATGGCATGCTTCATCTTCCTCTTTCACTATGTAAACATTACTCTCTGTTCGAACACCTTTGAGCAGAGTCTTACCTGTGGTGTTTGATCTGACTTCACAGTCTTGTGCTCTAAAAAACACTTAACAGCCTTTATCACACATTTGACTGACACTCAACAAATTTTCTTTCAGCCCATCTACAAATAGTACATCTTGGGCCTTACCTCTACCATTATCTAAGCTGACTGAGCCCTTTCCCTTGATTTTTCCTGAATGTTCATTGCCAAAAGTAACATTACCATTTTTTTTTCGTCAAAAGTTATAAATTTGCTTCTGTCTCCAGTCATATGTTTTGAGCAGCCACTGTCCAGATACCATTGGCTTTTCAAGTCTTTAGCAGTTAGAGCCAGGTCACACTTATTCAACTTCTTTTTCCACTGGAAGCATCCTTTTGTTAGGTATCTTTTGTGAGATGATGAATCACATCCTCTCAAAGGACATTTGGAAGGCATATGTCCAATTTTATTGCATACACAGCATTTGATCATAATTTTTGCAGAATTGTGAGTATGAACAAAATTTCTTTGATTCATAAACCCCCTTGAGGTGTTGAACATCAATCTTTGTCCATATTTTCTACACTCAATGATTTTATGGCCAAATTCCTTACAATAAAAATAGTAACCATAGAAACTATTTGCATACCTGATGTAAGGTTGTCTTCTCCATTTGTTTGCTTGAGACAGTCTCTTCACTGTTTGCATATTTTGCTGGTTTGAATTACTCCTCCTTGCATGACAGTATGCAGCAATGTGTCCCAGCTTGTGGCAGACATAATAGGTGGCATTTTTCATAGGAGGGAAGAATCTCCTTTGATGGCTTCCAAATTTGACATACTCAGGGGTATATAAATATTTTTCTGTTGTCTGAGTATTTCTTTCATTCTTTGTTATTAGAGGATTCTTCTGGGTTCTATCTCCCTCCTTACATGTTTCTTCTTTTGTAGGAATTATTTGAGCTACTTCATCATCCTTCTTTGCTTTTACAAAAATAATCTCTCTATTTTCTTTTTCTTTGCTTTTACTTGATTCTCCTTCATAGCCTATTCCAATTTTTATCATAGGAGATCTTTGAGCATCCAGAATTTCATTCAACTTACTAGAGCTTGTTGTTTGAGAAGAATTTATAGCCACTTTCCTTTGAGTATTTTCTAATTTCTTCCTAAGAAATACTACTTCTTCTTCCAACTTCTCTTGTTCCTGAGTTTTCTCCTTGATTTGATTGAGTAACATGTCTTCTATCTTCTTGGCTTCTTCAAGTTCTATCTTTAGCTACATGAGGACTTCTGAATTTTTTTCTTCTCGTACATATTTGAGGAGAATGTCATTTTGTTTTTTGCACTTTAGTTTGAGTCTATCAATCTCCTCTAGGGCACTTCTTAGCTCCCCCTCAAGGTCGACTTCACCTTCTTCTTCTTCATCTTCTAGAAGGAGTCCTTCAAATTCTTCTATGGCCATCAATAAAAATTCAAAGGTTCCTTCTTCACTTGAAGGTTCATCTGAGTCTTCAGACGCACTGCTGTCTTGTTCAGCATAGAAGGATTTTCTACTGAACTTCTTTCCTTTCTGCCAGTTTTTTGATGTATTTTTCTCTGATTCTTGAGCCTGATTCCTTACTTTCTTGTGAGGACACTTAGCAGCATAGTGTCCAACTCTTCCATAGTTAAAACATTTGAAGGGAAGTTTACCTTTGTATTTACCTCAGCCTCTATCTAGTTTCTTCACAAATTTAGCCTCTTCTTCATCCAAGCAAGAGAATATGTCTTCCTTTTCTTCTTTCTTCTTTTTTGTTTTAAAGGCTGCCTCCCTCATACTTGGCTTCATCTATGGTAGCCTCATCTCATATGCTATTAGATTTCAAAGTAGTTGGTTCATGGTCAAGGTTTCCCAATCAGCTGTTTCTTCTATTGGAGACACCTTGGGGTTAAAACTGGGTGGAAGAGATCTTAGAATCTTTTGTACAATTACAACTTATTTTATGGTTTATCCTAGAGCCTTCATGTTATTTAATATTTCTGCAACCCTTAGAAAGAAGCTAGCAATGTCTTCATCATCATTCATTTTTAGGTTCTCAAACTGGGCTCTATAGACATGAATTTTGGCAGTCTTTACCTTCTTGTCTCCCTCATGGATGTTCTCTAGGGTATCCCACATCTCTTTGGCAGTGTCTTTGTGCATTACTTTGATAAACTATGCCTCACACAATCCATTTAATATGGCATTCATGGCTTTTGCGTTAGCTACAAAATCTTGTTTGGTTTCTTTCTCTGAGTCATCTGCCTTTGGGGCATATCCTAATTCCACCACATCCCAAAATAATATTCCTAGAGAGATTATGTATGTCCTCATTCTGATTTTCTAGAAGGTATAATTTGCACCAGTGAAAAAAGGGGCTTTAATGGTTGAGCATCCTTCTTTACTAGCCATCCTGGGAACCTAGGATCTCCTTTCAGTTGTTAAACTGATACAAAAGGAACCTTCTCTAATACCAATTGTTGAATATTTGGTTAAACTGAGAGGGGGGGTGAATCAGTTTAACATATGCATTATATTTTTCTTAATTTTCATCAAACTTATTTATAGCTTAATATGTGAATAGTCTTAAAATGTTGCAGCAAGTATTAAATTAATGTGACATAAACCTTATTGTGAGAGCAGCAAACAAATAAATAGATTTAGTGGATCATATCAACATATAAGCAACATACATAGAGAGAGCAGATGTAAGTCGAAACCCATAAAGGGAGAAAACCACATCTTATTATTGTTGTGATGCAATGGCAAGCTCCAACTCCCTCTGACCACTTTTTTTTCTGCAGGCACCAACCTACAGGAGGCTCCAACCTCATTCAGTTACAACTGAAAGCTATCAAGCTTCAACTTGATAGGGAAGCTTGAAATTCATCAATTTATCTAAAGAAATGTTTGTTGATTTACCTCAGATATCGGCTCTTTTCTGTAGCATCTCTTTTTGCTCCTCTCTTCCTTATCTTCTCTGCATCAATCTTCTATACTTTGCATTCTCTATCCTTACTCTCTCTAACCTCTCTATGCATATCAAGTTGATATTATATATATAGTTCATCGCATGACTGTTTGTATTCCACAAGGAATTTGGAGTGAACAGCCATGACTCTTTGGCTTCTGCCTTCTCATTCCTTTGTCCAACTCATTTAAAAAATATAACAATATGTACAAATTTCAATGTTACAGTGGGATTTTTCTTTTCCTTTGGATACTTGCCTTTGCATCACAAACAATATAAAACAATTAAACATTTACATTTTCAATTTCAATTTATAAACTTCACTCAGCCCTTGGCTTGTTGGTTTTGTCCTTTCTGTTGCTGTCATGCAACGATCCTGCATACCTCTGTTTACTGCAACTCTGAGCACCTGTGCATGTATACCTGTTCACTGCAATTTTAAATCCCTTCGCTGCATACCTCTTCAATTATGCAGTCTCTTTTTACCTCTGTACATATTCTCCAAGCTCAATGTAGTTGTATATCTGCTATATATGTATGCCTATTTTATAAGTTTAGCTCACCAATAAATCTCAAAATCTCATGCATCAATTAACATTCAAAAAGGGTCCACAATCTGTCTAATCTGGGAAATCTCTGTTCATTGTAGAGGTTCTACTTTTCGGCTTCAAACCTTTAACCCGCGCAGAACAGTCATATACAGTGCATAGGTTTAATTTATATGGTTGGCGCCTTATTACTACATCCCCGCTCTATTAAATTGTGTGTGAACTATAATAGTTTCAAGGCTTAAACATTTATTTTAATCCCCAGATAACCATATAACTTGTTACACATAAAAGTCTGGCCCACAACATATATCAAAGCCTTTGAATCGATATCCGACGTTTTATAATATCAATATCCATAATATACTATGGTTTTGATTCGAGCCACGACTTATTAAAACTTCATATCATCGCATCAGTTGTTATAACATTAATATATGCCTCGACTAAGGTTTAAACCCCAAAAAATAATATATGTAATTGCCTCGGGCCCATAGCTTAACACATATATGTGGTCAATCACAGAAATTCATTTCCCATTCACATCCAACGGTGCATGTCTTATCGCGCTCCAACCCTCCGATCCTACGGTAATCGCACGATTAAACAATATGAATTTTAACTCTCAGAAGCCATGCGATGAACTGGGGCCCTGCTGCTTATCGCGTCGTCCCTTGAGTTATCTTCCATGCTATTTTGAGTGCGATTTTCGTTCGATGAACCCACCTCCAGATTGGACGGCGTATGTCGATATCACGTTGATTTCACCGTCGATAGTTAATGCGCGATAGCCATGTGATGAGAGTGGTTTCTCCAACCTGCTTAAGACCACGTGTCAGCTCCTAGCATATATCACATTCGAATTGTAAATAAAACTTACCATACAAAAGCGGTGCGATGAAAATCGTCGGGTGTTCCAAACCCACTGTCATTGTTCACAGCACTCGTGGTTCCTCTCCTTTTCCCTCAGGGTTCCGTCGTGCTCTTTAACAACGTTTCATTTGTCGTCAAACCGCTCTGTCGCACAGTTCTAATTCTGATGCTTCCGCCACTATATTAATTGTTCCCTGTTCCACACAATCGCAGTTCCATTTCCTCGGAATCCCATCTTCACAGCTCCACCTTTTTCATTTACTTCACCACATCATTAATTCAAAGTTCTGCTCCATATTTTTCCTTCAACAGTAAGCCATCGCCGCACCATTACTGTTCTAAATGCACAGTTATTTCATCTTAATATCTGTAATTTAATGAGCCCTTGGTTCCCTTCCATTGTACATCTATCTCACGGTTCCAATGGTCTAATATTCGTATCCTAATTACTCTTCCATTGCTTGAATAATTAAATTCCTTTTAAAAGCAGTGCGAATTCAATGGTTTTGTTTAATAGAACCGCCTTTGCTATTCATCTCTCATGATTTCGATTCCCTGTATCATTGTTGTTCCTTCGATCCGCTGTTGTTGTTCTAATGTTATGAACAGCTTTAAACACAGAGTTTATCACTCACTACTCACACAACTGCTCGTAGGCTTGACAAACAATACTTCGTTTGCCTTAGTTGTTCCTTGCCTTTGCTGTTCCTTTCTTCTGTTGTTCCTTTTATTAACTCCTTTGCCTTTGTTATACTGTTCCTCTTGACTCCTTGACTAATTCTTGTCCTTTTGCTGCCTCTGCTAGCTCTCTGTTGCCTCTGTTCCCTGTCTTCTACTTTGCCTTATTGCTGACCTTTGTCTATCTCTGCCTCTGCTGCCTCCTTTGCCATTAATGACAATATTTCCAACAGTCTCCCCCTTTGGCATTAATGGCAATACACTTCCTCTGCTTGCGGGTTGGACCCTTCCTTCTGTTGCTTTCTCTTCCTCCCCCTTTGACATCAATGCCAAGGGGTTGCTCTATTTTTTTTTTCAGTGTGCTTTGAACTCTTGCCCATGTTGTATTGATCTTGAGGACCTGTTTCATGCTTTCCTTGCTAGCTGTTCCTCCCCTGGAATGATATTTTTGTTTCTGTTCTCCCTCTGAAACTATGCTTCCTCTTCATATCAGAGAGTAGCATCTACAGATACTACCCCTAGTCTATCTCTCAAATACTCAAATGGTTCTCTAGCAAGAGGTTTGGTAAATATATTTGTTATATGTTCTTTTGTTGGTACATACTCCAGCTTTACTACCTTCTGAGCTACTTGTTCTCTAAGAAAATGATACTTGATTGGGATATGTTTAGTTTTTGAATGAAGCACAGGAATTTTTGATATGCTTATAGCACTTGTATTATCAAATTTGATAGAGATAGGTTCATCAATGCTTACCTTCATGTCTTGGATGGTTTTCTTCATCCACATGACTTGTGTACAACATGCTGTTGCTGCTATGTATTCTGCTTCTGTTGTAGATAGAGAAATAGATGTTTGTTTCTTGCTTAGCCATGCCACCAGACTTTCTCCTAGATAGAATGCACCTCCACTTGTGCTTTTCCTGTCATCCACACAGCTGGCCCAATCTGCATCTGTGTATGCTTTCAAAGTGAAGCTTTTGCCTTTTGGATACCAAAGTCCATAATGTGCAATTCCTTGTAGATATCTGAATTAATTCTTTTGACTGCTAGAAGGTGACTTTGTTTAGGTGCTGCTTGGTATCTAGCCACAAGTCCTACTGCTAGCATGATGTCTAGTCTTGATGCTGTCAGGTAAAACAGACTTCCTATCATGGATCTGTAGCGTCTTTGATCTATATCAGCAGATCCATCATCAGCACACAACTTGCATCCTGTGATCATGGGAGTTGACACAAGTTTGCAGTCTTCCATTTTGAACTTTTTCAACATTTGTTTTAAGTATTTTTCCTGTGATATGAATGTACCTGTGTTATTTTGCTGAATTTGAATTCCTCAATAGAAACTGAGCTCTCCAATCATAGACATGTCAAACTCTGATTTCATCTCCTCAGCAAACCCTTTTGCTAGCTCATCTCTATTGCTTCCAAACATAATGTCATCAACATATACTACAAAAATCAGGAGTTCATTTTCATGGGCTTTTATGTATAGATTGTTGTCTACTCCTCCTCTCTTAAAGCCTTACTTTTGCAAATACTTATCCAGTCTTGAGTACCAAGCACAAGGAGCCTCTTTCAATCCATATAGAGCCTTCTTTACTATGCACACATAGTCTTCTTTGTCTGTTAAAGAGGAACCTTTTGGTTGTTCCATGTGGACTTCTTCTTCTAGATCTCCATTCAGAAATGCAGACTTTACATCCATTTGATATACCTTGAAGTCGTGGTAGCATGCAAATGCCAGAAACATTCTAATAGCTTCCATTCTGGCTACAGGGGCAAATGTTTCATCGTAATCAAGTCCTTCGATTTGTGAATATCCTTTGCAGACAAGTCTAGCTTTATTCCTGATTACCTATCCTTGCTCATTCATTTTATTTTTGAATACCCATTTTGAGCCTATGACATTTTTCTCAGTGGGTCTAGGAACTAGTTCCCAGGTATTGTTCTTCTCAATTTGGTCCAATTCTTCATTCATAGCATTCACCCAAGACTTTTCCCCTCTGTATTCTTCAAATTTCTTTGGCTCTATTTGTGATAACATGGCTATGTATACCTCTTCTGTCTGTTCAATTAGCCGGCTTCTTGTCTGGACCCCTGCTCTCTTGTCTCCAATGATCCGATCTTCGGGATGGTTCTTCTGAGTATATCTTGAGGGGGATTTCGCGCTCAATTCAACATATTCTGTTGTCTTGCTTGTTGCATCATCATCTTGGTTTTCTTCCTCATGGTTGTCTGAAGGACTACTGCAGTTTGTACCCCTTGTATTGTTTGGAAGTTCTTCATCAAATCTCACGTCAATGCTTTCTACAATTTTTCGAAGAGTCTTGTTGTAGCACCTGTACCCTTTACTTTTGGATGCATATCCTAGAAATATCCCTTCATCTGCTCTTGCATCAAATTTCCCAAGATTTTCATCATTATTCTTTATGTAACACTTGCTTCCAAAGATTCTAAAGTGATTGATTGAAGCTAGTTTACCATGCCTTAAATGAGCTTTGTTTAGGATATGCACAGCTGTGTGTACTTCTTCTGCCCAGAAGGTTTGAGGAATATTACTCTCTTGCATCATAGCTCTGGCAATTTGTTGTACAGATCTGTTTTGTCTCTCTGCTACTCCATTCTGCTGAGGTGTCCCTGCAATAGTAAATTGTTGCTTTATGCCATGTTCATTGCATAGGTCTGCAAAGTCATAATCTGTGAATTCACCTCCTCTGTCTGATCTGATGCATTTTAGCTTGCATCCTGTCTGATTTTCTGCTAAAGCTTTGAATATTTTGAATTTTTCTAGAGCTTCCGATTTATTCTTAAGAAATGCAACCCATGTCATTATGGATAAATCATCTATTATCAGCATGAAGTAGGATTCTCCACTTGGTGTTTTAGTTCTTGCAGGTCCACACAGGTCCATGTGCACAAGCTGGAGTGGTGTTTTTGTTGATAACTCATCTTTGGCCTTAAAATATGTGCGGGTCTATTTTCCCAATTGACATGATTTGCATATGGTATTAGAAGGCCTTTTTATTTCTAGCATGTCTCTGACAGCTTTCTTCTTGCTTAGTGTGATGATATGATCAAAGCTGAGATGTCCCAATCTCCTATGCCATAACCATGACTCCTCAAGTTTGCTAAGATGGCATGCTTCATCTTCCTCTTTCACTATGTAAACATTACTCTCTGTTCGAACACCTTTGAGCAGAATCTTACCTGTGGTGGTTGATCTGACTTCACAGTCTTGTGCTCTAAAAAGCACTTCACAGCATTTATCACACATTTGACTGACACTCAGCAAATTTGCTTTCAGCCCATCTACAAATAGTACATCTTGGGCCTTACCTCTGCCATTATCTAAGCTAACTGAGCCCTTTCCCTTGATTTTCCCTGATTTTTCATTGCCAAAAGTAACATTACCAGTTTTCTTTTCGTCAAAAGTTATAAATTTGCTTCTGTCTCCAGTCATATGTTTTGAGCAGCCATTGTCCAGATACCATTGGCTTTTCAGGTCTTTAGCAGTTAGAGCCAGGTCACACTTATTCACCTTCTTTTTCCACTGGAAGCATCCTTTTGTTTGGTATCTTTTGTGAGATGATGAATCACATCCTCTCAAAGGACATTTGGAAGGCATATGTCCAATTTTATTGCATACACAACATTTGATCATAATTTTTGCAGAATTGTGAGTATGAACAAAATTTCTTTGATTCATAAACCCCCTTGAGGTGTTGAACAACAATCTTTGTCCATATTTTCTACACTCAATGATTTTATGGCCAAATTCCTTGCAATAAAAACAGTAACCATAGAAACTATTTGCATACCTGATGTAAGGTTGTCTTCTCCATTTGTTTGCTTGAGACAGTCTCTTCACTGTTTGCATCTTTTGCTGGTTTGAATTACTCCTCTTTGCATGACAGTATGCAGCAATGTGTCCCAGCTTGTGGCAGACATAACAGGTGGCATTTTTCAAAGGAGGGAAGACTCTCCTTTGATGGCTTCCAAATCTGACATACTCAAGGGTATATGAATCTTTTTCTGTTGTCTGAATATTTCTTTCATTCTTTGTTATTAGAGGATTCTTCTGGGTTTTGTCTCCCTCCTTACATGTTTCTTCTTTTGTAGGAATTATTTGAGCTGCTTCATCATCCTTCTTTGCTTTTACAAAAATAATTTCTCTGTTTTCTTTTTCTTTGCTTTTACTTGATTCTCCTTCATAGCCTTTTCCAGTTTTTATCATAGGAGATCTTTGAGCATCCAGAATTTCGTTCAACTTACCAGAGCTTGTTGTTTGAGAAGAATTTATAGCCACTTTCCTTTGAGCATTTTCTAATTTCTTCCTGAGACATACTACTTCTTCTTCCAACTTCTCTTGTTCCTGAGTTTTCTCCTTGATTTTCTTAAGTAACATGTCTTCTAACTTCTTGGCTTCTTCAAGCTCTATCTTTAGCCACATGAGGACTTTTGAATTTTGTTCTTCTCGCACATACTTGAGGAGAATGTCCTTTTTTTTTTTCTGCACTTCAGTTTGTGTCTATCAATCTCCTCTAGGGAACTTCTTAGCTCCCCCTCAAGGTCGACTTCACCTTCTTCTTCTTCATCTTCTAGCAGGAGTCCTTCAAGTTCTTCTATGACCATCAATAAAAATTCATAGGTTCCTTCTTCACTTGAAGGTTCATCTGAGTCTTCAGATGCACTGCTGTCTTGTTGAGCATAGAAGGATTTTCTGCTGAACTTCTTTCCTTTCTGCCAGTTTTTTGATGTATTTTTCTCTGATTCTTGAGCCTGATTCCTTAATTTCTTGTGAGGACACTTAGCAGCATAGTGTCCAACTCTTCCATAGTTAAAGCATTTGAATGGAAGTTTACCTTTGTATTTACCTGAGCCTCTATTCAGTTTCTTGACAAATTTAACCTCTTCTTCATCCGAGAAAGAGCATATGTCTTCCTTTTCTTCTTTCTTCTTTTCTGTTTTAAAGGCTGCCTCCCTCGTACTTGGCTTCTTCTGTGGGAGCCTCATCTCATATGCTGTTAGATTTCCAAGTAGCTGGTTCATGGTCAAGGTTTCCCAATCAACTGTTTCTTCTATTGCAGACACCTTGGGGTTAAAACTGGGTGGAAGAGATCTTAGAATATTTTGTACAATCACAACTTATTTTATGGTTTCACCTAGAGCCTTCATGTTATTTACTATTTCTGCAACCCTTAGAAAGAAGCTAGCAATGTCTTCATCATCATTCATTTTTAAGTTCTCAAACTGGGCTCTATAGACTTGAATTTTGGCAGTCTTAACCTTCTTGTATCCTTCATGGATGTTCTCCAGAGTATCCCACATTTCTTTGGCAGTGTCTTTGTGCATTACTTTGATAAAATCTGCTTCACACAATCCATTTAAGATGGCATTCATGGATTTTGCGTTAGCTACAAAATCTTGTTTGGTTTCTTTCTCTGTGTCAGTTGCCTTTGGGGCATATCCTAATTCCACAGCAGCCCAAACTTCTATTCCTAGAGACATTATGTATGTCCTCATTCTGATTTTCCAGAAAGCATAATTTGCACCCGTAAAAAAAGGGGCTTTATTGGTTGAGCATCCTTCTTTACTAGCCATCCTGAGAACCTAGGATCTCCTTTTAGTTGTTAAACTGGTACAAATGAACCTGCTTTGATACCAATCGTTGAATCTTTAGTTAAACTGAGAGGGGGGGGGGGGGGTGAATCAATTTAACACAAGATTTGACAATTAAAATTTTATCAAACTTATTTACAGCTTAATATGTGAACAATCTTACAATGTAGCAACAAGTATTAAGTTAATGTGAAATCAACCTTATTGTGAGAGTAGAAAAAAATAAACAGATTGATTGGACATATCAACATGTAACCAACCTACATAGAGACAACAGATGTAAGTGGAAACCCATAAAGGGAGAAAACCACATCTTATTATTGTTGTGATGCAAAGGCAAGCTCCAACTCCCTCTCACCACTGTTTTTCTGCAGGCACCAACCTACAGGAGGCTCCAACCTCAGTCAGCTACAACTGACAGCTATCAAGCTTCAACTTGATAGGGAAGCTCCAACTTCCTCAATTTATCTAAAAAAATGTTTGCTGATTTACCTCAGATATCAGCTCTGTTCTGTAGCATCTCTTTCTGCTCCTCTCTTCCTTATCTTCTCTGTCTCAATCTTCTATACTCTGCATTCTCTATCCTTACTCTCTCTAACCTCTCTATGCATATCAAGTTGATATTATATATAGAGTTCATCACATGACTGTTTGTATTCCACAAGGAATTTGGAGTGAACAACCATGACTCTTTGGCTTCTGCCTTCTCATTCCTTTGTCCAACTCATTTAAAAAATATAAAAATATGTACAAATTTCAATGTTACAGTGGGATTTTTCTTTTCCTTTGGAAACTTGCCTTTGCATCACAAACAATATAAAACAATTAACATTTACATTTTCAGTTTCAATATATAAACTTCACTCAGCCCTTGGCTTGCTGGTTTTGTCCTTTCTGTTGTTGTCATGCAACGATCCTGCATACCTCTGTTTACTGCAACTCTGTGCACCTGTGCATGTATACCTGTTCACTGCAATTTTAAATCCCTTCACTGCATACCTCTTCAATTATGCAGTCTCTGTTTACCTCTATACATATTCTCCAAGCTCACTGTAGTTGTATATCTGCTCTATATATATGCCTGTTTTATAGGTTTAGCTCACCAATAAATCTCAAAATCTCATGCATCAATTAATCATTCAAAAAGGGTCCACAATCTGTCTAATCTGGGCAATCTCTGTTCATTGTAGAGGTTCTACTTCTCGGCTTCAAACCTTTAACCCGCACACAACAGTCATATACAGTGCATAGGTTTAAGTTATATGGTTGGCACCTTATTACTACATTCCCGCTCTATTAAATTATGTGTGAACTATAATAGTTTCAAGGCTTAAACATTTATTTTAATCCCCAAATAACCATATAACTTGTTACACATAAAATTCTGGCCCACAACATATATCAAAGCCTTTGAATCGATATCCAATGTTTTATAATATCAATATCCATAATATACTATGGTTTTGATTCGAGCCACGGCTTATTGAAACTTCATATCATCGCATCAGTTGTTATAACATTAATATACGCCTCGACTAAGGTTTAAACCCCAAACAATAATCTATGTAATTGCCTTGGGCCCATAGCTTAACACATATATGTGGTCAACATAGCAGTTCATTTCCCATTCACATCCAATGGTGCATGTCTTATCGCGCTCTAATCCTCCGATCCTATGGTAATCACATGATTAAACAATATGAAATTTAACTCTCAGAAGCCATGCGATGAACTGGGGCCCAACTGCTTATCGCGTCGTCCCTTGAGTTATCTTCCGTGCTATTTTGAGTGAGATTATCGTTCGATGAACCCACCTCCAGATCGGATGGTGTACGTCGATATCATGTTGATTTCATTGTTGATAGTTAACACACAATAGCCATGCGATGAGAGCAGTTTCTCCAACCCACTTAAGACCACGTGTCAGCTCCTAGCATATATCGCGTTCAAATTGTAAATACAGTTTACCGTACAAAAGCAGTGCGATGAAAACCGTGGGGTGTTCCAAACCCACTGTCACTGTTCACAATGCTCGTGGTTCCTCTCCTTTTCCCTCAGGGTTCCGTCGTGCTCTTTAACAACGTTTCATTTGTAGTCAAACCGCTCCGTCACACAATTCTAATTCTGATGCTTCCACCACTGTATTAATTGTTCCATGTTCCACACAATCGCAGTTCCATTTCCTCTGAATCCCATCTTCACAGCTCCACCTTTTTCATTTACTTCACCACATCATTAATTCAAAGTTCTTCTCCATATTCTGCCTTCAACAGTAAGCCATCGCTGCACCATTACTGTTCTAAATGCACAGTTCTTTCATCTTAATCTCTATGATTTAGTGAGCCCTTGGTTCCCTTTCATTGTACATCTATCTCACGGTTCCAATGGTATAATATTCGTATGCTAATTACTCTTCCATTTCTTGAATAATTAAATTCCTTTTAAAAGCAGTGCGAATTCAATGGTTTCATTTTAATAGAACCGCCTTTGCTATTCATCTCTCATGATTTCGATTCCCTATATCATTGTTGTTCCTTCGATCCGTTGTTGCTGTTCTAATGTGATGAACAGCTTTAAACACAGAGTTTATCACTCACTGCTCACACAACTGCCTGTAGGCTTGACAAACAATACTTCGTTTGACTTATTGCTGGTTCTTTGCCTTTGTTGTTCCTTGCCTTTACTATTCCTTTCTTCTGTTGTTCATTTCAACTCCTTTTCCTTTCTTCTGCTATTCCTCTCGACTCCTTGAATAATTCTTGTCCTTTTGCTTCCTCTGTTCCTTGACTAATTCTTGTCCTTTTGTTGCCTCTGCTAGCTCTCTGCTGCCTCTGTTCCCTGTCTTCTACTTTTCCTTATTGCTGACCTTTGTCTGTCTCTGCCTCTACTGCCTCCTTTGCCATCAATGACAATATTTCCAACAAGTGAATGGTAAAAGTAGTACCAAGAATAATTATGTGAAAGGAGTTGGAGCTAGCGTTATGTGAGAACACAATGTAGGAAATAAATATGATTGTAATAATAAAAGTATATATGTATTTATAATAATTAAATGGTGTTGTTTTAGCATTTACATTTTGGAGTTTATGGTATTTTTGGTGAAATCTTAATTTTTGTTGTTTAAATTGGGTTTCTCATTGTAAATATAGATTAAGCACCCTAAAAAAACCCTAGGGGTAATTGGATTTACATTTTGGAGTTTATGGTATTTTTGGTGAAACCTTAATTTTTGTTGTTTAAATTTGGTTTTTCATTGTAAATATAGATTAAGCACCCTAAAAAAACCCTAGGGGTAATTTGATTTACATTTTGGAGTTTATGATATTTTTGGTGAAACTTTAATTTTTGTTGTTTAAATTTGGTTTTTCATTGTAAATATAGATTAAGCACCCTAAAAAAACCCTAGGGGTAACTGGATTGCTAACAGTTTACAACTCAAACTTGTGATTCTTTAACATCCATGCTAGATTCCACACAAATTAGATAGACTATGACCAATGAAATGGTTACAAGTATATTATAAAATTTTCATGAGTATTTAATATTAGCATAAAGAGGATTTAAGAAAAAAATTGGTAGCATAATAATAAATTAAGCATTATGTTTTATTTTCTTCCAACATTAATAACCAATAAAACTAGTCTAGATCTATCTCAACTCTTGATCATCACTCAGAAGTCTTGTCATGAGAAGATGAGATCTATAATAGTTGGTAATTGATTTGAGTTATTACTATTCTGCGTGTGAAATGGTTGCTTGTTTGCTTTAGAGTTAAAAACTCGTGCATTCACTTGATTTTTCTTAAACGAAGGGTGTCGAACACCGTCGAAAATGCACCCAAGAAAGCTTACAATGATTTGAATGGCTCACTTAAAACAATGAATTCCCTTGTCCTCTTAAAAATTCATGAACAATGAATTTTTAATGATTCACTTAAAACAACGAATTTGATTACAAGTTCTTAAATGGATTTGCAAGAACACTGATGTAGAATTTGCTTTGAAATGCATTAAATTGACTAAGTGAATTTTCTTGTTGTGGTAGAATGCTAATGTTGACAATCTGTGATTATTTGTCGGAGTGGTGCAAATGCATGTGTTGAGCTTAATTATCCTTCCTTGCAGCTACTTCATTACATGTGTTGTGCTTGCTGATATTGAACTTTATGTATGCGATATTAAATGAAAACATTTATGTGTCAAAACTAGACACAGATCATAAGCAACAACATGAAGCAATAAAAATACTCAGCATCACAAAAAAACACATGGTGTACCTAAGATCCCCTTATTCAATTTCGGGCAGATCTAGGACACTTCAAAACCAAAAATAATATGTCTTTATTAAGTATGAAGGTCATCAATCTTTCATCTTTTACAACATTGCCACTGAAGCTTTCTCAAACAATGAGAATCTGACACTCGCAAATTTTGGAAACAAATGTCTTCAAAAATCGTGTGTAGTGATCACTCACACCTTATTTCTCCAAATTACAAATTTTTACTCCACTTAAAAAAACACACTTATCTCTCCAAAAATTTCAAAACATCACCCTTATTACTCCAAGATAATACAAAATATTCTTATCAATCCAAAAAAAAATCAATTTCAATACTCTCAAATTTCAGATTATCACTCCACTAACAAATCACTTTAATTCTCTCACACCTTATCTCTCCAAAAAAGTGTCTTTTAATTTCAATCCCTTTTTAAACCCCCATTAAAAAATATGAAGTTCCTTTTAATGAAATGAAAAAGGTGAATTTTACTTTCACTTTAAAATGTGAATAAATCTACTTTTAAAGAACACTTATCGCTCTGGTTTCCAAACAACCTCAAAATCTCACAAAATCTCAAAATTTTCACCATACAATCATCACTTCCGCTTCAGCTGCGTCACTTTGCCTAAAATGGAGTTCTTCGACAAAGGACAAAAAACAGTGCCAAACATGCCAAGGACACCAGGGTAAGATTGGTAGTAAAGGCAATGGAATCAGGTTATAGTGGAATCACATTCAATCGCTCTATATCAGGAGTAATATCGGATTAAGACTGGTGTACGATCACTACATTGCCATTACAGTCACTGCTCGAGGCTTCACTTCCAAGAGTGAGATCTGATACGAAGGAATTCTTCACTCCATCGATGCTGAAAACACCAATATTTCTTTACAAAATGTGTGCAAGTTTGGAACAAAAGGCAGAAAAAATGGATGCTGTAAAATACTGGGATTTAAATGCTTGACTTTTGATTGATGCCTCCACTCAACAACATCAATGGAAATCTATTTCAAATATTCTAATCATGCAAAAGACATTTGTTTAAATAACGCATTGCTTACCATTCAACTATAGCATTTAATTCACAACGCTGCCCATACCTTCACGGTGGTAGCGATCTACCTATCTCACGACTCCTCTAGCGCTGGTGGCCATCACTTTACACAACAGTAGTGTTTACCAATACGAACACCACAACTTTACTCTACTGCGAGAATTCTACGTCGGCATCTCCTTAATATGATGGCATCCATCATAAGCATATTTTTCATCGTTTTTTTTCTTATAGCTACATTCAAGGAGTTCTTGCTGATACAACAATTGTTGTAACCAACAAATGCCCATACACAGTCTAGGCGGCCAGAAACAATCCAACTATTAATCCTCGAACCGATGAATGTATAAACAAGTTTAGAGCGTCATACACAAATGTGACAAATCAGATACAGAGAGCGCTGCCAAAATAAGAGGGAAGAACAAAAATGGTCCGAACGCGTTTATTTTCCTTTGCATTTGGATTTTCAGTTACAGGTGCTGTCATTGCGCACTTCGTATGGATGGATTTGTGATCTAGCCATGCGGAAATTTTATTGCAGACATGAGAGTATTATGATGCCTTAGAAAGACGAATAGTATTGTTGGAATCTGAAGCAGTATAGGGGAATGAGGAGTTTCTTCACAACAAAAACTGCTCTGCATGTTTTCTTGACAATAAAACTCAATTGTCCAGAACCCACAAACCCGGTTTCCAAAACCAAAACTGATCCTTGAACATCAATGATAAATCCTAACCCGGTTGAGTTACCATTTGATGCGCACAACTGTATTTCTTAATATTCACTAATTATCTACAGTCCACACCAGCAAATTCGCAGTTACAATTCCCTCATTGAAAACTATATCGTCCACGCCCAATTGGATGCCCTCAACGAAAACCATATATAGAAAACAAAGAAAAATAAAAACCCGCCTTTAACCACTTGAGAGTAGAAATTCTTTCATTCGATGCCGGATATGCCTGCTACTGGAAACCAACTATACATATCTGCCAGAAATCTCCAATCTGCCTGTCAGTAACCAAGCCAGAACTCCAACGATCTTGCCACAAAATGGAAACTCGTCACAACGGAACCAAATATGCATCAATATTTTTCTTCACGTGCACCCCCAATCATTGATCACACAGATCGCACATGCATCTTGGAATACGAACAGGCAATCTTTGTCTTCATCATAGCGCTCAACCACACAGGTTCAGATTTGGCTCTGATACCACATATTAGAAAATGAAATTAACGCAGAAACAAATAACAGAAAACACACATAAAAATCATACACAAAATATTGGCAGAAAGGACTGAAGCCTCATGGCTTCCTCACCTAAATTAACGCAGAAACAAATTACAGAAAACACACATAAAAATCATACACAAAATATTGGCGGAAAGGATTGAAGCCTCATGGCTTCCTCACCTATTCTCTCTTATTAAAAGAATTTAGAGTTACAATTTAAATAGATGAGAGACAATGTCTTAAGATAGTCTGTGCTATCTTAGACTCCTTTGGTTGAGCTAATTTCTCACCAAAAACCCACCAATATAGGAGTTACTAAACAAACTCCAATATTTGAGGAACAACCCGAGACTTAGGCACATATTCCTAACTTGGAATATTTAATTAATTAATTTATGTTTGGATTTATTATTGTTTTTGTGAGAGAGGCTAAAACCATAAAGATCTAAGCTAATTTAATTATTAATAATTATAATTATTAATTTTATTTCTTATTTATTTATATATAATGTAAATAAATCAAAATGTTTAACATAAATTTGAAGTAATAAATAGATATATAACTAAAAAATAAATTATTTTAAATATAAATTTATAAATTAAATTTAAATATAATATTTTATAATATAATCACTATTCATACAATTTTAAATATATAATTAAATAAATCTTAATTTATAATTAAGACATACACATTTTTCTGTCATAGATTGTTTGACCTATTTTACTCAACTTACAATTTAAACTCATGACCTCTAAAAATAGTAATTGTAATTTCAATCAATTAAATTAAAAATATTTATATCGAATTATGTAATTTTGTTTGTGAAATAAATTTACTCATTTAATTTTATCCACTTAATTGTTACTAATTTTCATATGCAAATTATTTTATCAACACAATTTCATCAGGAAAGCGAATTTAGACACTTTTCATTTAACGGATACAACTTCTCAAACTTGCAATGGTAAGAACGAACGTATCCAATGGCCGGAAATTTTTGTTCACCAAATTTTAAACAAGGCTGTGACAATTGACAAATAAAACTATTCATTTAATCCATAGACACCTGTGTCAACTTGTGGCTTGCTGAGTTGTGACCATTATTGTCATGGCTTAGGGTTGGGGCAAACAATACTTCCCAGGCTCTACGACATTTAATGCAGCGTAAGAGGTTGACGGGATCCCTTGTCGTACTCCCAGATTCCGGAAACCATAATTTGTCTCGTTTGCACTTTGAAGTTATCAAATATTTTTTCTTAAGAAAAACTAAGGGAGGAACATAGAATTTTTATTCTTTCACAACATTTATGACCCAAATATAATTCTGAATGGTTGGAATAGATTTTCCTAATTCTTTAAATCTCAGATTATATTATTTTCTTTACTTCTTAAATCTCAGATTATATTTTTTGGGCTACGGAATCTTTTTTCTTTTTTAAAGAGTCACGGGAAGTGTAGAATATGTGTTATTAAAAGATATAAATATATCTACCGAGAAAATTTAAAATTTAATATTAATTAATTAATTATTTATTTATTTTTTATTTTCTATTAATAAAAAAAGCATTTTTCTATTTTTTATTAGTAAAAAAACAGCAAGTTGCCACAAATCAAAATTCGATGGCCTCAATTTTTCCAAAGGAAACGAGGTCTGTTGGCCACCTTAAAGAGTTAAAATCTATCCAATATTGGAAAAGTTTAAACCTTTTATTAATCGATATGTCCATTTTACTATCTCTAACTGTAAATAGTAAATGCTATCCGCAATATACATAAGAAACCAAATAGAGTACTATGTCAATCATCCGGAGATTCAATTGGTGCCAGATCTTTTACAATGGAGCCGAACATATCCACCTGATGCATGGTTTGCAGTTGACGCTCTATTCGGCCAAGATGAACAATACCATGTTGCTGCGATACATGAATCTCTTGAATCTCTCTTTTGATATCTTGCAAAACAAAAACGACATTTGGGTCACCTCCCATTTCCTCTAAGCTCATGACTTCCTTGCCCAAAACACATTTGAGCATCTAGTATGTGTGAATAGACTGATGAAATAGGGACAATATCCCTCTTGTGTTGTCAAGGTCTTTAATTAAGTCCATTGCTTCCTCCTGTGTGTCTCCATCCTCTTTGGTGTTACAGTCTCTCTCCCATCTAGCAATAAGATTCCGAACCTGTGGAGGATTTCCAGTAGAATATGCATTGAAGAGGTTTTCCATGACCTCTTTTTTTGATTTTCTTCCTCTCTTACTAGACCCCATAGTGGACTTAAGTTGTTTATGTTTCCCCTTATCCATGGCCTCTTTCTTGGCTGTTTGTCCTTTAACCATATTTGTATGCAAAAGTACCAACCATTGTATCCACTGACTGTGCTGTAGCAATTCCTTGGACAGTGATTGGGCAACACCAGTTGTAAATTTATAGAGGCCTGTACATCACAACAAAAAGTCAATAATAGTTTTCATGCAATAGTAAATAGGTCCCACAGTAGCAGTCGTTACTTATTGGCATTCAATAAAGTAATATCCAGCCCCATTCTTCCTTCTAAAGGTGGTGAAATTACAAGCGTTCTTTCGATAAGGATGTAAATGGAGGATGAAATTACCTGTAATATTCCCAATTAGCCTCAAGCTAATTGGCATATTAAATTTTGCTTTACTTTTCTGTTCATGAATAAATGTAAAAGGGAGGAACATAAAAACTCCTAAAATCAGTGAATAAATCAATGCCCCATGTGAACAAGGCTAAATCTGGGCTACTTCAATAAAACACCCTTATGTGTGAAAGGGGTTGAGACTTTTGACTAGGTCAACAGGACCAAATCAACAACGCTGTCCAGATTCAATGAACCTCCTAGATGCACAACACAGTTTTAGATGGAGGCCACACATGTGAAAGGAGCTAAATAATTGAGATGGTTTAGGGTTTTGCAAGATCTCATTCTTATAAAAGGAAGAGGAGGACAACAAGAAAAGGGTTGTTGAATACCATATTATTTCTGAAGAATATGCCTGTTTAGACATTTCTCTTTCTCTTGGCTGTTTAACAGAGAATAGTGTTGTTTAGCACAAGGATCTCCTGTTTAGGAATCCCTCTCCTTCCTTGAGTAGCTCTTGGAAGAGACTTGTACTTCTTGACCACTATCAGGCTTAAGGCCAAGCTTCTACTTCCAACTACAACTCAGATATTGTTGAGGGTTTGGTTGTCTTTGTAAGCTGCAACAAGTGGAGGCTAGGTATACTCGGATCTAGGCCAATCTAGTGCCCCTTTTCAGTGGGAGAGGCTTCTATACCATTGGCAAGAGTGTTCTGGAACATTTGAGCTTTAGATCTACATCTTGGAATCAGGCCAAATTATTCATCAAGCTTACAGAGCAGTCCCTCTTCTAGTACTGCGTTATCTGCAAAGAGGAAAGTTGCAGGGTGCTTTAGCAAAGTTTGAGGAGTGATCTCTAGGGGATCTGCCCATCACTGTGGTGATCCATGGATTTTTGTTCTTATCCATGTCATATTCAGATCTGATCTAAATTCTCATGTATATGCTTCAGAAATTCTGAATAGATCTGCTGCATAGAATCTCAGATCTACTCCGTATGCTTCATGATTTGTTGAAATCCCCAAGGGGAATGTAAATTACAGACATTATAGTGTATGGATTTGTCATAGATCTGATTGTTCATGCATTATTTTTCTCTATATCTAAGTTGTAATCTACTGCTATAGTACACTCAATAAAATAACGTTGTCAAGCCTTTACAGTCAATTCTATGTGTTGCAACACCTCATTCTTGAGGGTTTCTTCATCAAAGTCTTCCATTTTCTTCATGTTCTGAGCAATAAAACTCGAGATCTGATGTTTGCATCATATTGTATCAGAAATCCTCTTTAAAAGACGTTATGCATGCTTCAGAAACATTCTGTTTAGTCAAGTCATGGGATTTCAGTGTTTTTAAGCCATACCAGGACCAGGAGATCTGTTTAACTAAGAAAAAGTGATTTTTTTTCCGATATTTTCTGGGTGTGAGTCCAAAATTACATATTCTAAGGTATACTAGTGTTATTTTTCCCTATTATTACGCAAATATCTCAAAATAATGTTTTTAGGGCATAAATAGCTGCTTTTCCCCACTTTTTACTGATATAATGGATCATATTTCTTGTTGTTGTACATGTAATTGATGGATATATGTTTCAAACACATTGTATGAGTAATTTATCATTTCTATTCCAGGTTTGTGTTCAAGTATTGCTGCATCCCTATTTGGGAATATTACATTATGAAAATTGAACTTAAACAGAGAAGGGGGAAAGTTGATATTTCTCGGCTCCCAGACCCACAAAAAATGAGGACAAGAGTGCGACCTAGTTAGACAGATGCTCCTATAACCCTCCCTGTAAATTCTATAAACAGAGTAAGATCCATTAGAAGTATATTGAGGCCTTAAGACATAGAAAGTAACCCACAGTCCCAACAGAGAATTGGTCACATGAAAAAATAATTGAGGGAGAGAAGATACAGAGACAAAATTACGTCTAGCACCATTAACAAGGTGGTCATTTTAGCCATACATTCTAATTCATAGGTCTGAGAGTCTGAAGCTTGCGTCTCGTCATTTAGGGTACAGAAGGATTGGGAACCACAGTGACTGAGAATTGGAAGGAAAGGTTTCACAGCAGAGGCCGATAAGCCAAGAATCATAGAAACATAATAAAATTTACTTAAATAGAGAGATAGAAAAGAAATCAAACGTATATCCCCTTGATTCAGGGCCATGCGAATAAAAAAACCACACTTCGAGCTATAACTGAAATTATAATACAAAAAACAATTGTAGTACTGAGCATCATGCAAGCCCACTAAGTTTTGACAACCCCCATCAAAAACTTGACACTGAATAGTAGAATACCAATTGAGCAAGAATGGAGACATCTCATCACTGATAATCGTAGTGTAACTGACCAGACGAATGATTAAGCGGACCTCTACATACATTGTAAGGAGATATACCACGTATCGGGTAACTAGATGAAGCCGCAGAATTCCAACCTTCTTCCGCACTGATCCTCCTTCTTCAGAATTCAGCCTGAGAAGAGTTCCTCCCTTTACTTTCTGCTGCTTTCATAAACCCCTTCAATCGCCAACGTTGTTTCCAAAAATTCTCTGACAATGTTAACTTTAAATATTATGATGAATACAATAATTTTAAAAATTACAATAAAATTCCATATTTTTTTATATAATGCCTTTATTTTCATTTTCCAATTTATGTTTTTAATAATTTCTCTTATAAAGACTCATTTTCCATTAACTTAAGTTTTATATCACAACCTAAGTGTTTATTTTTATTTTTTAAGTCTGTTTTTTTAATAAATTGAACAATACATTTATACAGACTCCTTTTCCATTTACTTCAGTTTTGAAAATAAAGTTAATTAACACTTATTTAATTTCTTATTCATTTCTCTATAAGTATGATTGAAGAAAACAAATGCTATTATTATTATTATCTTTTTTTACCTCTGAATTTCAAGATTAAAATATACTATCAATTTTCAATGTTTTTCTTCTCTTTTGTTAGATTTAAAACTAGTTTCCAACCACCGAGAATCTAAACATGGGACTTTTTCTCTCAAATTAAGAGAATATAAGTTTGGCAATTTTCCTTGCATTATTATTTTAGAAAGAAAATGCAATATATAAAATTTAACTATGTTGTTACCATGTTGTTCAAGAACAAATTCAAAGGAATATAATATTTTCAATTTAAGAATAATGTCCTTTCCTTTATTAAAAAAAATTATGTCTAAGATTTGTCTGTTTAGATTATACATTATTTTTGGTAGTTTTATTATGAAAGAGTGTTATATAAAATTCTTTTATAAGCCATGTTGAGCCCCAAAGATGTCCTTCTTTTCCACCATATTTCACTTCATTTTCTTTGTCCCTCATCAATTACAAGCTTAAATGATCAATAGGATTGATTAGGATTACTTTAAGAATGTATATAATGACTAACTTGCTATGTTTTCATGATTTTGTTATTGTAGCAATTTTTTACTAGACTCGGCTACAGAACGCAGTCATTCTGTAGCCAGGCGCCTATTCCGCAGCTATCCTCATGTTTACGCAGGTTCCATGTGTCACCTCAAGGAAAAATGCATATGGTTGTATTCCACATCACTCCCCCATCATTTCTTGCTCTCCACGAAGTCTGAGCTCGAGTCTACAGGTGGTTATGCACGTGGGAAACAAAAACTAGGAGACAGACTTCTAATAGGACAAGGACTGTACAGATGTCCTTAATCATAGTACGAGGCCACCACCAGAGTCCTAGTTTGATTTTAGTTGGGAAAGAAAATTATTCCTGTTTTATCTCAAAGACAATTATGTAATTTTGTTATAAGTATGGCTTGAGAGACCAAGAAACAATTAGCTAGATTTATGTTTTAATGCTAGATCTCAGAAGACCGTAAATACTCTGTTTTGAAGAATTTCTTCTTTAATGAAAGAAGCATCACTTTATTGCAAGAGCTGAGTCAATCTTGAGTAGATTTGCGTTCTAATCCGGTGGTAGAGGGCCCCTGCTACCTGAGAAGCTTTGTTCATATGGTTTAGATAAGTAACTTAGCCTTGTTTCATTCTTAGTTTAATCAATTTTCTGAACTTTGTGTTTTTATACTTACTTGCAGCGGATGCCACAGTTAGTCTTATCCTTACAAACTCTTCCAAAATACCACTCACATTGGATGGGATATAATTGTAGTATTTAGGAGTTAGTTGCATTTCTCTAAACTTTATGATTTTGTGCTAAATTACATAAGTTTTTACAGCTAGTCGTGATCTTATAAACTCTTCCAAAATATCACTAACTCTAGATGAGACATAACTGTGGTGTTTTAGAGCTTTGTTGTGTTTTGTTGAATTGTATGCTTTCATGCTCATTTACATAACATGTTGCAGGCAGTCTTGTTCCATAAATTATTCCAAAATACCACTAATTCCGAATGAGACAGAGCTGATACATTTTAGTGATTAGTTGCATCTTTAGTCTAGTTGTAGTACTCCGGAGGTAGATGTCACTCTAGTTTAATTCTGTCACCGTGTTTCAAGTTTGATAATGGAACTATAGTATAACTCTATTCACTGTACTTTAAGTTAGATTAGTGACATTATAGTTCAGTTTGAGTTCACTGTATTTCAAAGTTAGGCTAAAATAATTCTAGTTTAGTTGTGATCACTGTGTTTCAAGTTTGACCAATTGCATTCTAGTTCAGTGTTATCCATTGTTCTTTAAGTTGTATTAACTGTCAAAACTAGACTTCACGACCTTCATTGTTTACAAACTAATCTTGTTCTGACTTTCTATTAATGCATCATCATATGGACAGGAATGAGTAAGTGATATCAGTTTAAGGCCTTGATTGTTCTGCAATCTTTTGCAATTTCACAAATAAGCCTTTTCCCAAAAACTATTTTAGAAAATCTCTAACTTTCGAATGAGGCTTAGTAGTGACAAGTTGAGCTACAGAATGGATTGATCTTAGCATGACAAGTTAATTCAGAATAGAAATCTTATTGTGCTACAAATAGTCTTTTTCCAATTGTGTTCCAATAAACTTTTAGCCATCGATGAGATTATTTGTAATATTGTAAGATGGTTGTTTACTTAGGAGAACCTAATTTGTACTAAACTTGTCCTTTTCTCAAGCTATTCCAACAAATTTCTAATAAATGAATTGGATGAGTTTATGTTATGAGTTATTGAGTTCATGTTGTGATTTATTTTCTTGCTATGAGTCATTATCAAAATTTGCATTTTCTGTTATTTAATATAGGTTTTGCTCTGTTTTTAGTGTGACCAACAAATGTTCTTTTTCAACATTTAGTTCTTTTCCTTCTTAACATAAAACCACAAAACCAAAAACATCACAAAAACACTAAACACAACGTAGTGAGAAATAGATACCTAGGCACATATAGTGCACCTCACTTCAGCAGTTTACTGACTCTGGTTGATAATTTATGACCTCAATTTAGGAACACTAAGTTGAGCACAGCATTTTGGCGCCGTTTCCGGGGAAGTGTAACTAGGTAGCCTTGTTTCTTACCTCCCAAAAACAATGACATGCATAGAGAAAGAGACTCAAAGGGCAGATTCATAAGAAGCAGAAGCTTGATTCCTAGAACACCACTTGTTTCACCAAGACCAAGAGCCAGCACACCTCCAACTCAAACCCACATTCCATCCTTTACTAATCCTAGAATTCCAGAGGACTTAAGATCAGATATTCCATCAGAAAGACCTTCCACTTTACCCACTGAACCTATCTTGGAAGAAGAGTCAGGAACCCCTGCTAGGGACTTAAACCTTTCAACTTCCACAGAAGAATCAACTATGGCATATGAAGGGGGAGGAGGATTTTTTAATGGAGAACACACACTATTTGGAGGGGGTAGAGGTAGAGGTAGAGGAGAAGGAGGTAGAGGTTCAGAAGGAGAAGGAGGTAGAGGAAGAGGTAGAAGAGAAATGGGAAGCTCTTTTGGGTTTCCTATAGTAGATGAAGAAACCAATACAACTATGAAAAACATTTCACCCTTTGTCCTTCCAAACTTTTATGGACTTAAAACTAAAGATCCTAAAACCTTCTTATTTGAATTTGAAGTCCTATGTAGAACCTATGACTACTTACAAGATGCTCAAAAACTTAAACTATTTCCTTCAACATTGAAAGGAGCAGCATTGAAGTGGTTTATGAGTTTGATCAACAGTTCTATTAGGACATGGGAAGACATGAAACAAGCATTTCTAGAGAGGTATTTGGATTACTGTATGCCAATCAACCATAAGGAGGAAGTGTTTAAAATGCTACAAAAAGAGGATGAAAATCTGGAAGATTTGTTGGAGAGATTTAACTACAACATCAAAAGAGCAAAAATGGAAAACTTAGACCAAGACACCTTGAAAGCTCTCTTGTTGAAGACAATTAGGGATGAATGCTTAGATATCCTTAACATGATGGGAAATTGGGATATATCTCAGCTCACATTACCTGAAATAGCTGAATTATGTATCAACCTTTCAAGAGGAAAATCTAAAACTGTAAAAGGACCAAGAGACCCTGCTCTTGCAAGGGCAAGTAAGTCTGCTTCTGGGATAGTAAGTAGGGCAGAAATAGGACATATGCTTGATAAGTTCAAATCTGATATCTTGGGGAGTCTTAGTGAACAGATAGACACCCTTAAGTTACAAAACAAGCAAAAAGCTGAATCTGATGCCTTAGCAATCTTTTGTCCCAAATGTAGAAAGAAGCATGCCTTGAGAGAGTGCCCTTTGGATGCAAAAGTAGTAGAGAACTGTGTAATTTGTTCAGAAAAACATGAGACCAAGAGTTTTCCTTCACTTCCTGTTCTTAAAGCTGTCTTTCAAGAAGATACTCCTACAAGTTCCACAAGATATCTCAATTTTGCCTCCAGGAGGCCTTGGCAAGGACCTCAAATACAAGGGTTTCATGATCAGTTGTATAATCAACCCCCACCAAATTGGAATTCTTGGCAGCAACCTTGGCCCCAATTTCAAAATCAATCACAAACTTGGGCACAAGGAGCACAAAATCCCTGTGGAAGATACTCTCAGTATTACCAATAGCCACCATCCTATCCACCATATCCACATTTCCCTCATCAACAAAATCCTCAACAAAATTCTCAAAATCCACAACATCAAAATCAACCACTTCCATTACCATTTTCTCAGAAAACAAATCAGTTGCCTGCCCAACCCATACCAAACCCCAACAGTAAAAATCCTCAAAACACATACATGATAGAAGGCCAACAGTTTCCAACTTATTTGATCACTCCTTTAGACCTTAGTGATGTTCAACTTAGGTCTGGAAAAATACTTGAAAAGAGGAAACCTTCTGTAATCATACAAGAGCAAGACAATTATGAGGAAGATTCTCTACGGGTAAATAAAAGTCTTGAAGAGAACACAACTTTCCAAGACTCAAAAATTGAAAAATAAAAACAAAAAGAACCAATAATTTCAACTCCTATATTAGAGCAGCCATCAACATCCACTTCTACACCTCCCTTTCTAGAAAGATTACAAATTGATAGGGGTGTAGAAAAACAAATTATGGTGCCTAATTATGATTTCCTAGATTAGCTGAGAAATGTTTGTATTAAGATCCCATTATTACAAGCCATCAAGGAAATTCCAATCTTAGCAAAGACAATAAAGGAGTTGAGCATGAAGAAAACAGGGAAAAGAATAAGAGAGATAAAGAAAATTCAACTGGCAGGAAAAATAGCAGATATTATGATGGGTAAGATGGCTATTCCAAAGTATCTAGACCCAGGAAATCCAGTTGTTAAAATTCACATCAATGGAATTGAGATCCAAAACACACTTATTGATTTAGGAGCAGCAATCAATATCATGAGTAGACAACTCATGGATAAACTGAAACTTCCTAATCTTCTTTTTACACCCACATTATTACAATTAGCAGACAGATGTGATGCAGGAGCATCAAGGGCGTTTTTTTATTTTGTAAATATGTTAAAAGGGGGTGTGATAATTTTTAATATTTTATTAATTAATTTGAATAAAATAGGAAAAGGTGAGGATTTTTGTAAATATATTTTTATTTAATAAAAGGATATGAGGGAATTTAATTAGTTGAAGGATTTTAGGGATAAAGAGCTATCCTTTAGGGATGTTGAGATATTTAGGGGTTTGTTGAGGAATTGAAGGGATTGAGCATTTAATTAAATGATTTTCTAAAATTGTATAAATAGGAGGGGGTTTTGAGAGAAAAACAGATTGAGATTGTGTGTTAGTGTGAGTAGAGAGTGAGAGGGTTTTCTGCTTGGATGCCTTCGGGCAGTTTGTAAAGGGCCATCAGTGTCGAATATCAGGCCAAAGATAAGTTTGTAAGTAGTCTCCTTTTGTTTATATGAAAACAATGTTTCAGATTTGTATATAAAACATTGATGGATTGAAAGTATATGTATGGATGGATGTATTGGTCGATTGAATATAATGCCAATATGAAAGAATTTGTAAGTGTAAGTTGGAAGAGTTAAATTTAATATGGCAATGTTAAATCCATATCTATGATTATCGACCTGTAGTATGATTGAATTGTAAAGAGAAGAATGCCAGTGATTTGAAAAAATCGTTATGCATAAAAGGAGTATTTTGAATCTGCAGATTGTGTGAATCTCTGTCAGTCTTGTGTAATTCTAAGTGCGTTAAATAGCAGAAATTGCTATTTGTTTAATGCGTTGAAATCAAATCTGGGCCTTGAAGTTTCTGTTTGGGTCGATTACTTGCAGACTATGTGGTATTATAGTCAATTGAAGTCAAGTTTATGATATTTCGGTGAATTGACCATCTATTTCACACAGCGCAAGTGAAATTGCTGTTCCATTGATAGCTTTTAAAAGAGATGATGATTTATCATATATTGACAGCGCAGGTTTGAGTTCAATTCAGCAGAAACAAATCTGGGTTGAATTCTTATGTTAATCTGAATAGTTTTGTGCGCAGAAGATCTAGCAAGAGGGCGCAGAATTTATTTGATACATTGTTTATTTGAGTTCATATTATGATTGTGAATAAAACAGTGAAATGATATGCCATAGGCACGGTCCAGCAATTGAAAGTTAAAGGCGGAAGATGGTTACAAACCAGAAGCACGGCATTGAAACAAACAAATTGGCAACCGTTGCAGATGTTGAAGCGCCAGCCGTGGACAAATTAACGCAGGTAGGCAAGAGTTTTGTATTAGACTTAGAGCGCTGGCATTGTGTGTGATGAAATGGAATTTGCTTTGAAATGGGTATGTTGAAAAGGATAAAGCGTATATATAGTTGTGTTGAATGGACAAACGCATGCTGTGGCACATTTCTGAGTGTGTTCACCGAATTGGAAACGCTGAAAACCATCCAATGATCTTGAAGAAAAGGTTAAATGTGTAATAGTCAATGTTGACATTATCCATCGTGGAGCGGGACGCTGAAACCAGATGCAAAAGTAGTGAAGGTTGCGTAGACCAGTTTATTCAATGAGGAGGTAAGTCAAATGATCAGTTTGTCGGTTTAGTACAGACTTGAATTGAAAGCGCTGATATTTCTTCTAATTAAGATCGTATGAACCAGCATTGTTTCTAATTCAAATGAATAAATTAAAGATGTATGAAACTGTGTTCAAATCAATTCATTGCAGTGAAAGCGTTGTGGAAGGTAGGTAATTGAAGAGCAGATTGTTATCATTAAGCAAGATGTTTATACAAACTGACATAAGTTTTGGTAAGCGGAATTGGAGGGGCGTAGTTCTATGTATATAATTGATATTTGGTTGACTATGCTGAAAGTTTTAAGTCTTGAATGTAAATATGGGCGCATTTTTTTGATTGGTCTTTAAATCTGATATTGAAGGCGCATATACAAGATTTGAGTTTGAATAATGTGTATGTGGTATGGAAGTGTGTAAACCTGAATTGGAATTGCAGGTTTTGAAGTTTGGGATGATGTATGTAATTCCACGTGAATGATGGCATTGATATGGTTTAAAGAGGCATTTGAACATTGTTTGAAGGTTCAAAAGTTATGAAATTGCTTGAAGGTGAGTGGATGTGAGATTGATAATATATGAAATGATATTGAGCCATATATTGGAAAGCTTCTACATGTTGTAATGAGATGGTGTGAATTTTCCAATTATTGAAATTGATTTTGGCATATGATGATGATGCATTTGTATATAGCAGAGAAAAAAGTTCCTGGGTATTGTAAGCTCTAGGCTTGCGTCAAGATGTATGATTAAACCTGATGGGGTAATAGAAGACATTCCAGTGTCCCTAGATTCTTGGGAATATCCTGTCGATTTTATGATCCTAACTCCTAAGAATAATCAGGGGGGCATCCTGTTATATTAGGAAGACCTTGGTTAGCTACAGCTGATGCTTTCATTAGTTGTAGATCCGGTGATATGTACATCTCTGATGGTAGTTCAACCAAGAAATTTACCTTGTATCCTCCAGAAAAAACAATTACAAAATTAGATGATACTCAATGGATAGAGGATGAAGAAGAATTACAACCTCTCTTCACAATTTCAGAAATTAGTGAAGATAGCTAGATTTTGAATACCTTAGAAAACTTTGAATCCTCTTCGGAATACAAACATAAACAATTTCAAGAAGAATATAACATTGATTTTTTATCATCAAGACATATGTCTCTTTACTCCATGGATAAATTTGGTAGCTCTACAATTGAGATATTTCCAGGCAAAACTTTAAACATAAATAAGAACCTAGAGAAATCTCAACAAGAAGAGCTAGTCAAGATATTACAGAGACATTCTTCTGCATATGCATGGGAGTACACTGATATGAAAGGGATAAGCCCCAAGACTTGCACTCATCACATATATATAGAGGAAAATTGTAAACCAATCAGACAACCTCAAAGACGGATGAATCCAAATCTTAGGGAGATTGTTAAGGAAGAATTGCAGAAATTGTTAAATGTTAACTTTATCTATCCCATTTCAGATAGTCAGTGGGTTTCTCCTTTGGTAATTGTGCCAAATAAAAATGGTAAATGGAGGGTATGTATTGATTACCGGGAATTAAACAAAGCTACTCTTAAAGATCATTTTCCTTTACCTTTCATAGATTAGGTGTTAGATACATTAGCTGGAAAAAAGTACTTTTCATTTATAGATGGGTTTAGTGGTTATAACCAAATTTAGGTAGCACTTGAAGATCAAGACAAAACCACATTTACCTGTCCTTGGGGTACCTATGCTTACCGAGTATTTCCATTTGGACTATGCAATGCACCCGCAACATTTCAAAGGGCAGTACTAGGAATATTTTCAGATCTAATACATGATTGTGTAGAGGTATATATGGATGATTTCACAGTTTATGGAAACACATTTGAAGAAGCCTTAGCAAACCTGGAAAAAGTTTTAAAGAGATGTAAGGAAGCAAATCTTTTACTTAGTCATGAAAAGTGTTTCATGATGTTTACTGAAGGAATTGTTTTAGGACATCACATTTCAGAGGATGGGATTAGAGTTGATGAGTCAAAAGTTGAAGTCATCTCTAACTTATCTATTCCAAGTTGTCAAAAAGATGTTAGGAGTTTTCTAGGATTCACAGGATATTATCGAAGGTTTATAGAAAACTTCACCAAGATAGCATCTCCACTTTTCAAATTACTTACCAAAGACTGTGAATTCAAGTGGAATCCTGATTGCCAGTTAGCCTTTGAGACCCTGAAAACAAAAATATCTGAAGCACCTATTTTAAGGGGACCTAACTGAAGTTACCTTTTCATATTTCAACAGATGCCTTAGATACAACTCTAGGAGCAGTATTGGGACAAAAATACCTGATTCCTTATGCCATCTACTATACCAGTAAAAATTTGACTCCTTCAGAGTTAAACTATACTGTAACTGAAAAAGAGTTTTTAGCTGTTGTTCATGCCATAAACAAATTCAGACACTATATAATAGGCTATGAAACTTTTGTTCACACAGATCACTCTGCAATTAGATATCTAATGAAAAAATCAATTACTAATGGCAGAGTCATAAGATGGTTATTGCTTTTACAAGAATTCAACATTACCATTCTAGATAGGCCTGGAAAACAAAACACAGTAGCTTATTTCCTATCTAGACTCCAAAACATCCAAGACAATACCCCAGTTGAAGATCAATTTCCTGATGAATATCTTTTTTGCAATTTCTACTCAAACTCCTTGGTTTGCTGACATTGCTAATTATTTAGTTTTAGGGAAATTTCCTTCAATAATGAATGCAAGAGACAAAAGAAAGATCATTTATGACAGTGCAAAATATTCATGGGTTGCTAATGAGTTATACAAAATAGGTCCAGATTTTATCATTAGGAGATGTGTTCGGGAAGATGAGATGCCTGAGATCCTCAAGGCATGTCATGATGAACCTTGTGGCAGACACTTTGCTGATAAAAGAATAGCTTATAAGATCCTTCATTTAGGATATTATTGGCCATCCCTTTTTAAAGATGCTAAAGAGTATGTCAGAAGGTGTGACAATTGCCAAAGGGTAGGGAAACCTTCTCCTTCAGGTGAGATGCCATTACAGCCTCAGGTACATATTGAACCTTTTGAAAAATGGGCTTTAGATTTTGTAGGACCTATTAGTCCTCCATCAAGAAAAAAGAAATATATATTAGTTTGCACTGATTATGTTACCAAATGGGTAGAGGCCAAGCCATTACTTTCTGCTACTGAAGCATCTGTAGTTAATTTTCTTTTTGAGGATATTTTTACTCGTTTTTGTGTCCCAAGGGAAATTGTTACAGATCAAGGAGCTCAATTTACATCAAATCTAGTGGAACAAATGATGGAGAGGTACAAAATTAGACACGGAAAATCAACTCCCTATCATCCACAAGCAAATGGTCAAGTGGAATCTACTAATAAGGTCATTGAAGGGATCCTAACGAAGACTCTTCATTTTCATAGAAGAGATTGGGCAGATAGGCTTCCTGAAGCCTTGTGGGCCTATAGAACTACATGGAGGAGCACAACAGGCCATACTCCTTATGAAATTTTTTATGGAAAGCAAGTTTTGTTTCCCATAGAGTTCCAGATTCAAACTTTCAAAATGGAAGTTCAGCTAGGACTTGATCTAACAGAGGCACAAAAGCACAGATTGGAGCAGATTAATGAATTGGATGAGATCAGACAAGATGCAGTTCAGAAAACAAGTATAGTCCAACAGCAAAGGACTAGATGGCATGACAAGTACATCAAGGAAAAGAAGTTTAAAGAAGGTGACTGGGCTCTCTTGTTTGATTCAAAGTTCAAGGATTTTCAAGGTAAATTCCAAACACATTGGCTTGGGCCATATGAAATTATAAGAATTTTTGACAATGGAGCAATAAAAATCAGGACAATAGATGAATAGAAGGTCACTTTTCTTGTAAATGGTCATAGATTGAAGCTGTATCACAAGCCACTTTCAAGAGAAGAATTTTTCAAGAGATTTCAGGAAAACAGTGATGTGAAGTTAATGAAGAAGAATTTTTCTTCTTCATCAACTTAGTTGAATTTTCTGAATTCAGAAGCATAAAAAAAAATAAAAAAATAAAAATAAAAAATAAAAAAAGTATAAACATGAAAACTAATCACTGATTAGCATGTTTATACAGAAAAGATAGAGTGAAAATCAGAATCTTTCTGACACTTTAGCTTTTCAAATTTGTTCTTTTTCTGCAAGTAGCTATTACAAAATCATAAGTGCAAACCCATATTTCACTTATGATTCATTTCATTCCATTCATCCATACTCCACTTCACTCCATACTTCATTCATTTCATTCCATGGTCCACCTCATTTTCATCTCAGAGTTTTAAGAGTGATTTCTTTCTGCAATTGAATAATACAGATGATAAGTTGCAAACTTCACTCCACTTCATAATTGTGATTAATTTCATTCCATTATTCACTTCACTCATACTCCATTGCACCATACTTCATTATCCATTTTTTACTCATTTCATACAAACATTCCATTCATGCTTCAAACCTTTCCATTCCATGTTTTAAGACTTCTACAGGTACATTCTGCAATTAGTCAGACATTCTGCAGCCAGTCAGACATTTTACAGGCAGAGATCCTGAAGGCACTATCCAGTAATCACTTGATTGAGCAACAAATTGATCCTGCATATCCAAGACAACAAGAAAAATCAAAGGAGTTATGAGGACTTAAGACCAATGATTTTCAAAGGAGGACAAGGCATATCAAAACCAAAAGAAAAAAAAATCAAAGGAAAGGCAAAGGTAAAATTTATGAAACTATTATAGTAACAGATCATGAAATTTTAGCATATTTAAGTCATGTATGATTCAAAAAGGTTATTTTAATTAGTCGTGTTGATCATGCCTATCAAACCTATCATAAAAACTTTGGACAAAATCCCTTCCATCTTGCCATATCCGATCATCATTTAAAACTTAACGGTTAAGTACTGAAGTGATTTGATCAGTCACGTCACTAGACCAAAGTATTTAATGATGATTTTGAATTTCTCACAAAATATCTCCGCGGTCTTTTCTTCCATGATAACTCTCAACTCATTAATCCGTGTGAATCACCCTCACCGCATTATACTCATTTCATAACTACTCCATATCATTTCTTTTCGCAGCCACTTCTTAGCCATTCCGGTCTTTAAAACAGAGGAAACACCTATGGAGTAAAAAATTCTCTTTAACAACCATTTTCACCGTGATCAGAGTTCCGCAGCCAATTCTTAGCCCTTCCGGTCTATAAAACAGAGGAAACATCTGTGGAGTAAAAACATCTCTTTAATATCCATTTTCACCGTGAGCAGAGGAGCAGTAATTTGAAGGTTGAAAAGATAAGTTATGGGTCTCATAGTAAGAACTGAACCAGTTGGAACCAAGTACTTGGAAGGCTATCCACAAATCAGAGAAATGCTACAGCAGGCTGGGTGGTTGCAATTTTTAGAAAAATTCAATGGTTTTCACAAAGAGGTGACTAAAACATTTGCACGGTCCTTCAATGGAGCGGAGGTCGAAATAGGAGATGTTAAATTCACCATTACAAAGGCTTTCATTGCAGAAGCAATGGAATTACCCAGGCAAGGAGAAAAGTGGTTCAAAAATAGGGAATTTCATAACGAGGCATGGAGGCAAATACTCAAAACACCAGGTATGGATGTTTCCATTTTTAAGAAAGGTATTCCTAGCTCTGCACTGAAGAATAAATGGAGGAACATGTTGCTCATTTTGCAAAAAATTATAACTTGTGAAGGAAGATTTGGTACCCTCTATGTTTATCATATTCGGTTAATGATGCATTTCTTAGGAGAGGAAATCAATTTTCCCTTTTTCCTACTTCATAGTCTGAAAAGAATGGCCTCAAATGTACAAAAGAGGGTTCAATTTCTGGAAACAACCTTGTATCACCATGGGTTAGTAAAAATCTTAATTGAACATCATTTGGGAAAAATGGGAGATAATTGGGATGAGTTTCTAGTAAGGAATCATTTTGAGGAACCCAAGGAATCTCCACTTGAAGGCAAACCCATAAGAAGAAGCAGGAGAAAGGAAATTTCTAAGGCTGTTGAAACTAAAACTGGTAAATCAATACAAGAGGACAACGAAGAGATGATTTCTGAGAAATTGGCTCAAATTAAAAAGCAGCTTAAGAAGGAAAGAATAATAAGAAAATATGCCAAAGAACGAGGAGAAGGGCCATCTCAACCGAGACGGAGCCACAGGCTTAGAGGTATACTAAAGAAAACAGAGGTTAGACAAACTGGAATCATAAACATTGAGGATGAAGAAACACCTACTGCTAGATCACCTGAGTATCAGTATGAGGAGGATTTTGATGAAGGAGCTCCTAAAATAGACCCAGCACAACAAGAAATTTACAATTATGTTGAGACACTAGAGAAGAGAGCTTCAGAAAGTAGAGACAGAACTCCTAGTCCACCAAAATCTGCAATTGATATGCTAAGAAGAGATAAATATGAGTTAGAAGTACTCAATAGGCATATCAAGAAGGAGAATGAAATTTTAAGGGAGCAGGTTAAGCTCAAAGGTGATATGAATACCACTCTGTCTCTACAAATGAAAAAGTTGCACAAGGCCAGTGAAAGATTGAAGAAGAAAAACAAAAAGTTAAGCATGGCACTTACAAATTTGAGATTCAAGTTAGTCATAAGGAAGCCCAGAAGGCCATTGAATGTCAGGAAAAGTAGAAGAAGAGGCTTAGATGTCCTAGCAGAGGTCTCAGAGTACATGGAATAGTTGCATGAGGACATGCAAAAGCCTTGCAGTGGGGGTATGTTGAGCCCCAAAGATGTCCTTATTTTCCACCATATTTCACTTCATTTTCTTTGTCCCTCATCAATTACAGGCTTAAATGATCAATAGGATTGATTAGGATTACTTTAAGAATGTATATAATGACTAAATTTCTATGTTTTCATGATTTTGTTATTGTAGCAATTTTTGACTAGACTCGGCTACAGAACGCAGTCATTCTGTAGCCAGTCGCCTATTCCGCAACTATCCTCATGTTTACGCAGGTTCCAGGTGTCACCTCAAGGAAAAATGCATATGGTCATATTCCACATCACTCCCCCATAATTTCTTGCTCTCCACGAAGTCTGAGCTCGAGTCTACAGGTGGTTATGCACGTGGGAAACCAAAACTAGGAGACAGACTTCTAATAGGACAAGGACTGTACAAATGTCCTTAATCATAGTACGAGGCCACCACCAGAGTCTTAGTTTGATTTTAGTTGGGAAAGAAAATTATTCCTGTTTTATCTCAAAGACAGTTATGTAATTTTGCTATAAGTATGGCTCGGGAGACCGAGAAACAGTTAGCTAGATTTATGTTTTATTGCTAGATCTCAGAAGACCGTAAATGCTCTGTTTTAAAGAATTTCTCCTTTAATGAAAGAAGCATCACTTTATTGCAAGAGCTAAGTCAATATTGAGTAGATTTGCATGCTAATCCGGTGGTAGAGAGCCCCTGCTACCTGAGAAGCTTTGTTCATATGGTTTAGATAAGTAACTTAGCCTTGTTTCATTCTTAGTTTAATCAATTTTCTGAACTTTGTGTTTTTATACTTGCAGCGGATGCCATAGTTAGTCTTATCCTTACAAACTCTTCCAAAATACCACTCACATTGGATGGGATATAATTGTAGTATTTAGGAGTTAGTTGCATTTCTCTGAACTTTATGATTTTGTGCTCATTTACATCAGTTGTTACAGCTAGTCGTGATCTTATAAACTCTTCCAAAATATCACTAACTCTAGATGAGACATAGCTGTGGTGTTTTAGAGCTTTGTTGTGTTTTGTTGAATTGTATGCTTTCATGCTCATTTACATAACATGTTGCAGCCAGTCATGTTCCATAAACTATTCCAAAATACCACTAATTCCGAATGAGACAAAGCTGAGACATTTTAGTGATTAGTTGCATCTTTAGTCTAGATGTAGTACTCTGGAGGTAGATGTCACTCTAGTTTAATTCTGTCACCGCGTTTCAAGTTTGATAATGGCACTCTAGTATAACTCCGTTCACTGTAATTTAAGTTATATTAGTGACATTCTAGTTTAGTTCCAGTTCACTGTATTTCAAAGTTAGGCTAAAAGCATTCTAGTTTAGTTGTGATCACTGTGTTTCAAGTTTGACCAGTTGCATTCTAGTTCAGTGTTATCCATTGTTCTTTAAGTTGTATTAACTGTCAAAATTAGACTTCACGGCCTTCATTGTTTACAAACTAATCTTGTTCTGAATTTCTATTAATGCATCATCATATGGACAGGAATGAGTTAGTGATATCAGTTTAAGGCCTTGATTGTTCTGCAATCTTTTGCAATTTGACAAATAAGCCCTTTCCCAAAAACTATTGTAGAAAATATCTAACTTTCGAATGAGGCTCAGTAGTGACAAGTTGAGCTGCAGAATGGATTGATCTTAGCATGACAAGTTAATTCAGAGTAGAAATCTTATTGTGCTACAAATAGTCTTTTTCCAATTGTGTTCCAATAAACTTTTAGCCATGGATGAGATTCTTTGTAATATTGTAAGATGGTTGTTTACTTAGGAGAACCTAATTTTTACTAAACTTGTCCTTTTCTCAAGCTATTCCAACATATTTATAATGAATGAATTGGATGAGTTTATGTTATGAGTTATTGAGTTCATGTTGTGATTTATTTTCTTGTTATGAGTCATTATCAAACTTTGCATTTTTTGTTCTTTAGTATAGGTTTTTCTCTGTTTTTAGTGTGACTGACAACTGTTCTTTTTCAACATTTAGTTTTTTTCCTTCTTAACATAAAACCACAAAACCAAAAACATCATAAAAACACTAAACACAACGTAGTGAGAAACAGATACCTAGGCACATATAGTGCACCTCACTTCAGCAGTTTACTGACCCTGGTTGATAATTTATGACCTCAATTTAGGAACACTAAGTTGAGCACAACAAGCCATGTAAATCTGGTGATAATATTCTTGAAGTAGTTTTCTTTTCATGAAATGTTATTTAATTTTTAGGAAGCTATAAAGTCATGTTTTTTTCCAAAAAAAGAAAAATCGAACTTTCTATTAAGATCATAGAAGGTTACATAGTATATTCACATAGCATTCCAAAAAATTGCATGTTATCCTTTTAGCCATAGGGGAAAGAAAAATATTGGAGTTGCAACTGTATGGAAAAAAATATTACTGCTTGCACTAGCTGTGTCAAAAGGTTTCAAAAAATATGCACGTGTATTGACCCCCAATCTTTCCTTTATAGGAAACAACAACCCTAAACAACAATCAAAAGTAGGCCTTTTGCTGTGTTATGTACAAAAAACATCTGGGTAGTAGGCACCATTCCAGATGTACAGAGTTTATGGAATAGAAATAAACCCCTACGTTATCTCCTCGATCTCCTCTGATGAGGAAAAAAATCCGAAAAAGAGATAAGTGTTGTTATAAGTATAAATAAGGTCTGTATTAACATTTACAATTATAGTTTGTAACATAAGATAAAAACAAAAAACAAAAATAAAGACTAATTTGATTATCATTTAGTGAGTGAAAGGAGGGTGTTCCAGGACCCGAACCAACTCTCCATCGACTTCTTTGATTACCCAGATTCCCATAGCTTGCTGTAGGCCCTCCTTAGATAGGAGGTTTGCATCCATGTTGCGTTACTTGTAAATGTGACAAGAAGAGATTTGATTAAAAAGTTCTTTTAAGACAAAAACCTCTTCTAATAAAGGAAGTAGAATATATTTGTGGCATCTTTGTGTTCCATTGAACCATTTAATGATATTCATTGAATCTCCAAAGATCTGAACTGCTCTCAGCTCAATATGAGAAAGCCAACACAGAAGCAAATGAAGGTCTTTGAGTTCTACGAAATTATTTTTTCTAGTTCCTAATCCCACCGAGGCTTTGAAGATATTTCTAGATGGGAAGTGTATAGTGAGCCCTGCCCCACACTTGTCTTGTGGGTCAGAGGCCCCATCAAAATAGGCCCACGGAATTTCATCCCTCATTTCTTCTACCTTGATGATTCTCACCAACTGTGTTTCCTTGGGCATAGGAATATGTTCATATATTGATGCCCCTTCCGATGCTATGAGAGAAACTGGAAACATAATGTCTTTAAAAATGACCCGGTTTCTGGCTATCCAGGTACCCCATGCGACAATAAGTGAGATATTCCTCACCTGGGCATTTAGGGCTTCATTCCATGACTTTTGCCAAGCCTCCGAGATGGAGGGACCTTCCCATCATTGGGAGAGGTTTAGATGCTACAAGGTTTCTACCCATAAGCTCATGTTAAAATTACAGGATAGGAAAACATGTTGAGTAGACTACACATTTGTTTTGCACAGGGAGCACCAACCCGACCCTATCTTTCCCCTTTTCTGCAGATTTTCCCAGGAGGGTACTTTGTTTTGTAATATGCACCAGAAGAAGAGCCTTGATTTTGCAGGGCCTTTGAGTTCCCATATTGGCTTATACCACCACTCTGGCTCAAGCTACCATTTTTTTGCCATTAACCATTTGTATCCAAATTTCGGTGCATATTGACCAGTGGGAGAGTGTACACAACGCAACTTGTCTGGACTCTCCTAGATGCAAATTTTTTTTCTATGAAGCTCGTTGATATATCCCTGCCATTCTACTCTCCATATTTCTTCAAGATGTACGGCCTCCCCTGACATCCACGCTTGTCGCCAGATGGTTGACTGGCCTAACTGCTCAATATGAGTTAGAGTGTGAATACCTATGTTTTCAAGGTGATCGAGCAGATCTCTAGAGAGTGTAAATCCACCCTTGCACCCTACCCATGGATCCTATCCTAGTCTGACATGTTCACTGTTTCCTACATGCCAAGCCAATCCTTGTTCAATGGTCTGGATAGAGGCCAATGTGGCTTTCGAAAAGATCGAAGCATTTTGCACTTTCTTTGTAGGGAAGTGCAACCATGCTTCCATTGGCATAGGGAAAATGTATTTCCTTTTTACCACATATGTCCATAAGTTCTCCAAGGTGATAAGCCTCCATCCCAGTTTTGCCACCAGAGAGAGGGTGAAGGACGAGAGCTCCTTTATTCCCCATCCTCCCTGAGCCTTTGGTCTCGCTACTTTCTCCCACGCGACCCAAGACGTTACAGGTTCAACCTTTGAGCCTGCCCATAGGAACTTGCTACAAAGTTTATTTATTTTTGAGAGTATACCTTGCGGGACCCAAGATAAGGCAGCCCAATACACAGGGATAGCCATTGAAATTGATTTGATCATCACAAGCTTCCCTGCCCTAGACATCCATTTGAAGCTCCATTGCTTCATTCTGGTCTCAATTTTTGCCACAAGCCAGTGCTAGTCCTGGTTTCTATAAGAGTCTGACTTTAGATGGAGGCCCAGGTACTTGAAACTATCGTGGAAATATTTAACTTCAAATGGGAGCACATCTGAGATTCTATATTCTTCGGCCCGCGAAAACCCTTCCATGGTTATGGAGGATTTTTTGCTATTGATGCTTAAACCTGTAGCCTTGAGGAAGAGATCAAGCACTGATTTGATTCGTCTGATGTCTTCACTACTTCCATTACTGAACAGAAGGATATCATCTACGAAGAGAATATGGGTAATGGATAGGTTGACTACCACTTCAATATTTTTCAATTCGCCTCTCCTTTTTGCAACATGGATCATCTGACTGCTCGGCCTTCTGCTGCAAGGAGGGAGAGGAGGGGTGATAAAGGGCAGCCCTGGCATAGACCCCTCTGAACTTGAAAAAAGGAAGTTGTAGCCCCATTGATCAGGATGGAAATACTGATGGTGGTGATGCACCCCATCACCTAGTTGATGAAATCATTCCTTAACCCCATATGAGTCAGAAGCAGTCGAAGGTACAACCAACTTATTCGATCATATGCCTTGGGATAGATAAATTTTCACTATTTCTCCTTTTTTCTTGCTTCTCTTGAAATATAAATCGGGTGACAATATTCTTGAAATAGTTTTATTTTCATGAAATGTTATTTCATTTCTAGCAAGCTACGAAGTCATGTTATAATGCATGAAAATGTCTAAACTTAGAATTTGATTTGTCTTTATACCATCCTTTAAAATAAGCTAATAACCTAGTTACCAAAAATAGAACGGGGGCATTCGTTTCCTGAAAAAAAACACAAAGAAAACGGAAAGGTACTCAAAACGTTCGTTTTCCTTTTTCAATACACAAAACCCATTTTTTTGTAAACAAATGGTTTTTTGAAATGGTTTTCTAAGAAACATGTTATGGTCGGTCTCATTCCAATTTGATGTTGAGCCGAATCATTGGTCTCATTATGAAGTTGAACCAAATCATAAAAATGCCAAGGTTGGTTTTTTCTGGATAGTTTTGAGAGATGGTTTTATGGTTGACTTAGTCTAAAATTTCATTAACAACTTTGCCTATTTAGGGATTTATTTATTTTTATTCTATTTAAAGGTGGATTTAGTGGAAAATTTCAAATATGGTTTCCTTGTATTTAACCTTTAAAATTCATTTTTTCATATAAAATTATAAATTTAAATGTAGAGGGTTACATTATATATTTTTATAAATTAGTATTTAAATAATTTAATGAATATTTTAGTATCTACTTCAATTTACTATTATAATTGATTAATGATAAAGTTTTGAAAGTTTAATGGTAATTTTCTTTAGGTTTTGTCTTCAAACATTAGTTACATAGCATTTATGGTTCTCCATCTTTCCACCTTTTCTATGGAAAATTCCAGTGGAGGGAGCAACACTCCTTCCTATAGCAAGATAGTTTTAGGTAGTTGTAGTTCTAAACAACCCTCTAATGTTGGCTCTATTCTCAATGGAGATCAGTTCAATATTCACCATCCTATTACCCAACTAGGGAAACTACAAACTAGTAGTTGTTTGCCAAATACCAAATTTGAGGTCAGCTCAAGTCACATCGGAGTATATATAAAGTATATGTGAGATCATGTACTCATCCCTAAATTTCTAGAGATATGGACTTCAAAAAAATCCCACTTTCACTCGGTCCAAATCAAGTGGAAATGGAAAGGCCAAATCAAGTTTGAATTCAGTGCCAAAGGTTTCTTCACTATTTTATTTGTCCTTGGAGGATCAAACATGAGTATTTGAGAATGACTCATGTGAGCAACACAGACTTTGATTCTCACTATGAATATTATAGAATGGCCCACGTAAGAAATGAAAGCCTATGAGAAACTACCTATAAACCATAGATTGAAGAATGTTGATGATATATACTTTATTTTATGTTTTTCACAATTTTTTTTTGGTTTAATCCATAAATAAATAAAACTATTCATTTAATCCATACACACCTCTCTCAACTTGTGACCTAGTTGAGTTGTGGCCATTATTGTCATGGTTTGGAGTTGGTGTCGACGTTATAATTGCAACTTACAAGTTTATCCCTTTACCATAGCTTGTTTGCTTTAAAGTGGTACAATAACATAGAGCTATCTATTAAAGGTAAACCTACACAAAAAGAGTTTAGTTAATGTAGGCAGAGATGGCATACAGTAATGGTATGGAATATTTCAAATTTTCCTTTTTCCAACTTAATTATAGAAAATTCATGAATCCAATCTCTTATGCATCTCTACAAATGTATATTTACGTTGTTCAATCTGTAACGGTAGGAATAGCTCATCGAGGTAACATTTTCACATTCTTTGGTTTTATTTATTTATAGATTTTATGTGAAATTTGGTTAAAATAGGAGAGAATTATAGTTTTAAGTTATAGGATCTATGCAGTCCAAAGTCTAAGTGTTTATACATTTTTAGAAAGCACTAAATCTGTTTTTGCATTCAAAAATGTAATTTAAATCCAAAGTCTAAGTGTTTATACATTTTTAGAAAGCATTAAATCTGTTTTTGCATTCAAAAATGTAATTTAAATGATGAAACATTGTACTCTTACCAAAAATTATGTTACTCAATTATTACGAAATAAACTTGAAAATGTCACTCGTTATATTATGCCTATATAATCATGATGATGTCGAATATTCAAAAATACAATTTAAATGAAACACATTTTGATCTAGCTAAATTTTAACCAAAAAATAACCCCAAAAGTCACTCATTAGAGTATGCCCATATAATCATGAAAATATTAAATTTAGATCCAATGAAACCCATGTTTGATAGACCATTATGCTCTATCTAATGTTTGTGTCATGTAATTAAAAAACAAATGTTAACTCTTGATTTCCTTATCAATATTTTGGGCATACACTAAATACAATGACTTTGTATAACTTGTGTTGGCCTAAAGGTTAAGAGCATATATTTCCTCCTAAGATATTACAAGTTCAAATGGAGATTGGGGCTAACTATATACATCTTGTTAAATTTTAGCAATGACATCATGAATCCCTTGTTCCACAAATAGTGAAATCTTGTACAGAATTTTTGTTTGTGACTTAGCCTTGAGTTTATTATAATTATTACCTTGATTATCTAATCTACTTTGTTAAATTATTGAAATAAGTAGTATACTTACTTTATTATTTGTTGAGCTATAAATAAGTAGTATAGATCACCCTTAATCATGGATCTAACATGTGCCAAGAGGGATCACTTCTATTCAGGTGCAAACTTATTTTGCAAAATTTGAAAAAAAAAATTGCATCCCTCTCATTCCTTGATATATCCCAATGAATATGTAGTGGTTCTCTCTCTATACACAATGTGTAAATTTTCATTCTTTAAATTATATTTTTAATGCTATATAGAGTAAAAAATTAAATTTGTGTTTTCAAAAATATTTGTTGGATTTCATGGAAATTTGACAAAAAAAAAAAAAAAAACCTAAAAAGTGACCAAAATACAAAATTGTGAAAGTGCTTCAAACTTTTTAACCATAATTTTTTTTCAATTTCTTTATACTATATAAACATAAATTTTTTAAACACTATATATATATATATATATATATATATATATATATATATATATTCTAAGTTGGACTAATCTATTAATATGAAACATAGTTTACAAAGTGAGACTTACCTTCAGAACTGCATAACTATCCAATTCCGGAGGGAGTCTTGATAAAAAAAACAAAAAAGACATCGCCCCTCGAGGGGAAACTGGCCCAGAAATGCTGCCCATGGATGGGAAACCAACTTTTATAGAGTTATACAAAAAATATTTTACAACCAACTTGTCCCAAAAATACAACAAAGCATTAAAATTGACCAAAACAAGATATGGAGACTTGTCAATGCCATGGATGCCCATCAGGCTAGCTATTGAGATGTGTTGGAGGAGGCTCCTCCACTATGAGACATCTATACTCCTCGTCGGAATCATCATCGTCTCCCTTGGACTACTGAGAAGTGTTTGGTAAATTTAGTGTATCCTAAATTGCTGCATTTAATTTGTCAATCCGGGATTCGTAAGCTGATGAAGTGCGGCGCACTATATGTGCAAGATAACCTATTTCTTAACTTTTTGTCGTTTTTGGTTTTCTAAGATGAAATGGAAATTCTAAAATTAAAACAAGTATGGTTATGTTTGTTCAAGGAAATGATATCCTCTATAAAGATTTACCAACTTGAAACTTAAAAAAGAATTTGAAAATTACAATGACAAAACTTGAAAGGAAATGAAAATGTGCTGCTGAAATGAAAAGATGCTGCTAATCTAATGAATCAAAACAGTGAACTAGTGAGCATGAAACCAAACTATTCTTGCTGCTGTCTAAACACAAAATAAATTATGTTGAAAGAAATCCAAAAGCTGCAATAAAGTAAATCTAAATCAATTTACATCAACTTGTCTTCTGATCCCTCATCATTAGTCCAGCTATGATTTTCGGAAGTAACCATGAACAACTTGAGTAACTGATATCTAACTTGCAGAAAGTAAACTAATATCAAATCATACATCCATAATTCAATCCCTCAGCATCACCAAAATTGTATTTCTTGAGAAGAGTAACCGAAGATGTCATACAATTTACTATATCATCTGCGTAAAGGAAAGTACCAAACTACACATTTCATAATACACCCCCTCACCATCACCCACTGTGGGCTTTCTGAGGCAATCAAGGATGTTATGAGCAGCTTTAATATATCTAGCCTTAATCATCAAGAAAATGAGAAAAATCGAATTAAACAAAGCAAAGATTGAACTTAAATATAATCAAACAAGTTAGCAGTTAACATTGTTAATTCCATGTCATTAGTAAAAAAGCTATGAAAATGCCCGGGCTGCCTATCTATAACCTGAAACAAGAACACTGATCAGTGATTAACAACATAAAACATGAAAGACAGAAGTGAAATGGAAAGCATGAAAGTTTATAAACAGAAATGAAGCATATGATGTATCATGAAAAATGCAGTGTATAAACATGTGAATGGATTATGGCACAATGAGCTTTAAAGAAATAAAATAAGAACTATACACTAATGCACAAAACCTTAGCTGAGCAGGGGCCCTCTACACCAGCCTTGGCAACGATCTTCAAGTACGAATTAAGTTGGAAAACAGAGTCTTCTTATATTAAAATGCAGTCATAACAGTAAGGTAGTATTACGGCACTAAGGCAGTGTAATTACATTACAGATCAGACTAATAAAAGATAACAGAGACTAATTGAGACTAACTCTATATGCGTATGCAAACGCGTTATATATAACAAAAGAAATATAACTGTCTCCTAAAGTTTATGCTGGTGAAGAACACGTAGATCATTACGTCCACGGATCTAGGATTATGGCCGTGTTGGAAAGTAAATCTATGAGAAGTGGATTCTTGAATTCGACTATGGAGCCATGTACAGATGTCGACTTGTCCTCCGCAAGCTCAGAAACGGCCATATGAACCTTTACGTGACACAGAACAGAGTCCTGTCACCGTAAGACTCTATGGTTGACTTCCATGTGGACGCCTTTGACCGCGGCTTCTTTAGATGAGTTTGCTCAAACCAATAGGACACGAACCATGTCCACATCATTTCTGACTTGCCCATGTGGCTCGTTTCTCCTGTAGACACCTGTAACATAGAGTTTCACAAAATAGCTGCGGAAAGTTGCAGCAGCTGCGGAAAGTGGCAAGATTCCGCAGCTAGATGAACAAAATCTAAATCAAACAGCAGACACAAAAATATAGTTAAAAACCATGTTAGATGCTCTTTTGCAATTAACATACAATGATATTGACAACTTGGGAGGTTCGGGTGAGTGAAAAAGGTATAGAAAAGTGTATGGAAAAGATGCAGAATTGAGACTCAACATACCCCCACTGTGAAGGTGTTGCATGTCCTCATGCAACCAAAATTTTGATATTCCTTCCTTAGTTCATGTGCCTTGACACTTCAGCCAGCACATCCAATCCTCTCCTCCTCTTCCTTGGTGCTGCCAACATTCTGGGTTTCTTCATTAAGCACCTAAATTTGATATTAACCGGTGCTCTGCTCAACTTCTGGCATTTCCTTTTCAATTTCTTGTTCTTCTTCTGCCATATTCCCAGATGTAGCATGGTATTATCATGGATGATTTTGTCCAGTTTGCCTTGTTCTTTTAATGTCTCATTTTCATTTTTGATGTGCCTATTTAAAAGCTCTAGCTCAAAAATTTCCTGTTTTAGTGATTGGACTAAATCATCCTGTACTGTATGAGGCTGAATGGACGAAGTACTAGGACCTGTTGCTGCCTTTTCCAAAGATTATATATAGTCATATACTTCCTGCTGCTTGGGGTCTATTTCAGGTGTCATTTTTATTGGGTTGTCCCCAAAATGCCGTGAAGGAGAGTTATCTTAAAAATCTGGCTGAGAAGGGCTCACATCAACATCTTGCTGAGAATAGGATGGAGTATGTTCAATGTCTGACTGGGAATGAAATGAACCAGGTTCACTAACTGACTGAGATGGACTATGGTCAGCTGGGGACTGTTCAGATGTCTCCTCTCCCAAATCAATGAAATGAGGACCCTTCACTTGCGTTTTTCTCAATTTCCCCTTAAGTCTGTTGCTTCTTCTCACACGCTGTGGTGCACTATCCTTTTGTTTTTGTTTTCCTTTCTCTGTCTTCTTGGCCATAGAGGACTGTTTTTGAAGATAAATTAATCTTTCAAATAACACTTGGTGATCTTCTTCTTCAGAAGAAGGGGTTTTAAGTATAGCCTCAATAGTTTTTCTCTCTTTTGGTGTTATTGGCTTCTTACCCTTGATTTCTTTCTTCTTCCTCTTTGACTGTCTCTCTTCCCTATCAGTTCTTTCAATTGTAGTAGTAGGAGTATTTTGAATTTCATCAATTGTTCTTTTTCTCCTACTTCTTCTTGCTGTGCTACCTTCAGGAATTTCTTGAGTAGGAGTAATTTGGGTTTTATCATTTATTCTTTTTCTTCTACTCCTTCTTGTTGTACTACCTTCAGTAATTTCCTGAGGTTCCTCAAAGAAATTTCTAACCAGAAATTGTTCCCATGTGTCTTTCTCTTCCTTTAACTCCTTTTCAATCAAAATTTTTACAAGGCCGTGGTGATATAGATGGGGTTCTACATCTCCTAAATGTTTCTGAACAGTCACATACATTTTCTTCAAACTATTGAGTAGAAAATATGGGAGATTGAGAGTTTGATTATCTAGAAAATTCATCAATAACCTGGTATGGTACATATACATGGACCCAAAACGGCCTTCACATGTAATGAATTTCTGAACAACTAGCAGCAAAGTAGCCCATTCCTCTTTCAATGCATGCACAAGAATTCCTCTTTTAAAAACAGTTATGTCCATACCTTGGTTTCATAAGATTGTTCTCCATGCTTCATCACTGATGCTTTTATTCTTAAACCAACGCTCACCCTCCTGAAGAAGTTCCGTGGCTGTTTCTATAGATGTTTCATTGACCGCAAACTTAAGGTCTCCAATCTCTGCTTCCAAGCCATCAAACGACCTTGCGAATGCCTTCATGACTTCTTTATGATAACCTCTGAATTTCTGGATAAACCGTAGCCAATTTGATTTCTTCAACATATCCTTTACTTGCGGATATCCCTCTATAAACTTAGGTCCTTCCGGCTCTGCTCTTAGCAATTTACCCATTTTTTCTTTTCTGCTCTTCACAAATTTGCCTGCGTGAGGGTTTAATGGAAACAAAACGGTTGAATGCACAGAGGTGAACACAATGACCGTGGGAATATATCAGAGAAGTGGGTTTACAGACTATAGCGTAATAGAGAGCGGAATGGAGTGAACAGAACAGAGAGGGGTTTTCGTGAGCACGACAGAGAGATTAACAGAGTATAACACATCCGGCAGCGTTTTGAATTTTGGTGGCTGCACAATAAATATGAGCACGTTTAAACAACGGTTATGGATTTATGCGGCTGTAAGAGTCCGTGGTCAAATCAAATACGTCTCATTATCACCGGTGGAATATTGGAACATGAGTGAAGATCGGGAGTTTAATGATGGATCCGTTTGAGAATGAATGCGAGAGGATAATATGGAGATCGTGAAAGGTTACGAAATTGTCAATATAATCATTGCACGTAATGGATAGAGCTTATGGTTCAGAACTATATAAAAATGTGTTTTTCAATGCTATTTGAAATAAATTTTATTCATACCTTTGGAATCTTTGCCTTTTCCCTTGGTCTTCAACTAATTGCTCTTTATTTGTGTCTTGAATGCTCCATGTCTTCATTTTTGATCCTCTCACCTGCATTTTATTTCATGATTATGAAAATAACATCTGGCTGTACATTCTTTTGAAAACAGAGTTGTAGCTGCGGAATCTGCTTCTGGCTGCGGAAACTGGAGTCAGCTGCGGAAACAGATGTCAACTGCGGAAACTGACACAACTATTACTTTGAATGAATGGAGATGAACAGATGACAAATGACCAGATGGAAATGGTCATGAAAAAGATTTTTATTGATGAAATGGATAAAATGAAGTGGAATGGGGTGAAATGAAATGGAATGAAGTGGAATGAAATGGAGTGGGTGGTCACAAGGCTTGTGAAATGAAAGAGATTTTTTTTTGGAAAATATAGAGTGTCAGGTGTTCCTGATTTTCACCCTATATTTTCTGTATAAGACTGCCAATCAGTGATTGGTTTTCAGGCTTATACCATTTTTTTTATTTTTTATTATTTTTTAACTGAAAAGAACAAAAGCTAGGCTGGTGGAGAAGAAGAATTCTTCTGTACCAGCCTGATTGCAGAACTTTCTTGAAACAATTTGACAAAATCCTCTTTTGAGAGTGGCTTATGATAAATTTTCAATCTATGGCCATTCACAATAAGAGGAGTTTGAAACTCATCAATGGTCTTGATTCTTACCGCTCCATTGTTAAATATCTTGTCAATCTCATATGGCCCAAGCCAATGAGTCTAAAATTTTCCTTGAAAATCTTTAAACTTGGAATCAAATAACAATGCCCAATCTCCTTCTTGAAACTTCTTCTCTTTGATGTACTTGTCATGCCATTTAGCTCTTTGATATTGAACTAGATCAGTTCTTAAAATTGCTTCTTGTATGATCTCATCTAGCTCATTCAACTGCTCCATTCTATGCTTTTGGGCTTCTGATAAGTCCATCCCCAACTGAACTGCTATCTTGAAGGTCTTGACTTGGAACTCAATAGGGAGCAAGACTTCTTTCCCATAAACAAGTTCATAGGGAGAATGTCCTGTTGTATTCCTCCATGTAGTTCTGTAGGCCCACAAGGCTTCTGGAAGCCTTTCTGCCTAATCTCTTCTATGTAGATGAACAGTTTTGGTGATGATACTTTCAAGAACTTTGTTTGTGGACTCCACTTGACCATTTTCTTGTGGATGGTAAGGAGTAGATCTCCTGTGCTTGATTTTGTATTCTTCCATCAACTTCTCCACCAAATTGGATGTGAATTGGCTCCCCTGATCTGTCACAATTTCTCTTGGAACACCAAAGCGAGTAAAAATATCCTCATAAAGAAAATGAACAACTGAATTTTCAGTAGCAGATACTAATGCTTTGGCTTCTACCCATTTAGTAACATAATCAGTACAAACCAATGTATACTTCTTTTGCTTAGATGGTGGATTAATAGGTCCAATGAAATCTAAAGCCCATTTTTCAAAGGGTTCAATGAGTACCTGTGTTTGTAATGGCATTTCATTTGAAAGGGTAGGTTTCCCTACTCTTTGGCAGCTATCACACCTTTTGACATATTGTTTTGCATCTTTGAAGAGGGAAGGCCAATAATATCCCAAGGAAAGGATTTTATAGGCCGTCATTTTGTCCGCAAAGTGTCCGCCGCATGGTTCATCATGACATGCCTTAAGAATATCAGGCATTTCATCTTCCCTGACACATCTTCTGATCACAAGATCTGGCCCTATTTTAAACAATTCGTTAGAAATCCATGAATATTTTGAACTCTCCTGAATAATTTTTCGTTTTCACTTGGAAATAAATGTGAAGGTAGTTTTCCTGTAACCAAATAGTTAGCAATATCTGCATACCAAGGAGTCTTAATAGTTACTGCAAACAAGTATTCATCAGGAAACTTATCCTCTACAGGAGAATCTTCTTTAGTATTCTGAATCCTAGACAAGAAATCAGCTACTGTATTTTGTTTCCCTGGTCTATCCAACACGGTAATATTGAATTCTTGTAAAAGTAAGAGCCATCTTGTCACTCTGCCATTAGTAACAGGTTTGTTCATCAAATATCTAATTGCAGAATGGTCAGTATGAATAAAAGTTTCATAGCCTGTTATGTAATGTCTAAACTTATTAATTGCATGAACAACAGCTAAAAACTCTTTTTCAGTCACAGTATAGTTCAACTCTGTGGGAGTCAAATTTTTACTGGTATAATAAATAGCATAAGGAACTAAATCTTTTTGACCCAACACAGCTCCTAGAGCTGTATCTGAAGCATCCGTAGAAATATGGAAAGGGAGTTTCCAATTTGGTCCTCTTAAGATAGGTGCTTCAGATATTCTTGTTTTCAAAGTTTCAAAGGCTGATTGACAATCAGGATCCCATTTGAATTCACAATCTTTTGTAAGCAATTTGAAGAGTGGAGATGCTATTTTAGTGAAGTTTTCTATAAATCTTCTATAGTAACGAGTAAATCCTAGAAAACTTCTAACATCTCTTTGACAATTTGGAATAGGCAACTTGGAGATGACTTCAACTTTTGATCTATCAACCTTAATCACATCTCCTGAAATATGATGTCCTAAAACAATCCCTTCAGTAAACATCATAAAGCATTTTTCATGGCTTAATGAAAGGTTTGTTTCTTTACATCTTATGAGAACTTTTTCCAAATTTTCTAATGCCTCTTCAAATGAATTACCATAAACTGTAAAATCATCCATATAAAATTCTACACAATCATGGATTAGATCAGAAAAAATTCCTAGTACTGCTCTTTGGAATGTTGCTGGTGCATTACATAACCCAAAAGGAAGCACTCGGTAGGCAAAAGTTCCCCATGGACAAGTAAATATGGTCTTATCTTGATCTTCAGGTGCTACCTGAATTTGATTATAGCCACTAAAACCATCCAAAAATGAAAAGTACTTTTTACCTGCTAATGTATCTAATACCTGGTCGATAAAAGGCAAAGGAAAGTGATCCTTCAAAGTTGCTTTGTTCAATTCCCTGTAATCAATGCATACCCTCCATTTACCATTCTTTTTAGGTACTATAACCAAAGGAGAAACCCATCGGCTATCTGAAATTGGATAAATAAAGTTTACATTGAGAAGTTTTTGGAGCTCTTCTTTCACTATCTCCCTAAGATTTGGATTCATCCTTCTTTGAGGTTGTCTGATTGGTCTACTGTTTTCCTCAATATAGATATGATGGATGCAAGTCTTAGGATCAATACCTTTCATGTCATTATACTCCCATGCAAATGCAGTAGAATGTTTTTGCAAGATTTTGATTAGTTCTTTTTGTTGTGACTTTTCCAAATGTTTGTTGATATTCAATGTTTTTCCTGGAAAAATCTCAATGATAGAACTACCAAAATCTTCCATAGAGTAAAGAGACATTTGTCTTGATGATAAATATTCTATGTCAGATTCCAACTGAAATTGTGTGGGGTCATATTCTGAAGTTATCTCAAAATTTTCTAATGTGTTCAGAATTTGACTATCCTCACTAATCTCAGAAATGGTAAAGACAGGTTGTATAGTGTTCTCATCATCGACCCATTCATTGTCTCCTATTTCTGTAATTGCTCTTGCAGGAGGATACAAATTGAATTTCGTTGTCGAATTACCATTAGAAATGTACATGTCTCCAGATCTACAACTAATAAAAGCATCAGCTGTGGCCAGCCAAGGTCTTCCTAAGATAATTGGATGCCCTCCTAGATTACTTTTGGGAGTCAAAATCATAAAGTCTACTGGATATTCCCAAGAATCTAAGGAGACTGAAATATCTTCTAATACACCATCTGGTTTAATAACCGATCGATATGCAAGTTGCAATAAAGTAGGTGTAAAAAGAAGGTTAGGAAGTTTTAACTGTTCCATAGTTTGTCTACTCATAATGTTGATAGCAGCCCCTAAGTCAATCAATGTGTTTGGAATTTCTATCCCATTTATATGTGTCTTGACAATTGGACTTCCTGGATCTACATATTTCTGCATGGTAATTTTTCCCATCATAATATCTGCAATCTTTCCTACCAGGTGGATTCTTCTTGTGTCTTTTAGTTTTCTTCTTGGTCTTTTGAAACTCAACTCCTTTATAGTTTTTGCTAGAATAGGAATCTCTCGAATGGCTTGTAGCAAGGGAACCTTGATACAAACATTCTTCAATTCATCTAGAAAGTCATAGTTAGGCAACAAGATTTGTTTTTCCACCCCCTTGTCAATTTGTAGTCTTTCAGGAAAAGGAGGTGTAGATGATGATGCAGGTTGCTCAACTATAGGAGTTGTGGGTGTTGTCTTTTCTTTTTCTTTTTGAATGCTTGAATTTTGAAGAGATGCTTCCTCAGAACCCTTATTGACTTGAAGAGAATCCTCCTCAGAGGTATCTTGCTCTTGGATATCTATAGAAGGTTTTTCTAAAACTCTACCAGATCTGAGTTGTACATCGTTAAGAGGAACAATCATATAGGTAGGAAATTGTTGTCCTTCTACCATGTAAGTATTCTGAGGATTCTTATTGTTAGGATTTGGCAATGGCTGAGCTGGAAGTTGATTTGTCTTTTGTTGGTATGGGAGCATGAGTTGAGGATTTGGATTTTGTTGAAAAGGTTGTTGTTGTGGAAATGGCAATGAAAGTTGTGGATTTGGGTTTGGAAGTTGTGGAGCTTGTTGATTTTGAAAATATGGAGGATATTGATAAAATTGAGCAAATCTCCCATAAGGATTTTGCATCCCTTGTACCCATGGCTGATATGAATTTTGATGTTGGGGCCAAGGTTGTTGCCAAGGATTCCAACTTGGTAGGGTTTGAAAATTCATAGGGTTGTTAAACCCTTGAGTTTTTTGTCCCTGCCAAGGTCTCCTTGCAACAAAACAGAGAGATTCTACTGAATTTGGGTCTTCTTGAAAAACAGCTTTGAGTCCAGGAATTGAAGGACAATCCTTGATCTCATGATTCTCTGAGCAAATCATACATGTTTATACAACTTTTTCATCCAAGGGACATTCCCTCAAAGCATGTTTCTTCCTACATTTTGGACAAAAGATGGCTAAAGCGTCTGTTTCTGCTTTATGCTTGTTTTGGATTTTAAGGGTGTCTAGTTGTTCACTAAGGCTCCCTAAGATATCAGTTTTGAACTCATCAAGCATATTACCAATCTTTGCCCTACTTACTAATCCAGTTGCAGATTTTTTAGCCCTAATAAGAGAAGGATCCCTAGGCCCTTTTCCTGTTTTAGATTTTCCTCTTGAGAGATGGACACATAGTTCTGTTATATCACGAAGTGGGAGTTGAGAAATGTCTCCTTTCCCCATCATGTTTAAAATATCTATACATTCATCTCTAATGGCTTTTAATATGAGGGCTTTCAAGGTTTCATCATCTAAGTTGCTCATCTTTGCTCTTTTCAAGTTGTATTGAAATCTTTCAAGTAAATCTTCCAAATTTTCATCTTCTTTTTGCATCATCTTGAATACCTCATCCTTGTGATTGGTGGGCATACAATAGTCCAAGTATCTATCCAAAAATGTTTGTTTCATATCATTACAAGTCCTAATAGATTGAGTAGCTAATCCCATGAACCATTTCAAAGCAGCTCCCTTCAAAGTTGAAGGAAACAGTTTGAGTTTTTGAGAGTCTTCCATATAGTCATAGGTTCGGCACACGACTTCAAACTCAAACAGAAATGTTTCAGGATCCTCACTTCGAAATCCATAAAAGTTAGGGAGGACAGATGGTGAGATATTTTTCATTGTTGTATGAGTTTCCTCATCAACTATAGGGAATCCAAACAAGTTGTCTCCTTCCCTATTTCTACCATTATTTCCTTCACCATTGTTGTCTCCATTGTTTCCTCCTCTTCTACCTCTACTTCTACCTCCATCTATTACTTCCTCTGCCATGATAGTTTCTTTAGAGTCCTTAAAGTCCTCTAGTTCTTCTACCAAGGGAGGATGAGAGAGAGTCTCTTTGTTTTCTAAATGGGATTGAGTAGATGGTATAGGAGAATCCTCTAATTCAGTTGCTCCTTGAGTTCCAAAAATCTTAACGCTAGGGGTAGATGGTGGTGAATCTGGTCTATGCCTTGAAGAAGATGGAGTTGTGAAAATCGAACTCTTGGCTTTAGCTATAAACCTTCCCCTAGAATCTCTTGCTCTATGCATGTCATTTTTATTTTTATTTTTTTTTAAAAGTTGGGCTAATAATTCTTTTCTGATCTTCCAGATCACACTAGGTGCAAGAAGAGAGCATACTTAAGAAATTACTAAACCAATAACTCTCTTTTCTGATCCTCCAGATCACACTAGGTGCAAGAGGAGAGCATACTTCAAGAAGTTATCAAGTTTTCCCTTCTTTTATGATTTTGTTTTTTTTTTTTTTAAGAAATTGGCTACCTAGTTACACTTCCCCGGCAACAGCGCCAAAATGTTTGGTCAATTTAGTGTGTCCTAAATTGCTGCATTTAATTTGTCAATCCGGGATTCGTAAGCTGATGAAGTGCGGCGCACTATGTGTGCAAGATAACCTATTTCTTAACTTTTTGTCGTTTTTGGTTTTCTAAGATGAAATGGAAATTCTAAAATGAAAACAAGTATGGTTATGTTTGTTCAAGGAAATGATATCCTCTATAATGATTTACCAACTTGAAACTTAAAAAAAAAGAATTTGAAAATTACAATGACAAAACTTGAAAGGAAATGAAAATGCGCTGCTGAAATGAAAAGATGCTGCTAATCTAATGAATCAAAACAGTGAACTAGTGAGCATGAAACCAAACCATTCTTGCTGCTGTCTAAACACAAAATAGATTATGCTGAAAGAAATCCAAAAACTGCAATAAAGTAAATCTAAATCAATTTACATCAACTTGTCTTCTGATCCCTCATCAATAGTCCAGCTATGATTTTCGGAAGTAACCATGAACAACTTGAGTAACTGATATCTAACTTGCAGAAAGTAAACTATTATCAAACCATACATTCATAATTCAATCCCTCACCATCAGTCCAGCTGTGGCTTTCGGAGGTAACTGAAGATGTCATGCACAATTTAATATATCTAAATTTGCAGAAAGGAAACTATTACCAAACTACACATTTCATAATACAATCCCTCACCATCAGTCCAGCTGTGGCTTTCGGAGGCAACTAAAGATGTTATGAGCAGTTTAATATATCTAAATTTAACTACTGAAGCAAATAAGCAAAACTGAATTAAACAAAGCAGTACTGAAATTAAACAGAAACTAAGAAAAACAAATTAGCAGCAGAATAATGTTAATTCCATGTCATTAGTCAAAAAGTTATGCAAATGCCCGGGCTGCCTATCTATAACCTGAAACAAGAACACTGATCAGTGATTAACAACATAAAACATGAAAGACAGAAGTGAAATGGAAAGCATGAAAGTTTATAAACAGAAATGAAGCATATGTATCATGAAAAATGAAATGTATAAACATGTGAATGGATTATGGCACAATGAGCTTTAAAGAAATTAAATAAGAACTATACACTAATGCACAAAACCTTAGCTGAGCAGGGGCCCTCTACACCAGCCTTGGCAACGATCTTCAAGTACGAATTAAGTTGGAAAATAGAGTCTTCTTATATTAAAATGCAGTCATAACAGTATGGTAGTATTACGGCTCAAAGGCAGCGTAATTACATTACAGAGCAGACTAATAAAAGATAACAGAGACTAACCAAGACTAACTCTATATGCGTATGCAAACGCGTTATATATAACAAAAGAAATATAACTGTCTCCTAAAGTTTATGCTGGTGAAGAACACGTAGACCATTACGTCCACGGATCTAGGATCATGGCCGTGTTGGAAAGTAAATCTATGAGAAGTGGATGCTTGAATTCGACTATGGAGCCATGTACAGATGTCGACTTGTCCTCCGCAAGCTCAGAAACGGCCATATGAACCTTTACGTGACACAGAACAGAGTCCTGTCACCGTAAGACTCTATGGTTGACTTCCATGTGGACGCCTTTGACCGCGGCTTCTTTAGATGAGTTTGCTCGAACCAATAGGACACGAACCATTTCCACATCGTTTCTGACTTGCCCATGTGGCTCGTTTTCCCTGTAGACACCTGTAACATAGAGTTTCACAAAATAGCTGCGGAAAGTTGCAGTAGCTGCGGAAAGTGGCAAGATTCCGCAGCTAGATGAACAAAATCTAAATCAAACAGCAGACACAAAAATATAGTTAAAAACCATGTTAGATGCTCTTTTGCAATTAACATACAATGATATTGACAACTTGGGAGGTTCAGGTGAGTGAAAAAGGTATAGAAAAGTGTATGGAAAAGATGCAGAATTGAGACTCAACAAGAAGTGTGCTCAGGACAGGATGTTGAGCGAGCATGACTGCAGCCTTTCTTCAGCTGGATGTATGAATGCGGAGAACTCCCACTGCTGTTGCCCACGCTGCTAGAGGACTGTGAACCAGATTTGACGGGTAAGGCATTAGATTTTCTGGAATCCTGAGGAGGCCCCAGGGAGATTGTGGATTTCCTCATGCGCTTTCTGGAGCCAGAGCCTATGGCACTGGGCTGCACTTCCCAGAACACAACAAAAATAGTAGCAGTGATTCTTGGATTGTCCAAGACACTGTCAAAGTGAAATTGAGCAACATTGTCGGCCGAAGGCATGGAGCCACGTTCTTCGTGAATGGAGAGAGGCGGGCAAGAGCCTGCTCCTCTTCCTCTACCTCGCCTACACCTCATACGGTGTTGTCTTAGTATGCCGGGGATGGAGGGCGAATGAAGTGACTGGGAGGGAGAGAAGGAGGGCGAGTGCAAGGAATGCGAAGGCGAGCTCAAAAATTTCGCTCAGAGGCCAGATCGATTAAAGTCTACACCGGAGGGATTGTGAGTGCATAGGCCAGGCGAGGGGCTAACAACGCAATAAGCAGGTAGAGGTATTTCAATGATGGACGACAGCTTGGCTAATCGAAGACAGAGATGGAGCAGTGTATCTATGGAGCTCAAGAGCCAAGCAGAAGCCAAACAGAAAGACAAAGAATGTCAGGAGAATGAAACAGTTATGGAGGTGGGACGCAGCACCATTGAAGGATGGGCAGGACAAGTTGCAGAGCTAGAGTTAAGGCGGAGTGTGGGAGCAATGAATTATGAACGCGCATCGCAGAGAACGTTAAATGCAGTGGTACTGCCCTCCTGGATGGCCATGTGGCCTGGGAAAGTGTCATGCCTTGGGCCAGCCACTACCACATGCTCATAACTCACCCGCATTCGGTAATGGAATATCATTATGCAGCAGATGAGTGTAGTATTGGATGAGGGTGGCATCATTGGTATTGGTTAAAGGACCTTTGAAGAGGATAAGATTTTGCTCAACTCCTTTGTTAGCCAAGCGGTCCGCTACCTTGTTTGTAGAGCGATGAACTTGCTTGAAGGAGATAGCTTGATATGCTTTGAGCCATTGCTCGATTTTTTATAATCTTGTCAAGAGTCGCTAGCTTGTGGACACTTTGGAAGTAGGGGTGCCCAGGTGGAGACGTGTGGTAGCGTTGATGAGGATCTGTGAGTCTCCTTCAACTTCCAAGGGGAAGAAATTATTTTCCTCAGCTATAAGGAGTCCCTGCCATAAACCTTCCAATTCAGCTGAATTATTGGAGTCCCATCCAATAGAACCATAGTAAATTCTGAGAGGGTTGTCTGTTGCATCCCGAAAAATGCCTCCAAAACCTGCAGCTCCAGGATTGCCTTTGGAGGCTCCATCAAAGTTCATCTTAATGATGCTATTGATGGGAGGGATCCAAAAGTAGGGAGAGTCAGGATGATTGGAAGGGGTATGGGAGAGAAGGGGGAGGTTGGTAATGGAGAGATGCAAGTTTTCCCATATGATGCTTTCAGGAGGAGTAGTGGGAATGTCAGAGTCCTACCAGGGCTGGAGAGTGAGAGTTTTTTGAATGTTGATGCATAGGTTGGTTCAAAGGATATCAGGGGGAGTACTTTCATCTTTGAATATTTTTTTATTCCTTTCTTTCAAGACTGTCCAAAGAATAAAGCCGGGGAGAAGACACCAAAGAGTATTGAGCAAGTTGCAAGTGAAGGGCTCATTGGGCCAATGTCGTATGGTATTTATGATATCTCCTTTAATTCTTCCCGATCTTCTGCAGCAGATGTCTATTTTTTCCCATAAGAAATTAGCAATGTTGGAGATATCCAAGAGATGAGGAATGTCTTCTTCATGCATAGAGAAATTGGGACATATTGAGGGCCCAATGAATCCCCTTTTGAGGAGATTATCCCAAGTAAGAATTCGTTTCTTGCTTAGGAGCCAGAGGAAAGTAGATATTTTGGGCCATATGCCTGGATGCCATATTTGTGTCTAGATTTTGTCCTTATGTGCATGTGCTGAAGGAGAAAGCAGATGATAGGCCTCTTTGGTGTTGAAGGATCCGCGAGGAGTATAGCCCCACCGAAGCCTGTCTTCTTGAGTCGAACACTATATATTATATACATATTTGATATTAAAATATTTTAAGTAAATAGTGCGTTGAGATGGTTTATTTAAGGACTATATTGTCCACATTAACATGATTTTTTTTGTTATGATTAATATTTTGCATATTAAAATTTTTTATTAATAAGCCACATTGAAATTTTTTATTACTTTCAATATTTTTAAATTTTGCATATTAATTTTATATTAAAAATTGAATGAATTACATATCTCCCTCCTTTTTTTTTTTTTTAAAGCACTTGATTTTTATTTTTATTTAATTTTTTAAATTTCAATTAATTTTCTTATGATTGAATATTTTATTATATACAACATTTAAATATTTTTGTTTAACATTTTCATTCTATATATAGATGTATAGGAAGTTGATATTAACATAAATTAATTAAAATAAAACTTCAAATAGTTTATTTAAATACTGAGTTGAAATATTTTTGATAAGTATAAGGTTTAAATATGTTACTCACAAATTTTGTTTTTCTAATACTTTTATTTTAAGGTTGATTTGAAATTATATTATGCCATGTGCATATGGAAATATTTTATTTATGACTAAGTGAAATATTTTCAGCACAATAAATCTAGTGATCATAATGAGGTTGGAATTACTATGATCATATTCAGTTTTGTTTTTTATTATTAGTGGCAATGTTTTTGTATTTAGAGAATATTTTATTTTTATTTTAAGAGAAACATGTGTCAACCCCGCATTGATAATAAATGGAATTGCACATCACCTTCATACTAGGTCGTAGAATATGCCTTTTAATGTAATAAACATATTAATAAAATTATAATTTATTTATAGTTTTTCAACTATTTAAAACAACCAATATGATTTCTATTTTTTTTTATTGTGACCATTTTATAGCTAATTTGTTTCATTTATTTTCAGCCATAATGTTGCACTCTTTTTCCGTACTCCATTAATAGATTGTAAGGTGCATGCTTACATCTACATAACATTTTTTCACTTATAATATATTTTAGAAGGGTGCAAAGGAGATTGCACCAAACTAAGATTTAATTTCTAGGGTGCTACAAGATCCATAGACTTATGATACAACTTGAATTTGTGCTTATTAATTTTCTTAATGCAGTTGGAACATTTTTCGAGTGCCAAGTTTCTTTAGTGACACCTTTCTATCTTATATTATGGGTAACAAATATGTTTTATCATACCATGTAGGAGTTACAAACGGTTGTTATGGGGTAGAGGACTTGTTTTAGCTAAAGTTTTTTTTAGATAAATTTTTGTTTATGGGATGTTTTCATGTCATGATTCCAAAAGGAAAATTTAAAAAGAGTAGAAGGATAAGTTTCAAGTTTTTTTATGGAGGATCACATGAAAAAAACAAATATAGTGGGTAAACCTAAATTGTAAAAGTGGCTAGCATGTTGGAGTTACAAGCTATTATAAAGGGGTTGATGACTTTTTCTAGATAAAGCCATTTTTAAGGTAAATTTTATGGGTTTATGCATGGAGATGGGTTACACTTTTTAACAAAAGTAGGGTGTGTTTTGGTGAAAAATAAAGTTCAATCGAGCCATTTTAAGCTCTTAATCGAGCCATTTTTAAGTGTTCGATTGAGCTGCTTAAGGGCATAAAAATAGATCGATTGAGCTCCTTTGTAACATGAGTTAGGATTTTGATCGAACTTTATAGCTAGATCGAGCGTTAGGGCTTGATTGAGCCCTTATTTCTTATTGAAAACCCAGTTGTAGTTTGCGCAAACCACGAGGAAGGAGTTCAATAGATGATTTCTGAGCTTGTTCAAGATGGAGGAACTCAACCCAATTTCTAATACAAGGTAGGCTTCCTATGTTTTTTATTTAATTTTTCTTACAAAATAAAATAAATCAATTTGAAATAAAAACACACCATACAAAAAAACCAAAAAAAAAACCATGGAAACCACTATGAAAACCACAAAAGACCACCAAGAAAACCCTTCGAAACCACAAAATAAAATCTAGAAAACCACAAATTAAACCCTTGAAAACCACAAAAAAAAACCTAGAAAACCACCAAGAAAAACCTTGATAACCACAAAAAGGCTATAATTTAGGTTTTCATTTTTTTTTTTTTTTTGTAATTTCATTGTATAAGTTTTGTGCAATGGTAGTATGTTTATTAATATTTTTTTTCCATGCTAGAAAAATTATTTTTTAATTGTTTTAGGTTTTAAAGTTTTTCCTTATGAATTTTGTGAAATAAATTCTCAAAAAAAATTGATTTTTTGTTATTTAAAATGAATTTTAAATTTCAAACAAAATTAACCAAAAATATGCCAAAAAAATTCCAAAATAGAAAACAACAAAACTATAATCAATAAATAATTAAATTAAAAATTTGACATTGACATGATGAATATAATTGTTAATATACTTCACATACTTTTTATTTTTATCTTACACTTGTTATATTGATATATAAATATCACCCTCTTTATATGCATAGCTGAAGATTTAGATTTCATGTTATTTAATCGTAACTTCTATAAACAAGGTATTGATTTCAAATGTGTTAATTATGTGACCACTAATGTTTTCATGGTTCCCTATGAAACTCTGTTGGCAACTTTATCGAGTTAACATAATCGCTTGCGTGCCCCACTGTGTACTCGCACATCTATCATTGGTATTAGGGTCCTTCTCAACAATGTTAGACGGAACATGGGGTGAGGCTTAACAGTAGATTCACTAGGGTTTCACGTCGACGATCCAATCATACTCCTACGATTCCATGAGTAACGACCCGATTTTCCTCGGGGGTGTGTTGACCATTTGCAGGGAGGAATTGTTGGGGAGGCTCTGTCACCCGACTTCCTCACGCTACTGTTCAACCATTTTATCTTCGTTACCAGTAGCGCCAAAATCCTTTTTTGAACATACTCTATATTTCCTGACCTCACAAGTTTATAGTTCTGCAAGCACGATACCATTCCAGGGTTCTCGGTTTGAAGATTTTTAGTTTGAGGGTTTTCAACGAGGCTTCAATGGGTAATCTAAAATATTTGGCAGTGCACCTTTTTAACAATACTTATTTGGACTCTTCTACTGGTCAAGTCATGTATAAATTTGGTTACATGTAGGGTCCCTTAGCTCGACACTAGCTTCAGGCGTTGAGACAAGGTTACCCCAAAATACTTTTTCACATGCTTATTTCCTTTCCTCCCGTTAATCAGTTAGTTTTCTTAACTTAATACTTCCTTATTTTGTACATAGGTTTCCTATGAGTATCAAGCCCTTAATAGTTTATTCAACTTGCTCGTCGGTAATCATCTAGACATTCAAGTCAGAAATGGGGCTTATACCCTTCCAGTGCACAATTGCTTTTACGTTTTTTTCCCTAGGGTTAATAGGATGTTTCCAGTGCTAATGCCTGCTCCTCTGGGAAGGAATTCCACACAACAACAAACTTTCATAGTTATCACGAAACCCTCCTATGAGTTCATAAGCAAATTCCAAAGGGTATTCCCGGATTAATCCTAAAATTTTGGTAAGTTCATGTACATTTCTTGGGTTTGTTGAGTTTTTGACTAATAATTGTTTCGCAGTGAACATATGTTTAATGTGAACTATGTGAGACCTTCACTGTCATGGTTTCTATTTCCAGTTCTAGGCACTGAATAGGTCTTGCCTCATTTCTTTATTAAAGAACATGAAGTATTGGTTTAAATTTATCTAAGTTTACTATTCACATACTATGACTTTTGGTTCTTCAAATTTATTTCAGTGTATATTTGTTCATGTGAGTATATCCTCACCATTTCGGTTCATTTTGATATGTCATGCCTGATATGCAGGGTTTCCTACTTCTTTGATTATCCGATTATGGGTTTCATACTTAAGTTTTCAGGCATGGATGGCTAGGGTTCTTATTATCTAAGAGTAACAATTTTATTTTATTTTATTTATTTATTTATTTTTTTCTGTACAATCAAGATTCCTTGTTATTTCATGGCTTTATGTTTTCCACACATGTATATATATATATAGGGGAAAGGTAGTCTAACTACTCTATATTTTCTAGTGAATACAGCTCCAGCACTGCACCCATGTGGTTGATTCAGTTCGACCTCGCAAGGGGTCTTACCTGGACCAACTTCACCAACTCTATTTTCTTTAAACTCTGAAGAATAACTAAACGTATGACTGTTTTTCCATTTTTTTTTGTTACCCATTACAGAGTTCTTGCATTTTAATCATACAATACTTTCACTTCCTTATTTTTTTTTACATTCCTCTTCGGGATAGAGATAATAGTAATTAAATTTTAATTCATTACTCTAACATCTTTTTCGACCAGCTTTATTAAGGTATCGATTCTTAGGAACAAAGCAGTCACAAATAAATTTTAGACCTCCACATAATTTTTCTTGTCGACACAAAACAGTCACAAATAATTCACAAAGTTTTCTTGTTAACATTTCATTACCATCACAACAAAACACACTATTCAACTAAATTCTAACCCTACGACTAGTATGCAATGAAATTACTTATCTGGTATGCCGGGTTGTCAAGGAATTCATTGGGTACCACTCCACCCAACAATGAGAAAGTCAATTACATCATTTTATCTGCCCAGAGCACATTTATGCCAGAACAACCTTTATTACTATTCCAAATACAATTAATTCTCCTGCAAACTGAACCCTCTAGGTCCAACTGAACTCAGCCCAAGAATACCTCAAGACAAAGTCTTGTGTTCTCCTCACAACATCTTGTGAAGTTTTCATAATTCCATCTTTTCTTCCTGGTGCCTTAAGCTTCCTCCTTGGTTTCCTTCCTTGGCTCTTTCCTTTTGAGAATAACTTTTATCTCTAAGGAAATAAAGGTAACTTATTCCTAATTTCCTCCTAAAAAGAGTTTTAACTTATGGTTCCCTCCAATGAATTCTAAGATTTCCCTTTAAGTATTATTTATTTTAAAATCAACATAACAATATTTTTTACCATCCAAAATGACCGTCAAGGTCCACTTAGCCTATGAGTCCTTCAGTATTAAACAATAAAGTAAATGCAAGTAATTTGAAATATTTATATTACATGGAGGGGTGTTACATCTTCCCCCTAGAATGTAACACTGTCTTCGGTGTTATCTTGTTCTTTCAATAAGTTAGGATAAGATTCCTGCAGTAAACACCCATCCTACTAGGTAGCCTCTTCTGGGATGAAATTTCTCCACTACACTTTAACTTGGGTGATGGCTCGCCTCCATAGCAATATTTGTCTATGCTTGAGAATACAGTAAGGCCCATCCTACTAGGTAGCCTCTTCTGGGATGAAATGTCTCCACTACACTTTAACCTGGGTGATGGCTCGCCTCCATAGCAATATTTGTCTGTGCTTGAGAATATAGTAAGGCTCTACAAGGAACTCTCCATCGAGTTCGACCTGGTACAACAAGAATCATTGTAGTTAGTTCATGTTAATCATTACATCAATATTACTTAAAACAAAATAATATGTTACCTGAATATCTTTCCAATGAATAACATGCCTAGGGTCATATACATATCTCTTTAACAATGAAACATGAAATACATTATGAAATCTTATATGACTAGGAAATTCCAATCGATATGCCACTGGTCTAATTATTTCCAATATTTGAAAAGGACCACAAAATCAAGGGAAATTTTTACATAACTAGTACATCTCAAGGTACTTTTCTTTGGTTTTATTTAGATAATTTTCTTTGGTTTGATTCATACATATAAATGATCTCCAACTCTAAATTATCAACATAAGTCTTTTGCCTATATTAGGAAGCTTTTAAGTTTTTTCTTATCAACATAAGCTTTATTCTTATCTTGGGTAGCGTTTAAAGACACTTCCATTTCCACCAACATATCTACCCCATCTCCTATGTTCTCGATGCCAGATCCCAAAACACGATGTTCAATGCCAATTATCGCGACAACGATAAGGGTATGATGCTCACGAATTTTATGTTCAGAGTTGGGGGAAACACGGTGCTTCTATTGAACAAAGTCAGAGATGCAATGAGGAAAAAGATGAAGCTCCTTCACATTGTGAGAATGAATACCACAACTGACGATGAGGCTTACGACTACATCATATTGAAAGAAAATGCCAAGGGTTTATACGACATCAGCCTCTACACGTCACTCATCAACGTGGCCACAGAGCCCATGAAGAAAAACATGACAACCCTAGTCCCTAAAGTGCTTCCCATAACTGAACAGATTTATTACACCTACAATCTCTCCTGTATCAAAGTCCTTAAAATGGTTTTGAAACCCTACATCCCCAAATTCACATTGGCGTTCAACCATTTTTGCATCCATCTCGGTGGGTGAGAAGTTATCAATGGATTTGAGAAGAGACTGTAGTTAAGCGATCACGATTTGGAACGATATGACATGGCGCTCCATTGATTTAGGAACACTTCAACCAACGGGCTCTGGTACGAAGTAGACTACATGGAAGCCAAGAGACGCTTCAAGATGGGAGATCATGTTTGGCAGATAGGCTTGGGTTCAGTGTTTAAGTGCAATAGTGCTATGTGTGAAGTAATGCATGAAACAAAGCCCATGGAGGATAATGTGTGGGACGATTGCATTCACAGGTATCCTTGCAATATTCGTAACAGATTCATGGATTACTACTGTGGTAGTTTGATACATAAGTTTATAAAATAGTCTCTGCATGTGACATCCAAAAAATATCTTCCCTGCTTTTAATTAATGTTCATATATAGGTATTCATAGACTAGAATCCGTTCGAATCTAGTTCCTATGCCATTGAATCTGCTTAGCTGTTAGAAGGCAGATTACAACCATTGGTATAAGTGACCTGCCTCTATTGTACATATAGTTGTAGACATTTCCATCATACTCTGTGAAATAGTAATGGATTGTGAGATGTGATTATCTAAAGTACAAATAGAAGTGTCTTTAACCTCATAATCCAAGAGGTGGGTATGTTCCACTAGGTTGAAAGATTGGTCTACATATTTGAGGCTTTTTAGATGTTCACTTTATTATGATGTAGAATGTTATCCAATAGGTGGCTATGTGTTAGGGTGGAAAGCGTAATGTTCTTATATGAGGCTTTCTAATTGTTCACTTTATTATGATGTAAAGCATTTTTTATTTTTTCATGTTATTGTGATATATTGTACAAGTGAATGGTAAAAGTAGTACCAAGAATAATTATGTGAAAGGAGTTGGAGCTAGGGTTATGCGAGAAAACATTGTTGGAAATAAATTTGATTGTAATAATAAAAATATATATGTATTTAATAATAATTAAATAGTGTTGTTTTAACATTTACATTTTGAGTTTATGGTATTTTTGGTTCTAGCTGCTAAAACCTCACCTCAGCAGGATCATGACTGTCATTGACAGATTCTTCATCTATGATTATGGATTTATGATTTTTTTCCACACCGATCTAGATCCTCTATAAATATCCACAAAATACCCAAAGAAACATGCTCTGATACCAATATGATTCGTAAAATTCCATGAATATTCCAATGGATAGTTCGTCACAACAGATATGATAATATTATATTAAAAATATGAAATTATACATCATTACAATTTAATTAAATTTCTAGATATGTATATGTTACTGTAATTATTACATGCATACAAATGGAAATTAAGAAGAAAGTAGAGAACACAAAAATAAATGTGATGCACGTACAAAAGACACAAGATATGCTCTTGGAAACCCTTTCAGGAGGAGACCTGGCTCGAACTTGAGGATGCTTCACTCTCTTTCTCTATCTAGAAATATGGTTGCGGGTACAAACAATTATGGCCTATGGCCCATGGTCTACTACAATCCACAAATACTCTTTGTTTTCTCTACCTCCTATACCTCTTGGCTATTTTTTTTCATCTATGGAACAATTGCACTCAAAATAATTGAATGTCTCTTCCTCCTAGTGGTCTGGTTATAACACAACGCAATAACCTATTAGAGGTTAAGTTTAGCTACCTCAACTCTTAACCAGAGTTAAAATATATACTATTATAGAGTCTTTTATGTCACAATCACGTGGATAGTCATTTTTCCATCAATAATGGAGGCTGATATAACATCCGCTCGAACCATGGTGGTGAAAACAAGAAGGTCAAATTTTGAGTGGCATAACTTTGATATACAAACTTCGATTGCATGCTTCTTTCACCATTGGAAATAACCCTATGTGTAGAATAACATAAAAAGGTGAAAATCTAAAGCCACAAAGTTTTAACCTCAAAAACATCGTTCGATGCCTCAAAACACTCCTCGAAGGTTTCACAACTTGTTTTTCCAATCTAGGTCCTGTCGATAAAAACGGTCCCGTGAGTTGATTCCTTCACTTTTTCAACTTCGAATGCAATGATATGGATGAAAAAAAATATATTGAACCAATATGGATCATATTTTTTCAATTGAATTGAAAATTAAGAATGATACAAAAAGGAAAAAAAAGTAAATTTGCAAGTATGACATTTTTTTAATTAAATTGAAAAATGAAAAGAACAAAAATCTTGATCCTTTATGTTTATTACTACTAAAAATATTACATATAGATTAAGTCCCTACCATAATATTCCATATATATTAGGGCCCTAATATTCTTCTAAGAATAATTATATATAATTAAATTAAAATTCTCAAAACGAACAAAGAATATGTCAATACTTGTGACCAAAATTAAATTGAAATTGTTGTGATGTCAGGAAGTTGTAGGTGAAATTGAGTATCAAAGGTAAGAAAACGCATAGCAGAAAGTGAAAGGCATATCTCCACATCCACACTAATTCCACCCCCTTCATTTCTTGGAAATAATGTGATTTTACCATCAACCTTATTACCGCCTTCACTTCTTACACATAAAAATCACCCGAATCCAAGATTATTTTTATAAATAGGAAATCTGGGTTAGTTTCCAATGTGGACAATGCTAGTGGAGTGTTGGGTAGAAAGTAAATGGAGATTCTCCATCCATTTTTCAATTTTAAATCTATTTGTTTCATATCTATGTGTTGTCGCTATGGTTTCTTGAAGAAGGTTGACAACACATATAATATCAGTGTTGCTTAGGAGCTATCTCTCCCTTGTGGTGATACATTGGACATGAATAGTGTTGCTGAAATATGATATGGGTAGAGGAGGAACAATTATGCCTTCACAATATCAGGAGGGTCAGATTAGTTTCTTCTTCTACCCCTAACCTTCATGTCCATGTGATGGAGACCCACATATGGGCATCCATAGCTTTGTGGAATGGAAAACCTATTTTTTTATTCTTATTGGAATTGAAATGATTCTTGAGTTGTATCATCATTTGTTTACCAAATGAAATTCAACCTCTTGTAGATCATGAGATAGTGGAAGAGGCCTTTGCAGATCCTGCAAGGATTTTATATATTTATCGTTATGCTTTCTTGACTCCAATAAAAAACGATGGTAGAACGAAGGATTTGAAATGATGAGAGATACTCTACATATCTCAAACCATGAGTTCATGAAGCACCATTTTGATTATACTAACGGAGAGAGCTTCGAGAATAAGCTCAATAAAATCCTATTAGATAAATATGAAGAATATTCTCTCTTAAAAAGCCTTAATTGGAAGTTGTTGGAAGAAATTAGAACCTTAAAACACTAGAAACTCAAATACCAAAATGTTAAAGATAAAATCTATAAATTAGCAGATGAAGAGCTTATACATCTCAAGAATCTTAAGAAAAATCTATTCACTCAAATTGAGAAGCTTAATAGTTATAAATAACCAATGGAAAAATTAATAAAACTACTTATCCAAATAGAAGCATCAAAATATTCAAATAAAAAAAACAAGTTAAACAAAATGGAACAAATATTGATTCAAATAATATAATGATTCAGGTTGATTCATATCTAATTAAAGAGAAAACATATTCACATGTTGTAGTTCAAATGATGGAAATTCCAAGTGAAGATCTACTAATCAACCAAGCAACATAAGTGCATGAGGGAAATCATATACCTAAAGTGAATCAAGAAATCACCACAAGCATGATAAAGGGGAATGAGGCCATAAGAACTCCTTATAAACATATAATCATAAGAAAAGACATCTCAAATAGTTAGTGTATAAATATAACTCAAGGCAGAACAACAAATATTTATTGACATCTAACCATAAATTTTCTCAATTAGTTAGCATATCGTGTATTTATATCACTCAGGAAAAAAAAAAAAACTTCTTATCAATGTCTAATCATAAGAAAATAAATCTAAAACACTTAGCATATCACATATCGATATCACTCAAGACATAAACAAGAAATCCTTATCCACACCCAATCATAAGACATAAACAATAAATACTTATCAACATATATAGGGCCCTTGTTGTATTTCATCATATCAATTTACATACATTTATTCAATGCAAATTTATTTGTTTAGGATGGATACTTTTATATTCCTTCTATTTTGGTTATTTTAATTATGAGTCAGGTTTGGTTGTCACATTCTCGTCCTTATTCTTTATTCATATATCTCCTTCTCGCTCTCTATTGCACTAGCTTTCTTAGCCTAAGTCTGAAAGCCTAAATTAGGCACAAGAGGTGTGGTTCCCTCAAAATATGAGATCCCTCACTTCTTTTGGGAAAGGAGGTCATGATTTTCATGGGTTGAATTCTTTCGACTGCACTCTCCATTATCTATTTTTCTTTTCAAAAATTTTGTGAAGAATTCCTAAAAGTTGAGGCTAGGGTGACCGTGAAGGAAGGCACAACACAAGAATTCCTTCTATATTTTGAGCTCAATATGCAACAAAACATTCAACAACAATATACTTTATAAATACTCTAGTTGGGATAAGAATGGAAATTGAGGAAGCAAAGTACGAAACCAAAATCAAATGAAATGTATATGTGATGTAAAAGTGGAAGAACATTTGGGTAGTTATGTTCTATATATTGGTAGTAAAAAGACAAAGAAAACTAGATATATGCAAACCATCAACATCTATTGGTAGGTAAAGAAAACCATGGGCAATTTCTTAGTCCAAATTTCAGAGGGGTAGAAGGAAATATTGTTGCATGTGGATGAAGTGTAGAGACAACATGGAAAATGGGATCGTAAGGTTTCATTTATGGTGAAGAAACTAACTAATGTGGATTTTTTTATCGAGAGAAAGAATTTATCCACTTGAAAGAATCCAAATGGACTCCTCCATGCCTAATATGTTCATTGTATTTTCCTTAAGTTTTAAATATAATTTTGTTATTTAAATAGATATAAGAGACTATTAAACCTCTAATATTAAATATAGTTTTTATAGTCATAGTTTTTTGGGAAAAAATAGACATAATCACTTCATTTAAACTTTTGTTATAACCTAAAACAATAATACTAAGTTACTAGTCTACTTTCTTAATAATTATAAAAAAATTATTTTGATTATACATTAACATAGAAAAGCTACCATACTTATATAAACCTTTTTTAAATATAGTATATAAAATTCCATTTTAAACATATAAATACACCTCTTCCATACTTATTTTTTTATTTTTTAAATAAAACATATTCAAAATAAATCATAAAATACATCTCCAAAAATCATGAAAATTGATACATCAAATATCATGAAAATTCATGTAATGGATAGATTACATCTACCTTTTCAATTTTTTCTTTTAAATTTAATAATACAACTTCAAAACAAACCATAAAAAGCACCACCAATTCATACAATGACAAGGTGCTAAATACAAACATAATGATGAAACTGGACATGTAATTAAGCATGTGGAAAAAAACCTACAAATTTAAAAATAAAAGCGAAAGTTAGCCATTTTATTATGAGTGGTTTATCTCTATTTTTTTCTCTCTAATTCAATAATTTCATAATTCGTTATTAGGATTTTAAATATTATTTTAATATTTAAATAAATTTATTAATGCTTTTATTTTATGATTTAATAATTAAAAAATTTAATTGTATAATTTAATCATTTTAATAATTAATTTAAAATTTTATTATTTTTTTAAATATTTTTTTAGAATAAAATAATAATAAAGTTATTAAAAAACTCACGATCCATTTAAAATATATTTTGAAAACCAATTATAATTGAAATATAAATATATTCCTTCTAAATCTAAAAGTGTTAATAATTAACCTAATCATGTAAAGTAAATAGTGAATAGCTGTGTGTTTTTTATTGTCAAAATAAAATTATAAACTAAAAACAAAAACATCTCATAAAAATGATCTAAATTTCAAAAGCTCATCATTCCTGATAGCGGACATGGGACACACAGGCGGGCCTACTAGTCTCTCCCCTATTATGTTTTCAAATATTTCAAAGCACAATTCTATCACTTCAATGTTGACACTTCTCATCATCCATAAAGCTCTAGCGAGAGTTTTTTAACTGTAGAAAAAGAAATCAGTCCACTTGAAAGAATATATTATGTTTTTAAATATCTCAAAACACAATTCTATCACTTCAATGTTACCCACTTCTCATCATCCATAAATCTGAAGCAAGAGTTCTTTTTTAAATGCAGAAAAAGCTTGAAAGAATTTAGATGGACTCCTCCACTCTCTAGATAATGCTTAATATGTTCATTGTATTTTTCATAAGTTTTAAATATAATTTTGTTAATTAGATAAATATATGATATTATTAAATTTTTAATATTAAATATAGTTGTTATAGTTATAATTTTTAGAAAAAAATTAAGCATAATCATTTGGTTTATCTATTTTCAACTAAAACTATAATATTAAATTAAAAAATCATTTTGATTATACATTAACATAAAAGAGTTATTATATTTATGCAAACCTTTTTTAAATATCATATATAAAATTCTATTTAAACATATAAATATATCTCCTTTATATTTATTTTTTAATTTTTTAAATAAAGCACATTCAAAATCAATTATAAAATACATCTCCAAATATCATGAAAATTGATATAATCTATAAATTACATTTATTTTTTCATATTTTTCTCTTAAATTTAATAATACAACAAAATAGGCCATAAAACGCCCCACCAAATACAATGAGAAATTCATACAATTACAAGGTGTGAAATACAAACATAATGATGAAACTAGACATATAATTAAACATGTAGCAAAAAAACACACAAATCTAAAAATGGAAGTGAAAGTTGGTTATTTTTATTATTAGTAGTTTATCTCTACTTTTTTCTCTCATTTGGTGATTTCATTATTTCATAATTCATTATAAGAGTTTTAAATATTTCTTTAATATTTATATAAATTTAAAAATAAAATAATTAACACTATCCATTTATAATTTAATAATTGAAAATTTTACTCTTCTAATTTAGTAATTTTAATGATTAATTTAAAATTGATTAATTTTTTAAATATTTTTTTCAATATAAAATAATAATTTTTTTTTTTAATATAATTTTTACAACCTTAAATTTTTTAAGAATTTTACCCCTTACAAGTTTCATTTAGTAAAAATTTGAAAGAAAATTATAATTCAAATATAAATATGTTCTTCTCAAGTCTAAGGTATTTTCCATAATAATAATTAACTTAATTATGTAAAGTAAATGGTCAGTAGATGTGTTTTACATTGTCAAAATAAAATTTTCCAAAATAAAGTTATAAGAAAAAACACAAATCCATCACATAAAAATGATCTATTTTTGAATTATATATATAACCAGTCAAATATAATCAAATAATAATAAGCAATAAAAGTTTAATTGAGGTTGTAAACTTATTATATTTTTTAATTAAATTTAAAGACAAAATATTTAAAATAAAAACACACATAAATTATGTGAGTATGATTTTTTTAATTAAATTGAAAAAGAAAAATGACCTATACTAATCTCAGTTCACTATTTTATTAACATTAACAATAATATATATATATATATATATATATATATATATATATATATGTATGTATGTATGTATGTATGTATGTATGTATGTATGTATGTATGTATGTATGTATGTATGTATGTCTATCATTCTTTTAATAATAATATACCATGAATTTTCTATAAATATTCCAATGCCTAGTTTTAAAAATGTGGTATGGTATAATAATTAAGTGGGAAAGTTTGTTTCAACGATCTAATCCTAGACACCAGAAAGGAGTATATATGCCAGTAAAATATTTCAGGCACAATTAAATAAAAATTTATGGCAATAATCACGACCAGAATTAAACTGAATTAGATGTGGTGTCAGGAAGTTGCAAGAGAAATTGAGGATCAAACGTAAGAAAATGCAGAGCAGAAAATGAAAGGCATATCTCAGCATCCATGCTAATTCCATCCCCTTCATTTCCTCGAAACAGTGTGACTTTACCGTAAACCTTGTTACCGCCTCTGCTTCTTACACACAACGGTCACCCGAATCCGAAATTGCTTTCGTAGACTGGAAATCTGGGTGAGCTTCCAATATGAACAATTCTAGTGGGGCGTTGGATAAAAACTAAATGGGGATTCTCCATCCACTTTTCAATTCCAAATCTAATCCTTTCATTACTTTGTGTTGTCCCTATGCCTTCCTGTAGAAGGTGAACAACAAATATAATGCCAGTACTGTTTCTCGGGAGCTCTCACCCTCGCAGTGATACGTAGGACATGAACATCATCGCCCAAATATGTTCTGGGAAGAGAAGGAACGATTCTACCTCGACAATTTATCAAGAGGCTGAGAGTAGTTTCCTCTTCTGCTTCTAACCTTCGCGCCCGTGTGATGGCGACCCACATAAGAGCAACCAACGCTTTGTAGAGTGAAAAACATGTTATCGTCTTCTTGTGGGCGTCGACATGATTCTTGAGGTGTGTCATCGCGTCTTTACCGAAATGAAATACAGCCTCCTGTAGATCATCAGATAGTGGAAGAGGCCTTTGCAGGCCCTGCACGTATTTTTTGTACTTATGGTTCTAATTTCTTGAGTCCCATCTGAAACGATGGTGGAACGGAGGATTTGAAATGGTGAGAGATCCTCTGCAGATCTCAAACCATGAGTTGATGAAGTGCCATGTTGAGTATCTGTCCACGAGCATGTGATTCAATGTGATTGGATAGGCAGATGATTCGATCACATAATAACACAAGTATTTCACACATGAAACAATGAGCTGCGACTTTTCAATTAATCTTCAATCACTCTAAATCACAATCTGAATACAATGAACCCGGTGAAGGGTATTTAACCTAAATTTCTTTACATGCACACACTCATCTATTACATAATTGAACTTGCTCAACTCTCACTTAACTCACTCTCTAACTCACTCAACTCAACTAACTCGCTTAACTGATTGTCTAACAATGAACGTGGGAGGTAATTACGTATATTAACACTCCCCCTTAATTACAACCGCTAAACTAAAACATAACTCACAACAACTCAAACATGCCTGCTAGTCTATGTCTCAGCTAGGCTTACAACACCCAAGTTTCTTTTGTGAAACTCAAACAAATCTACTGCTAATGGCCTTGTAAATATATTAGCCAACTGATTACTAGATTTACAAGTCTTCAAGTGAACTCCTCCATTGTTCACAAGTTCTCTAATAAAATGATATCTATTATCAATATGCTTTCTCTTTTGATGAAACACACTATTCTTGGATAGTGCAATCATTGATGTGTTGACATAGTATATCGCTATTGATCCTTGTTGTTTCTGCTTGAGTCCATGCAATACTCTTCTTAACCATGCTGCTTGACATGCCGCTGAAGTTGTTGCTACATATTCTGCTTTTGTTGATGATAGTGTCACAATGGGCCGCTTATTAGATGCCCATGCTGTCACGCCTGAACCAAGATGGAACACATCACCAGATGTGCTCTTCTGATCATCCAAACTTCCTATAAAATCACTATCTGTGTATCCAATCAAATATTTCTTTTCTGTACTTGCATACATTATGCCATAATCTCTGGTTCCTGCTATGTATCTCATAATTCTTTTTCCAAAACTCCTATGTGTGTCTTTTGGAGTCTCCATAAATCTGTAAATAAAAATCACTCCTTGCATAATATATGGTCTTGTCGTTGTGAGATACATGAGGCTACCAACCAATATTTTGAATAGAGTTGGATTGACATCTTCTCCTTTATCATTCTTACTTAACTTTGTACCTGTTGCAATTGGTGTAGGTACATGTTTGCAATTATCCATCTTGAATGTTTTCAAAAAATCTCTGGCATATTTATTTTGGCAATTAAAATTCCTTTTTCAGATTTCTCAACTTCAATTCCAAAAAAATATTTCATGAGACCAAGATCTGTCATCTGAAATTCTTTCATCATGGCTGCATTAAATTCATCTAACTCAAGATCACCAGTAAAAATCAAATCATCAACATATAAGAAAACAATCAGAATCTGTCCATGCTCATTTACCTTTGTGTATAAGGTAGGCTCAATGCTACTTCTACAAAATCCATTCCTGATCATGTAGCTGTCAATTCTGCTATACCAAGCTCTAGGTTCTTGCTTAAGTCCATAGAGCACTTTCTTCAATCTGTAAAATTTATCTTATTTACCTTCAACTTAATATCCTAGAGGCTGTTGTACATAAATTTATTCTTCTATAATTCTATTCAAGAAGGCTAATTTGACATCCATATGATATACTTTCCACTTGTTCTGAGCTGATGTCGCTAGAACTGCTCTTATAGTATCCAATCTGGCTACTGGAAAAAATGTTTCCCCAAAGTCTATTCCTGGTTGCTGAGAGAATCCTTTTGATACAAGTCTTTCTTTAAATATGTCAATCTCACCTTCCTCATTCACCTTTTTCCTGTACACCCACTTCACACCAATGAGATTTTTATCGTTTTCTAAATCAACCAAATCCCATGTATCATTCTTTTCAATTGAATTCATCTCTTCATCCATCGCTTGCACCCAATTTTCATCTTTGATTTCTTCTTCAAACGAAGAAGGTTGGAATGCCAACAATGCAAAATTTGAACTAACATCCAAATCATCATAAATATCTTTGAGACTTCTCATCTTTTTCTTACCATCGCTTGATTCATTAAATGATTCACTGCTTGGAGAATTATAGTCTATTGATCTGCTTGAAGATCCATGTTGCTCTGAAAATCTTGGAGTCCTTGTTGGTGTGACTCTGTTTGGTGTCTGCTCTCTTGATTCTTACTGCTCCTTTTCTGCTACATCATCCTCTACCATCAATGGTGCTTGTGCATTGGTTAGTGTGTCTACAGTCCCATTCCATGACTCTTGTTCTTTGAACACACCATCTCTGCTAATGATTGTCTTCTTGGTGACAGGGTTATACAATTTGTAAGCTTTTTATTGCTCACTATAACGAGTAATTATGCATTTTTCACTTTGATCATTTAATTTACCTCTTATCTACTTAGGTACATATGCATAGGCTACATAGCCAAAAAATCTGAAATGAGATACACTGCATGACATGCCCAACCATGCTTCTTCTAGAACTCTGTTCATCACACTCTTTGTAGGAGATCTGTTTATCACATAAAAAACACATGTAACTGCTTCTGCTTCTGCTTCTGCTTCTTGCTTTCAGCATGCTCCTTGTCATGTTCATGATTGTTCGGTTCTTTCTCTCTGCTACACCATTCTGTTGCAGTGTGTATCTGGTTGTAAATTGTCTTCTGAGTCCATGTTGTTTGCAGTACTCATGGAATGCCTTCGAATCATATCCACCACGATTTGATCTCAATACCTTGATATGTCGATCACTTTGGTTCTCCACTAAGGCTTTGAACTTTTTGAGTTTTGAAAAAGTTTCATACTTCTGCTTCAAAAAGTAAACCCAAGTATTTTTGCTATAGTCATCAATAAAATTGAGGAAGTAACAACTTCCACGAATCGACTGCATCCTCATAGGTCCACACAAGTCGGTATGCACCAACTCAAGTGGTCTATTTGCTCTGTAAGAAACTCCTTTCGGAAAACTTTCACATTGTTGCTTTGCCAAGATGCAACACTCACAAGTGCTAACAGGTTCTTTGATGGGAGGTAAACCTCTGACCATCTGTTTCTGTTGCAACAATCTTAAACCAGAAAAATGCAAGTGTCCAAACTGAAAGTGCCATAACCAGTAATAATTAGAAAATACAGTTGTAAAATAACTAACCTAATCATTGTAGTTCATAATCAGAGGAAAGAGTCTATTCCTCTTCATCTTCACCTTTTCTATCAGTTGCTTGCTTGGGGATTTGTCATAATTAACACACTGTTGCCCCTGAAAGATAACTTTGTATTCTTTCTACGTTAATTGACCAACACTTATCAAATTGTGTTTGAGTCTAGGGACATTATATACCTCTGATATGGTCTTTAGCTCCCCCTGCTTGGTCACAATGTTGACCACTCCTTTGCCATCTACATCCACAGTCTTATTAGTCCCCAACTTTACCTCTTTCTTCATAGATACATCCAAATTTGCAACCAAATTCTTGTTTCCTGCCATGTGGTTACTTCAACCACTGTCTAATAGCCAAACCTTATCAGGCGATACATGCATGGTGTTTGATGCAGGAGCATTAGGCAAAGAGAAATACTTTGTATTTATTAAAACTTAGGGGTTTTTAAGTTTTTAAAAGAGCTAGATTTTTATGAATGATTTGAGTGGGTTTTATGTATTTTTAATTAAATATTGTAAATAAATCTCAAATGTTTGAGAATATGAGAGAATTTGGTCAGTTGAGGATGTAAAGGGATGAGATATTTTTCTAAATATTAATTTAGAAATTAGTTTCATTAATTTTGGGTGAGAGAGGATCCTTAGGGATTCAAGAGTGATTTTAGGATTTGTTGAGATATTTGGGGGTTTGTTGAGTGATTAAAGGGATGAGAACCAAAATTGGTTCAATTAAATTTGTATAAATTGATATGCCTCAAAGGAAAAATAGATCAGGTGAGATTAGAGGTAGAATAGAATAGAGGGAGAGGTAGGAGATAGGGGTTTCTCCTATAAATCTATGAACAGCTGAAAGGGCCATGGATTTTGAATATCTGGCCATGAACAAGAGGTTCTTTGTAATTTTTGTTTTTATATATATCAATGTAGAATTTTGACTTTTGAGCCATATGCACATTGTTGAATTCGATTTTGTATGAATATGTTTGATTTTAATAAACTTTGTGATGTGACTCTGCTCATGGGTGAAGGAATCAATATCATTAAATATCGATATTGCAGTTATTAACTGAAGAGAATCGATTTAAGTTAATTCATGCTTTGAGTTGAATGGAATTTGTAGTTGTGAAAAGGACGCAGCAAAAATCGATCATATAGGAGGAACATTTAAATCCAAAGTTCAATTCAGACTAACAAATGGCGCCAGCAACCTGAAAGTTAATGAAGATGATATAACACTATTGGGAGATCAATCGAAAGATCAGGCGTAGAAAGCAATCTCAGATCAGACGCAGAAGGCGTTGAACTAAGTTAAAGGCGTAGTTCTAAATCCGTGGTGGCGTAGAAGAAGTTCTGGTATCGAATCTGGCTTTGACCAAAAGTGAACGTGTAAGTATTTGTTTGTTTAGAGCGATATTAGATATGATACGCTGGTGCTCATTTAAATCCAATTGAACCCTCTTTAAATTGTGTGCGGTTTTGTCTATGTGGAAGAACTGTTGAGTTAACTATTTGATAAATAACACAGGGAAGTTAATCGACGGGTTGTGCTTATGGAATCCAGCATCAAGACCTGTTTGATTGAAGTCAGACTGGTTAATATCGATCCACAGTAATTTTGAATCGATAGTAGTGAGGTCACATTCAACGGAAGGTCGAGTTCGAAAGGAGCATAGCTCGTAGACAGTTAGACTGTTCCCGAATCGTAGAGGTATTAAAAGTGGAACAAACATCTTTACTAAGCGTATGAAGAATGATGCAGAACAAGATATTAAATCTGCAATCGATCGATTCTTCAGAATGGAGAAGGATGGGTTAAAAAGGGCGGAATCCTGAATTTCCTAAAACGCTGAGGTCCTGAGCTCATTTGTTTGGACGGAATTGAGCAAGAATGGAATTTCGATGAATTGCCAAGTCCGCACATAGAGGCAGAGGTGTTAAGACGACGTTGAAGTGAATGGTAAGTTAATGCGTGCCAATTGTTGTTGGTATTTGAATTTTAAAGCCTGAGTTATGTAATTGTCGCAAAGTGTGAAAGTGTTAGTCAAATGAAGAATGAATCGTAGGCGCATTATGAATTTGCATAGGCACTCATGGAGGTACGCACATTCGTATTTACCATGGGTAGGTTTATTATTGCGTTGAATGGGATGGTGTTTTGCATTCAAGGATTGACAGACATGTAGTTTTTGTGTGGACAAATGCTATTTTAAATGGTTTGCGTAAAGGTTGGTTGACATTAGAATGTATAATTCCATACGGTTGGTTTGATTAAAACGACGTCAAGCTTGTTTAAGAAAAAAAACAAGGACGCACATATAGAATGGAAACAAAGTCGATTTGCTAAATTCTTGACATTTGGGTGGTGTAATTAAGTGCATGATATCTATATGCTTTGAGATTAATTAATCAAATCTGAATTTTGAGTTGAGATAAAGTAAGCCTTGGGCTTAATTAAAAATGGAGAATATAAATAAAACCATAGGGTTTTAAAGTCTTTTCCTAAGAATTTTGGGAAAAGCCTACATTTGTGAAATAACCTTGTTGGGATTTAAATGGAAATCGAGGAATGAGAGTTATTGGGTTTTTTTAGAAATCCTTAGTTATGGGTTTTGATGAGCTTCGGTATGAAGTTTTAAAGTGGGATTGTATTGAATTTTGGTTTTGATTGAATGAATGAATTGAGTTGAAGTATGGTTTTTCATAAAAAGTTGTGAACATATGTACAAGCTTCTGCAAATGATAGTGTGTGAGTTTCCCTAATTTGGAGTTTTATTTGGGCAGTTATTTGAGATGCATTTGTATATGCTCTGGTTTGGAGAGATTCTGGGTTTTGCAGGGTTTTACTGCATCATTTGGTATCAGAGCTGGAATAGCTCTATTTGAAGATTCAAGTTTTTAAATTGAGTTAATTGCATGTGATGAATGAATGTCAGATTGTGAAACTGATGAAGGTTGCAGCACAGAGATGCAGTGCGGGTGGAAGATAAGTCAAGATCAACATGATCTTGAAGGTGAGCTGACAAAGTGTTATTTAACTCTGGTTTGGGGGTTGTTTGCAGAATTTGGGTTGCAGGCATAGTGAAGAAATCTCAGCGAGAAGAAGCAGATCATAGCTACAGTGCAGTAATGAAGGAGTCCAGTAAGGGATTCTAAGAGAAAGTGGCAGAACCTGAAGATTCAACAGAGGTTGAATAAAGTTGCAGATGAGTGAATCCTGAAGGAGCAGTGGAGAAATGCTCAAAAGGTTCTAGCAGAGGACCGATGATTACCAAAAGACTAGATCCGGAGGAAGGGATTGGTGAGGTAAGTGGCAGCAGGAGAGGTTGCTGTTGTAGAGGCTTGGTGCAACTCGTGGGTGAGAAAATCATGGTGAAGGAGATGACTACTGAAAGTCATAAAGGAGAGAGAAGAGGATCAGAAAGAGGCCACAGTAGAGAAAGGGAGAAAGATGCCAAGGCAAATGTCATAAGACAACAGTTGACTGATGAAGAGTATGAGAAAGAGAAAGCTGAGATAGCGGTTCATCTTGAGTTATTGATGAAGTTGTTACATGAAAATATGAAGGAACAGAGACATGGTTGGACCATGAGAAAGACAATGAAGTGGCAGAAGCTACAACAGAAAAGAGATCAACAGATAAACATGGAGTTAACAGAAGAGATGAGGGAGGTCGAGCAGATGATGGATGTATAGTTGGGGTGTACACAACTTAGATCAGCTGAGTTGAAAGTGGAGGTTTCCATTGATGAAACAGAGGAGGAGATCATTGATGATTTCTTGAGTTATTGGGCAGATCCAGATCAGCTGGATGATGTAAAATCTTGTGTTTTTGTAGCTGACAATTGTGATGTGATTACAGGTTTTACTGAAGAGGATGCGCAATCTTGTGAAGCTGTCACAAGCATGGAAAATAATCTTTCAAGAGATAAGTACTCTGAAGAAGAAAGCAGTGATGTTTTTGCTGTTACAGTACAAGAGGAAGTTCATGTGAATGAAGAAGAGGATCAACTTGAAGAGCTGGTATATGAACCAACAGTTGAGACTGTTGAAATTTGTGATTTTCAAACTGAAATTTTGTGTGTGAATGCAGGGATGGTACATGATGATGTTATGTTTCAACAATGCCACATAGAAATTGCATTGTTGGAATACTTGTTAGTAAATTCAGAGTATGAAAGAGAGATTGCAGCAAAAGGCGGAGTTCAGTACAGTGAACGAAAGCAAAAAAGACAACATGGAAGCAGATGGTGTGAGGGAAGGACTGGTTGACAGTCTTGAGAGTTCTTCAGAGAATTCTTTGGGAAGAGAAAATCAGCATACTGATGTGCTGATAGTGGAGGAGAACTCAGAACAGCATACTGAAGTGCTGGAAAAGGAAGAAAAGGCATTGATGCCTTACGATTTTTGTTTTAACAAGAGTTTTGTGAATGCAAGTATTGTTGCAGGTACTGAAGAACATTTGACTCAGTTGAGCAGTCGAATGAAGGAAAACGAGAATTCTGTGGAAATTTCAAATCCATGGAATGAAGAAGTTATGTTGCTGGATTTGATGCTGAATAGTCGAAATTCAGTGCAGGAAGAATCTCAACTTCAAAATTGGGAATTACAGAGGCAAAAAGATGAAGACAATAGAAAGAAGTACACAATGTACCAGTCCAGTAAGTTGCTGATAGGAGAAGGAAGAAAAGAAGTTTTCCGTTGTAGAAGACAATAGGGCATGGATGATTGGGCGACAGTAAGAAAAGAAGGAAACATAGCAGTAAAAACTGAGCGAGTAAGAACGAAAACAAGCATAGAAGTAAGAACTGAACGAGTAAGAGCTCAGCAGGCAGTAAGAAATCAGCAATTTGAAGATTTATTGGACCGAGAAATTGAATGAATCAGAAGAATCATGATGAAAGTATCCCAGAGGAAGACATCAGCAAGGAAGAGAAGCAGCAGCAGCAGCAAAATGAAGACAGAGACAGACTGTGAAAGTACAGAGAGCGGAGCAAGACAACATAAGATATGGAGACCTAGAGAAAAGCAGCATACGACAGCAGAAATTGATGATAACTTGCAGAACAAAGTGTGGGATCCAGGCGGACAAAGATTTAAACTTATGATCAGGAGATCATGATCATTTTCAACCTTGGGAGTCTGATGCAGGAGCATTAGGCAAAGAGAAATACTTTGTATTTATTAAAACTTAGGGGTTTTTAAGTTTTTAAAAGAGCTAGATTTTTATAAATGATTTGAGTGGGTTTTATGTATTTTTAATTAAATATTGTAAATAATTTTCAAATGTTTGAGAATATGAGAGAATTTGGTCAGTTGAGGATGTAAAGGGATGAGAGATTTTTCTAAATATTAATTTAGAAATTAGTTTCATTAATTTTGGGTGAGAGAGGATCTTTAGGGATTCAAGAGTGATTTTAGGATTTTGTTGAGATATTTGAGGGTTTGTTGAGTCATTAAAGGGATATGAACCAAAATTGGTTCAATTAAATTTGTATAAATTGATATGCCTCAAAGGAAAAATAGATCAGGTGAGATTAGAGGTAGAATAGAATAGAGGGAGAGGTAGGAGATAGGGGTTTCTCCTGTAAATCTATGAACAACTGAAAGGGCCATGGATTTTGAATATCCGGCCATGAACAAGAGGTTCTTTGTAATTGTTGTTTTTATATATATCAATGTAGAATTTTGACTTTTGAGCCATATGCACATTGTTGAATTCGATTTTGTATGAATATGTTTGATTTTAATAAACTTTGTGATGTGACTCTGCTCATGGGTGAAGGAATCGATATCATTAAATATCGATATTGCAGTTATTAATTGAAGAGAGAATCGATTTAACTTAATTCATGCTTTGAGTTTAATGGAATTTGTAGTTGTGAAAAGGACGCAGGAAAAATCGATCATATAGGAGGAAGATTTAAATCCAAAGTTCAATTCATACTAACAAATGGTGCCAGCAACCTGAAAGTTAATGAAGATGATATAACACTATTGTGAGATCAATCGAAAGATCAGGTGTAGAAAGCAATCTTAGATCAGACGCAGAAGGCGTTGAACTAAGTTAAAGGCGTAGTTCTAAATCCGTGGTGGCGTAGAAGAAGTTATGGTATAAAATTTGGCTTTGACCAAAAGTGAACGTGCAAGTATTTGTTTGTTTAGAGCGATATCAGATATGATACGTTGGTGCTCATTTAAATCTAATTGAACCCTCTTTAAATTGTGTGCGGTTTTGTCTATGTGGAAGAACCGTTGAGTTAACTGTTTGATAAAGAACGCAGGGAAGTTAATCGACGGGTTGTGCTTATGGAATCTGGCATCAAGACCTGTTTGATTGAAGTCAGACTGGTTAATATCGATCCACATAATTTTGAATCGATAGCAGTGAGGTCACATTCAGCGGAAGGTCGAGTTCGAAAGGAGCATAGCTCGTAGACAGTTAGACTGTTCCCGAATCATAGAGGTATTAAAAGTGGAACAAACATCTTTACTAAGCGTATGAAGAACGATGCAGAACAAGATATTAAATATGCAATCGATCGATTCTTTAGAATGGAGAAGGATGGGTTAAAAAGGGCGGAATCCTGAATTTCCTGAAACGCTGAGGTCCTGAGCTCATTTGTTTGGATGGAATTGAGCAAGAACGGAATTGCGATGAATTTCCAAGTCCGCGCACAGAGGCAGAGGCGTTAAGATGACGTTGAAGTGAATGGTAAGTTAATGCGGGCCAATTGTTGTTGGTATTTGAATTTTAAAGCCTGAGTTATGTAATTGTTGCAAAGTGTGAAAGCGTTAGTCAAATGAAGAATGAATCGAAGGCGCATTATGAATTTGCATAGGCACTCATGGAGGTACGCACATTCGTATTTACCATGGGCAGGTTTATTATTGCGTTGAATGGGATGGTGTTTTGCATTCAAGGATTGACAGACATGTAGTTTTTGTGTGGACAAATGCTATTTTAAATGGTTTGCGTAAAGGTTGGTTGACATTAGAATGTATAATTCCATACGGTTGGTTTCATTAAAATGACGTCAAGCTTGTTTAAGAAAAAAAACAAGGACGCACATATAGAATGGAAACAAAGTCGATTTGTTAAATTCTTGACATTTGGGTGGTGTAATTAAGTGCATGATATCTATATGCTTTGAGATTAATTAATCAAATCTAAATTTTGAGTTGAGATAAAGTAAGCCTTGGGCTTAATTAAAAATGGAGAATTTAAATAAAACCATAGGGTTTTAAAGTCTTTTCCTAAGAATTTTGGGAAAAGCCTACATTTGTGAAATAACCTTGTTGGGATTTAAATGGAAATCGAGGAATGAGAGTTATTGGGTTTTTTTTAGAAATCCTTAGTTATGGGTTTTGATGAGCTTCGGTATGAAGTTTTAAAGTGGGATTGTATTGAATTTTGGTTTTGATTGAATGAACGAATTGAGTTGAAGTATTGTTTTTCATAAAAAGTTGTGAACATATGTACAAGCTTCCGCAAATGATAGTGTGTGAATTTCCCTAATTTGGAGTTTTATTTGGGCGGTTAATTGAGATGCATTTGTATATGCTCTGGTTTGGAGAGATTCTGGGTTTTGCAGGGTTTTCCTGCATCAGTGTTGCATGCTAGGAACATGGAGTTAGTATTCTCTGTACTAACATTAGCTCTTTGATTTCCTTGATCAACTATCTTCTTCCTACAATCACGAGCATAAGGACCAAATTTATTATAATAATAACATTTCACCTTTGATTTGTCAAACCTTTGATTGTTGTGAAAGCTTTTGCTATTTTTGCTTCCACTTTGATGTTCATGTTCTTCTCGACCATCTCTCTGACCACCATAGCTGCTGCCTCGTCCTCTGCCTCTCGATCGACCTCTGCCTCGACCTACCTTTGCCTCAACCTTTTGAAATATAAACTTGACTTTTGAAGGCAATATCTAAAGTGGAATCCTAATTTCTATCTATCCTTGCCTCATGTGATAGAAGGGATGCCGTCAACTCATCAACTGTTAGTTTTTCCAAATCCTTCTCTTCTTCGATGGCTGCTACCACAACATCAAACTTGGTAGACAAAAATCGAAGAACCTTCTCAATCATTGTTCAATCTTTAATATCTTCACCATATATTTTTAACTGATTGACGACAAACATGACCCTATTCATGAAGGAATCAATGTCCTATGTCTCCTTCATCTACAGACTTTCAAAATCTCTCCTAGTATTTTGCAATTTAACAATATTGACTTAGGCCATATCTTGATAGCTTGTCGCCGAAGTTTCCCATGCTTCCTTTGCTGAAGAAGTTATCATTATCTTTTGGAACATTGTTCGGTCCACTCCCTGCTAGATAAGAAGCAACGCTTGTGCATTCTTCCGCTTGTCTTTCTTCCATTCCTCTCTGTCTACATTACTGAGGGCTTGTTCTTATGCACCGTTCTCAAGTTTTGAAAACCCAAACTTGACATGATCCCATACATCATGCGCTTTTAACATGGTCTCCATTTTAATAGCCGAGACATCGTAATATTTTCCAGTAAAAGAAGGAAGTTGTGGTTAAAAACTTAAAGTGGCCATCTTACTTCAAAAAAATTCTCCCTTTATAAAACACTAAAAATTATTCCTTTTTATGTGCTTTGCAAAACTCAACAAATAACCTTATAACAAGACCCTAAATATTTTTTCTCTATAAAAAAAAATTCTTTTAAAAAAATAAAATTATTTATATAAATTATAATAAACTTCATTTCTCTGTTTAAAAACTTATTATAATACTCCACTTAATTAAAAAAACCCTTTTCAAAATTTTCCTTTTAAATAAAATCACCTTTTATAAAACTCCACATCATAAGGAAACCTTAAATTCCTTTTATGAAAATTCCCTTTTCAAAATTCAAGTCACGTGGAGAAACCCTTTTTAATCTCTTAAAAGTATTCGTATATCCAAAAAAAGGCTTTTATAAAGCCCTTTTATTGTTTAAATTTTTTATACCACCCACGTGACTTTCAAAATATGTACTTTTTCAATACAGAAGAAGTTGCGGATTTCCACTATGGATAGCCCTAGTCTAAAAAAATAACTGAATGGCCTAGAATCGGGCAGAGATTCTGAAAAAATTTGTCAAAGATTTTATCAAAATATTGTGTACAATTGTTAAACTTCAGTGTTTTGGGTATCCTGAGGGTTTTTGATGGTGTTGAATCCATTTCTACTCTCAAAATTTGATTCCAAACACTGCAACTACCTCATTTTTTGAATTTTACTGAACCGGATTCCGGCAAAAACCTGCCGTCCCGGCTATTCTGTTACCTGGGTAGACAACTTCCTTTTCATACACTGAAAACATCCAGACTTTCACTTTTGCAATTCAAAAAAAAAAATGTTTGTCTACTCTTAGTTTTTTTCTTTGGCTCTGCTCGCTCACAGATCATCTGATGCTTCCTCATACCAATTTGTTGGATAGGTAGATGATTCAATCACACAATAACACAAGTATTTCGCACACAAAACAATGCGCTGTGGCTCTTCAATTAATCTTCAATCACTATAAATCACAATCTAAATACAATGAACCGGATGAAGAATATTTAACCTAAATTAACATGCACATAGTTTCACATAACTCAACTTGGTTAACTTTCAATTAACTCATTCACCAAAGATATATATATCACTCAACTCAACTCAACTCAACTCAACTAATTCGCTTAACAATACATGAGAAAGGTAATTATATATTTTAACAATAGCGACCCACATATGAGCAGCCAACCCTTTGTAGAACGAAAAACCTGTTATCGTCTTCTTGTGGGCGTTGACATGATTCTTGAGAGGCCTGTCATCGCGTATTTACCGAAATGAAATACAGCCTCCTGCAGATGATCAGACAGTGGAAGAAGCCTTTGCAGGCCCTGCACAGATTTTTTGTACTTATCGTTCTGCTTTCTTGAGTCCCATCCGAAACGATGGTGGAGCGAAGGATTTGAAATGGTGAGAGATCCTCTGCAGATCTGAGACCATGAGTTGATGAAGTGCCATGTTGAGTATCCGTCCACGAGCATGTGATTCAATGTGAATGCCATAGCCACTGCGCCCCTAAGTTGGGTCACCTGCCCGCACAGCGATTTCAGAATATTAGCCTCAGAATACTTCAACATAGAAGGAAGGATCAAAATGCAAATGTCGGTATTTTATTTTTATGATTCTTATTCGATACTAGGTAAATTCACTTACAATATTTATCTGCTATTCCTAAACATCAACAATAAAAATACAGATAATTAATATTATTCCATTTTAGTACTCATTATTTTTAATTACATTTACTTGAAAATATTCTCAAGAATCAAAAAACATTACAGATAAACATATCATAATCTAAGCTTCTAACCAGAATAAGAAAAAAGACATCACACCATCCCCACCACCTACATAGAAAGACAAGCTGCACAGATTACCTATATACGAAAAAGATATTGAAGCAAAAGACAAATATCCGTTGTGAATGCAACATGGCTATTCACCTAGAGTCATCACACTCCTACATATTTCATTGGAACTGTGGTTTTGGATCTAACACTCGTGCTGAGTTACTGGCTTTCTGGAATTCTACATTGTGCCATCTGGCATGATCTTCGGGAAGGTCACTGGTTTTGGAGATTCCAAGTCTATAATTGAATAGGCAAATATAATTGAGTGAGCAACTATGAGAGGTTCCCTCTTCTTCCTTTCTCTGGAGCCTTGGAAATCTAGAATTAAAGTCCTCATCCCTGAATTCTACAACCTAGATATTTCCCACATCTATTTAGAACAAAACGGTGACGCAGACTGATTATCTAAGACAGATTGTTCTTAGGCTACTGACTGGATCTCCTCCCATTCTTTTGACACCTGCATCCTACAGGAGGAAAGTAAAATTCAGATTTAAGATCTCTACTTTTCCGGGCGGAAGCTCTTTGTTTCCTAGCTTCTGGATGGAGTTGACAGCTGGATTTTTCTCTCTACATATGTTAGAAAGGTCCCCTTTATCATCTTCTTTCCACTTTTCTATGGATAGCTGGAGGCTTACAGATCCACCTATGACCATTCACCTCTGTTGAATTTTTGTGAGCAAGAATCTCTTTATCTGTTGAATATCCGTTGTGAATGCAACATGGCTATTCACCTAGAGTCATCACACTCCTACATATTTCATTGGAACTGTGGTTTTGGATCTAACACTCGTGCTGAGTTACTGGCTTTCTGGAATTCTACATTGTGCCATCTGGCATGATCTTCGGGGAGGTCACTGGTTTTGGAGATTCCAAGTCTATAATTGAATAGGCAAATATAATTGAGTGAGCAACTATGAGAGGTTCCCTCTTCTTCCTTTCTCTGGAGCATTGGAAATCTAGAATTAAAGTCCTCATCCCTGAATTCTACAACCTAGATATTTCCCACATCTATTTAGAACAAAACGGTGACGCAGACTGATTATCTAAGACAGATTGTTCTTAGGCTACTGACTGGATCTCCTCCCATTCTTTTGACACCTGCATCCTACAGGAGGAAAGTAAAATTCAGATTTAAGATCTCTACTTTTCCGGGCGGAAGTTCTTTGTTTCCTAGCTTCTGGATGGAGTTGACAGCTGGATTTTTCTCTCTACATATGTTAGAAAGGTCCCCTTTATCATCTTCTTTCCACTTTTCTATGGATAGCTGGAGGCTTACAGATCCACCTATGACCATTCACCTCTGTTGAATCTTTGTGAGCAAGAATCTCTTTACCGTGTTAACGGATCTTTCAAAGCAATGAAGTTTCCATGTAATTCTGTTACATCTAGGATTAGGACTGAAGTTTCTGTGATTAACATACTCTGTTTTCCGTTGAAATTACTTACTATTAATAGAAATAACTTTTTCTAAATTGGGAAAAAAAAAGTTTGAGGAACCAATAAAACATTTTCCAAAGAACCAAATGAATGCAATAAACGTACAGATCGAACTGCAAGCAAGGGAAGAGATCGACCGTCGGCACAGCTACAATCGTTCATTGGAAACAATTCCTTCATAGCTCGACCACTTTTGTCAAGGAGTATGTGGTCAAGGGTGGCGTCTGCAGTGACCACTGTAAATCGGACACCCGCGTCATTGCATTTGAAATGCAGAAAACCGTCGGGAGACTCGGCTAATCTGCCAGCTAAAGGGTAGAAGTAGACGAGCGTCTCTGCCAAGCTCCATTTCAATTAATTCATGGAATAAACTGTTAGTTTGGTGTTGGAAAAATAGTACCTTCTGATTGTAGTGAACACCTGCGAATTGAAGATCAAATGGAGAGAGAAGGCATTGCTCTTCTTGCGTTGGCTTTGCGGGGAAGATTGTGGAAGTAATGAGCGTACTCGCATCTCGAACAACCATGTTTGGAGTGCCCATGGAGGATACGTTTTCCATTTTACAGAAGAAGAATGTTAATTAATGCAGCAGTCACAGTATCAGGTGTTTCTCGGTGCTTAAGAGGTTACAGACTCTCTCAATCGAAGACTTCCACGCTAGGTGCTTATTTTCTAGGCTTCAGCAATGCTAACCTTATCTAGATTTATCAGAACTGACGCGAGCTGATTTTCTAACTGTTTTTTTGATGTGTCAGAACTGAAACAATAAAGTGATTGATAGATCCAATTCTAAGTGTCAGACTTGGAGCTGATTTTCTAACTGTTTTTTTGATGTGTCAGAACTGAAACAATAAAGTGATTGATAGATCCCAATCTGAGTGTCAGACTTGGAAATTCAAGTAATAAATATCTGTTCGTAAATGTTAAACGAACTGAAACAATAAAGTGATTGATAGATCTCAATCTAAGTGTCAGACTTGGAAATTGAAGTAATAAATATCTGTTCGGAAATGTTAAAAGAACTGAAACAATAAAGTGATTGATAGATCTCAATCTAAGTGTCAGACTTGGAAATTGAAGTAATAAATATCTGTTCGGAAATGTTAAACGAACTGAAACAATAAAGTGATTGATAGATGCCAATCTAAGTGTCAGACTTGGAAATTCAAGTAATAAATATCTGTTCGGAACCCTTAAAGGCGTGTCGTTTCCAGGCAATGTTTTACCCGGATTCCAGCAAAGATTTTTAAAAAATTCGGCAAAGATTTCATCAGAATCATGTTTGCAGTTGTTAAACTTAAGTATTTTGAGTGCCCTAAGGGATTTTGGTAGCGCTGAATCCCTTTCCAACTTCAAAAATGGATTTCAAACATTGTAAGTACTTGATTTCTTGAATTTAAGTTGCCCGGATTCCGGCAAAAAACTGCCGTCCGAGCTAAAACGTTGCCTGGGTAGACTACTCCCAATGTTAAACGAACTGAAACAATAAAGTGATTGATAGATCTCAATCTTAGTGTCAGACTTGGAAATACAAGTAATAAATATCTGTTCGGAAATGTTAAAATAATTTCTGTGTTGAAATCGATTTCAAGTAGCAGTCCCTTTCTGACTTTTTTTCCTTGGAATTTTAGGTTTTATCAGGATTTCTGCATTTAAAAATTTGTTTAATCCAAAGAAAGTTTAAATTTCGTTAATTTTTTTAATAATTTATTGCAATGTGATGGTTAAACAAAATGAAAAAATTAAAATGATAATTATTTATTATAATGTTTTGTATATGTTATATGATTAAAGGTGATAAGAGATATTAGATAGATCTACATTAGATAACTTTATTTAGGAGATAGAATTATCTCAAAAGATTACTAATATGAATTTTTATTTCAATGTTGAAAAAATTAAATTAAAGTTCTCTAATTTAAACATACTTTGAATGAGGAGATTCACCAAATGAACTAACTTTTAATGGTAAACAATTATCAAAATTTGTAAGTAAAATAAATATATATTTTTAATTATTAAATCATTAATTTTTTTATTGATTAAAATATATGATAAAATCAATTGACTTTGATTGGATTATATATATATATATATATATATATATATATATATATATATATATATAGATATTACTTTATATAATTTATCTTTTTTTTTTTAACTTGGGAAAACCTAAATTTATCATAACTCAGTTGTCAATTTAACAGTGGGATAACTTATTATAACTCAGTTGTCAATTTAGCAGTCATACTATCATAACTTAATTGTGAATTTAGCAGTGGTGATTAACCTACTTCCTTACTTCTGAGAAAAATGATCTCTTAGCCCAAAAAAAATAAAAAAATAAAAAAATATTCCAAACCCAATGTCCAATCTATCTTATTACTCCACCCATTCTTATAATAATCTTTACATCTTATTAAAAAATAAATATAAAAAAATCATACTCTAATCTACCTTATTACTCCACCTATTATTATATTACCAATACTACAATATAAACTTCAATGAGATTATACTATCCACCCTATTAGTTTTAATGTTAGTCTTTCCCACTTCAATATAACCAAAAAAAATAAAAAAATATTGGGTCAATATTTTCACTTAATTTGTATTGAGTAGGATACAAGTATGCACAGATAGGTCTACCTAGTCAACTGGTCACATGGAATTTGTTTTTATACTGTTTGAAATGTTGTATAACCCAAATGCAATTGATCTAATTACATCTAGGATTTAATTTTCCATATATGTTGTTTAACAACCATAAGTATCTCGGGTTAAAAATTGCACTTTTAAAGCTGGATTGGTTGAGGCTTTGAATTTTATACAACCCAAATTGCTGAATTGTTATCTAGACTCAAATATCGGTGGGATGATCTATTAAGAAGGGAAGCATATGATTATAAATTTCTAAAATGGTTATTGTTATTATAATATTATCTCTGTTTGACACTGCTTGGATGTGACCTCCTGACTTCCCCACTACTTATGTCACACGCTTGATTTTTCTTACCTTTCTAGGATTGGTTGCAGATTTGATATGGTCGTTAAAGTTCCATTTATTCTATCAGCCTCTAACTTATACCTCTGGGGATCCCCAGACTTACCTCCGCTGACACAAAATAGTTGGCCTACTAGTGCGACGTCCACCTCACTCCTTTTACTGCCACTCAGGAAGGACAAATACTTGGGCTCGCTTGATGCTAACATCTTAGCACAAGAAATTTTCATACAGGCCACTCTACATGCAGAGTGACTGGGTGCATGGTGTATTAAACACCCCCTGTCCTTCCCATGTGTCGATGGCCGTTAATCAAGAGGTAGACAGGGGTTTGCATGATACCTCGACTTGTCCAAACACTTAAAATCCAGGCAAGATGTTTTTCAGAAGTCACAACAGGCCCGAGGGACACATGGCGCACATGTCTTTTCTACAAATGCTGAACCAAGTCACAAGACGGTGCGGGTACGCTAGCGACGACATCGAAAAAATCATTTTCGCTAGGTAAAATCCACGACTAAACCAAAACTGCTTTCTTTTTGCCATGATGTACTCTGGGACCACATTCAAAGTTTGCACGATAGGGCCGTTGTTGGTAGAGTGTATTTTTCCGGTGGCCATAATCTATATATGGGGGCCTCAGTACTTGCACAATGGAAACCAATACTTTGATGCACCTCGAAAGTGAGTTGTTTGATGAACCGCTAGTTCAACTTCCATTTCCTCCACTAAGCCGATGCTTAGAAAGTATTGAGGATGCCATGGGTTTATGGTCAAATTTTTTTATGTTGCACAATTAGTATGCAGGTTTTTGTTGGATAGGCAGAGGATTCAAGCACACAATAACAAAGGTATTTCACACATGAAACAAAAATGAGTTGTGATTCTTCTATTAATCAACCAACTTCAATCTCACTCAATCACAATGAATACAATGAACTTGGTGAAGGGTATTTAACCTAAATTGTTTGACATGCACACACTCATCTATTACATAACTGAACTTGCTCAACTCTCACTTAACTCACTCTCTAACTCACTCACCAAATTTATCTATCACTCAACTCACTTAACTGATTGTCTAACAATGCACACGGAAGATAATTACATATTTTAACACTCCCCTTAATTATGACCGCTAAACTAAAACATAACTAATGACAACTCAAACATGTCTGTTGGTCTATGTATCAGCTAGGCTTACAACACCCAAGTTTCTTTTGTGAAACTCAAACAAATCTAGTGCTAATGGCATTGTAAATATATCAGCCAATTGATCAATAGATTTAAAAGGCTTTAAGTGAACTTCTCCATTGCTCACAAGTTCTCTAATAAAGTGATATCTAGTATCAATATGCTTTCTCTTTTGATGAAACACACTATTCTTGGATAGTGCAATCGTTGATGTGTTGTCATAGTATATCACTATTGATCCTTGTTGTTGCTGCTTGAGTCCATCCAATACTCTTCTTAACCATACTGCTTGGCTTGCTGTTGAAGTCACTGCTACATATTATGCTTCTGCTGATGATAGTGTCACAATAGGTTGCTTCTTAGATTCCCATGCTACCACACCTGAACCAAGATGAAACACATAACCAGATGTGCTCTTCCAATCATCCAAACATCCTGCAAAATCACTATCTATGTACCCAATCAAATCTTTCTTTTCTGTTGCCCTTGAAATATAGCTTTGTGTCCTTTCTGCATCAATTAACCAACACTTATCAAATTGTGTTTGATTCCAGGGACATAATATACCTCTGATATCGTCTTTGGCTCCCCCTGCTTGGTCACAATGTTGACCACTCCTTTTCCATCTAAATCCACAGTATTGTCTGTCCCCAACTTTACCTTTGTCTTCACGGATTCATCCAAATTTGCAACCAAATTATTGTTGCCTATATGTGGTTACTGCAACCACTATCTAATAGCTAGACCTTATCAAACAAAGCTATCTGTTTTCCTTGATCAACTATCTTCTTCCTACAACCACGAGCATAGTGACTAAATTTATTACAATAATAACATTTCACCTTTGATTTGTCAAACCTTTGATTGTTTTGAAAGCTTCTTCTACTGCTTCTTCCACTCTGATGCTCATGCTCTTCTCGGCCATCTCTCTGACCACCATAGCTTCTGCCTCATTCTCTACCTCTCGATCGAACTTTGCCTTGACCTCTTGAAATATAAACTTGAAGTTTGAAGGTAGTTTCTAAAGTGGAATCCTTATTTCTGTCTATCCTTGCCTCATGCGATAGAAGTGATCCCATTGACTCATCAACTGTTAGTTTTTCCAAATCCTTGGCTTCTTCTATGGTTGCTACCATAACATCAAAATTGGTAGACAAAGATCAAAGAACCTTCTCAATCACTATTCGATCTTTAATATCTTCACCATAGATTTTTAACTGATTGAATACATTCATGACCCTATTCATGAAGGAATCAATATCCTCTGTCTCCTTCATCTGCAGACTTTCAAAATCTCTCCTAGTATTCTGCAATTTAACAATATTGACCTTCGCCATACCTTGATAGTTTTTTTCCAAAGTTTCCCATGCTTCATTTGCTGAAGAAGTTATGATTATCTTCTGGAACATTGCTCGGTCCACTCCCTGCTGGATAAGAAGCAATTCTTGTGCATTCTTCCTCTTGTATTTATTCCATTATTCCCTGTCTGCGTTACTGAGGGCTTGTTCTTTTGCGTCGTTTTGAGGTTCTGCAAACCCGAACTTGACATGATCCCAAAAATCATGCGCTTTTAACATGGTCTCCATTTTAATAGCCCACACATCATAATATTTCCCAGTGAAAGAAGGAAGTTGTGGCTGAAAACTTGATGTGCTCATCTTGCTTCAAAAAAAATCTTCTATGATAAAACCCTAATTTTCTCTTATAAAATTTTTACAGAACTCCATTGAAAAAAAAACCCTTGTATTTTTTATATGATAAATCCTTTTATAAAAGAAATTTATATATATATAATTTTTTATAATAACCCTCTCTTAAAAAAAAACACCTTTGTTTCAAAATCCTTTTAAAAAGATTATTATAAAAAATACCTTTTAAAAAATATATATATTTTTATAAACTTCTTGTTTAAAATCCCAACTCTATAATTCATGTATGGTTTGAATAAGGCTTTTTTTAATTACAATATCACGTATGAGTGTTAATGAATGAACACATGAAAAGAAAAGGCTTATGTATGCTGTGAACCGAACCCTTTTCGAGTTTGATTCCGTACATTGTCGGGTTGAATCTTATTCCGAACGTTGCCCGCTTATTTTAAGGTAAAACCGAATTGCGCACCCTCCGACGCAAGGAAACCACAGAATAAACAAGATTTTTATGAAATCGTAATTTTCATGAAATCTCCATAGTTTTTCAAAGGAAAAGTTGTAGACCTCCGTGTTTACTACACTGAAAACGTGCAGACCTACGCGACTCTTAAATGGTTCAACGATTTTGCAAAAAAAAAAAAAAATTCTGGCCTTCTGCTCTTGGCCTTCTTCTCTAGATTTGCTCACCCACATACCTTCTGATCCTTCCTCAGCTCTAATACTAGTTTGTTGGATAGGAAAAGGATTCAAACACACAATAACATAGGTATTTCACACATGAAACACAAACGAGTTGCGACTCTTCTATTAATCAACGAACTTCAATCTCACTCAATCACAATGAATACAATGAACCTGGTCAAGGGTATTTAACGTAAATTGCTTGACATGAACACACTCATCTATTACATAATTGAAATTGCTTAAATCTCACTTAACTCACTCACCAAATTTATCTATCACTCAACTCAACTAAATCACTTAACTTATTGTTTAACAATGCACGCGGTAGGTAATTACAAAACAGGTGGCCTACTAGTGCGACCTCCTCCTCGCTCCCTCCACTGCCACTCAGTATGGACGATTACTTGGGCTTGCTTGATGTTGACATCTCAGCACAAGAACTTTTCATACACTCCACTTTGCATGCAGAGTGACTAGGTGCATGGTGTATTAAACACCACCCGTCCTTCCCATGCATCGACGACCATTAATCAAGAGGTAGACATGGGTTCGCATGAAACCTCAACTTTTCCAAACACTTAAACTCCAGGTGGGATGTTTTTCGGAAGTCACAACAAACCCAAGGGACACATGGCGCAAATGATTTGTCTACAGATGTTGAACCAAGTCATCGGACGGTGCGGGTACGCTAGCGACAACACCGAAAACATTAGTTTCGCCAGGTAAAATCTACGACCTAACCAAAACAACTTTATTTTTGCCATGATGTACTCTGGGACTGCATTCAAATTTTACACGACAGGGCCCTTGTTGGTAGAGTGTATTTTTCCGGTGGCCATAATCTAGATATAGAGGCCCCAGTACTTGCACCAAACCAATACTTTGATACACCTCGAAAGTGAGTTGTTTGATGAACCACTAGTTTAGCTTCCATTTCCTCCATCAAGCCGATGCTCATAAAGTATTGAGGATGCCATGGGTTCGTGGTCAATTTCTTTTTATCCTGCACAATTGGTATGTAGGTTTTAACCCTATTTCCAATACTTTGAAAAATCATTGGGCCTAGGTTAAATTAACCAGTCTACTAGTTGAGTTCTCGACGAAACAGTCACTCATCGGCATTGGAAATACCTTGGGGTGTTTTATATACATGGACCCGAGGACATTAGGCACACAGGATAAGAGATTGGCCTGGCTTTTGGTGGAGGTCAATTATACTGGTGGTATGTTGGAGGAAATCATACTACAATGGGGGACTCTCCATCTCCTACAATGGGTTGATTATTGGAACGCTCCTTTCAGATCCTTATTGTGCCATTTCACTTGACATCTCCTGGATTCCTACATGCGGCGCTTACATGCTGACAAATAAAATCACCTGACTGGCCTCTCTTGGACTATGGAAAATGACCAATCTTTTTAGGACTCTGACTCCAATCCAGATAATTTTATTTCCCTCGACGACTCTGTTGATTTTGAGAAAGATAAGATCCTCCCTTCTTCCATCCTTCCCTCCTCATCTCCGGTGGACCTTGGCTCGGCTAAGGACCACAAGCTTCCTATTCCTTATTATTTGACCATCACCCCCCCATGAATATTTTGTTTTTTCCACTCCCTTACCTTCTCCCCAGGCTGGGATTATTCTGGTGGAATTGGTCGGCCCCTATTCTTTTGTTCCTCCCGGGGATCCTCACTCCTCTCCTTTGGAACCATCCATCTTGCTCTCCTCGCATAGTTCTGTTGACAACGATCTGGAATTTCTTAAACTTAATCCCGAATTGGATCTGATGACCCTCACGGTACACAAGGGCCCTTATAAGGCACCCTCCCCCTCCATTAGTCCTATGTTCGGTAAAAAAATCACCACCCGTAGAAGGAATGGACGGAGTAGTAGACATTTTCATGGTTGCCACCATGGTAAATAAATTATGTTTGAATCTGCTAGACTCGGTGATATTCCCATCATTGACTCTTCCCTTCCTAGGGCCCTTAGAGTGGAGAAGCCCCCCTACGCCTACTACATGATGACTATTCTCTCTTATAATATTCGAGGCTTTGGGGATGTCGGCAAGAGGCTCTCCCTGTGACAAATTTTTTCATCCCTTTGCCCTATGTCTTCCTCATCCAGGAAACTATGGATGAGTCCCTTAAGTCCCTCGACTATCTCTGTATCGTCTTCACGCAATGGTCCATGGAATCCCTTGACTCCAATGGATAATCTAGGGGCCTCATTGCTATGTGGAATCCCTAGTGGGCCATTTTTTGTGCATATAATTTTTTTGTTGGAATATTACTTTTCAGACACTTTAGAGGCTCTAGTGAGTGGGTCCACATCTGGAATATTTACGCCCCATATTTTTGAACATATAATTTTTTTTGCTAGCATATTAAATTTCAGACACTTAAGAGGCTCCAATGAGTGCATCCATGTCTAGAATATTTACACCCCATATGCTGACCAAAGGTATTTCTGGGATCAGGGCAATAATTTTGGGATTCTTAATATTGGTTATCTTATCATTGTTGGTGACTTTAATGCTACATTATCTCTCTTTGAACATTGGGGTGCCTCAAAACATAAAGACCCTCTCTCCAAACACCTATTGGTTTTATATGAAGATAACCATTTGATTGATGTATGCCCTTCTCACCTTTCCCACCTGGAACAACGGGAGAAGTGGGGTTGAATATGTAGGGAAGAGGCTGGATAGATTTCTGATCCATCAAGGACTATTTGAAATTCTGGGAAATTTTCGCTCGAGTGTGGTACAATATCACATATCTGATCATTGTCCCACCCTTTTGCAATGGCGCCGTGAGGGGGAAAGGAGGGGCATCCATTGCAAGTTCAATAGGACCTCACTGGAGTATATGACATTCAACAAACTGGTTGCAGAGTTTTGGGGATCACATCAACAAAGACATGGAGTTTTTTTCCATGGAACATATTACTACAAGGTTGGTGTTACTAAAGAGTAGAGTGTGGGTTTGGGAAAGCAAAAAGAAAGCCAAACTATTGTTGTAACTCAATCACATTACTGTCCAGATTGAGGCTCTTAGTTGTTGCTTTATGGAAGATTTCCCCTCCCGAAAATCGATGGACAGGATTAAGTATCTTGAACTAAGAAGGAGAGAAATATTACTTATCCAAGAGAAAACATGAAGACTCAAGAGCCAGGCGATCTGGATTGAGGATGGTGGTCACATTACAAATTTCTTTCCACAAATTTGCATGTCACCGAAGGAACACAAATGTGACCTGCGACATTGTGGGGACGAATAGATCCTACAAATTTGTTGATAAGGATATCAAGTAGAAGCAATGAAGTACTTTGGGATGCTTTTTAGGGCTTCTCATGAGGTCAACCTGCAGGATTAGCTGTGGGCCATTCGGTAATAACCGCAAATGTTTGATTAGGGGGAAAATGATATCCTCTTCTACCCTATCACTTTGGAGGAGGTACGTGTAGTCTTAATGTCTTTCCAGAGGGAAAAATGTCTTAGTCTAGATGGCTCGACGATTGAACTATTTCTCCATTTCCTTCATATCATGGTAAAAGACCTATGTGACATGGTCGAGGAGTCCATATTCTTGGACACATTTCGGGGCCTTGAAATCTACCTTCCTTACCTTGATCCCAAAGGAACGCACTTCAAAATAATTTTCGGAATTATGTCATACATCTTTATGAAAAATATTGTACAAATAAATCTCCAAAATGATTGCGGTAAGGATGAAAGGCCCTCTCTCGACACATATCACATTGGAACAATTTGGATTTTTAAAGGGTAGTTCGATTCATAATGCAGTGCCTATAGCGTAAGACTGCATTCATTTGGCTCACTCGAAGAAGATGAAGACAATGCTGATGAAGATCGATTTAAAAATATCATATGGTTGTGTAGATTGGAGACTTATTTGATTCATCTTTGTGAAGATTTGTATTGATCACAGGAACATGGATTGGATTATGGCATGTGTCATGGACATCTGGTTGGTCGTGCTCATTAATGGTTTCCCTACAATTTTGTTTCCATGCACACGAAGGACTACGTCAAGGATGTTCTCTTTCCCCCTTTCTCTTCATTATGGTTATAGAAAAAATAAGTAGAAAGATCAATGTTGTGTGGGAGCCGGGCCTATTCCATGGTTTTCGTTTTTCCCCAATGGTATGTATTACACTTTTTTTTTTTTTTGATGACATTCTTACGTTTGGGGATATTAACAGGGAACAATGGGAGGTTGTCCATTATATCTTCAGGAGATTTGGTGAGGCCTCAGTCCTTCTCCTAAATGGAAACAAATAATTCCTATATCACTCTAATGGTGATCCAAAGTTCCAAAGGACATTAATTACATTGCTGATATCTTTCATGTCAAAATATGCAATATGCGAGAGGGTTTTTAATATTTGGGTTACAGTTGAAGCCTGCCTCCTACAAATGTGTTGATTGGGATTGGTTTCTCACCTTAATTGATAGGAAGCTTTAATCCTATGCCTATAGGTTCCTATCTCTACGGGGCAGTTCACTCTGGTCACTTTTGTGTTGCAGCAGATGGGACTTACTGGATGCATCTCTTCACTATTCTGACATGTATATGCTATAATATTTGATCCAAAATGTCATGTTTTTTGTGGTCTAACCAGAGTTCGAGGAACAAGTCCCATTTGGAAGCTTGGGAGGTTCTGGCTAAACTGAAACAATTTGATGGCTGGGGTATTTTAGACACTCATACCTTTGGATTCTTTGATCTTCTTCTAAAATCTTTGTGGAGGGAATTATTTGACAACGGTTTATGGAGCTAGAATATATATGTCAAATATCTCTGAGATTTGAATATATCATAGTGTATTAGGTGATCAGAGATCGGCATCAGGTGAGGCTCCTATATCTGGAGGAGTTTTCAATAGGTTAAAAATTGGTTACTCAGAAGGACCAAGAAAACATTTGGCAGGAGAAACGACATCCTTATTGGACATGATAACATTGCTGGCTTAACACCCTTTCTACCCGTGCTATGAGGATCTATGATGAGAGCCACTTGGAGTCAGAAAAATCTCATCTTCTTCATGTATTTGAAATTAATGGGTTTAGTAGATCTCAAGGCCTCAAGGGCTTTCAAAAATCCTGTAAAGGGTTAAGTGGTAAAACTGCTCGCGTGGATCCTATCTCCAAGGTTCATCTCCCCTTCATCCAAGGGACGACGGAGAGGATTTCCCATGTACTTAGAAAGAATAATGTCTCCACTTTTTTCAAGCCTCTATTTACTAATAGAAATTTACTTGGATCTGTGAAAGACTAGGTCAAACCTAAGGACATGGAAGGGGTTTAACTAGTTCTTCCATATTCTTGCGATGTTCCCTATATTGGAGAAATAGGTTGATCCATTAAAGAAAGAATCAATGAACATGTTGCATATATTAGGCACAATTGTTCCCGCACATCAGCTCTAGTTGAACATGCGGGAAAGTCTTGCCACCGTGTCTTTATTGAGGACTCCATAATCATTTCTAGGGTTGATCACTTCCACCATAGGAAGCTTAGAGAGGCTATTGAGATTGAGAGGCATGCTAGGAATTTTAACAGGGATGATGGTTGGACATTAAGTAAGAGTTGGATTTGGGCTCTCTTTGTGTGTTTCCTCCCCCTCTTGCTTGATATTTTATTGTGCTAGGTCTTTGAGTTTATTTCCATTATTTTTATGTGTAATTTTGTTTTCTTATGTTTTGGTTCCTTTAATTCTATTTTAGTTCCTTATTTAATAATAAACCCTAGCATATTCTTTCTTTTTACTTAATATTCTTTAATCATTATTAATTTGTATCTTTATTAGCAATAATTTTTTTTGCAATAGTAAAAATAAATTAATACAAACAAATAAACTCATAGCTTCTTTATTAATTATGCTGTAAAGAATTCTTATTTGAAAACAACTTTCCTAAAGTGACAGGTGTACTATTGTACACCATTGAATTTGATGTTAGACGATTCAAGTATGTGAACCCTAGGATTAAATTCAGTTACAGAGGAAAACGGTTTTAGAAGTTTTAGAAATAATAGCTTTTATCATCTTGATCACAGCGAGAATCCGCCAACTACTTGTCTGCTGAGGATGCTTCATACATAGTGCCTTCACCAGGGAGCTTGGCCACCTTCCCCCGCAGAAGGAAACAGGGAATCTATGTTCGGAATCATGAGAAATGTTAATTGGATAACGCAGTGAACAACATCCATTAGATGTCAATGGGCTTACTAAACACCAAGGTAATCAAAGAAAAAGAATTGATTAGAATGCCGATACATATTTATTATGCTAGCGAACAGATTAGGGATGAATCGACGCAGTTCAAGAGTCATTCTTCTGGTTTTGACAATACCCAAACAAGCGTGAAAACCCAGCACAAAATAAACATACGAAAACTGAATTACACAACAATTTAAACAAATTATAAGACACATACTTTAGCTTGATAAACCCAAACGAAAAAACCATCATTTGGTAGGGGTTTTATTAAGCTCAGGAAATTGTTACATGGGGGTGAGCTATACACAGATTCCTTGATTATTAGTTATCGTCATTATTACAGATTGCTTTTTCTCAGGACAATTTTCGAACTTTGACAAGTTTTTTTTTCCAGTCCATAATTCTGCTGGTGCCCTTCTTTCCCATTTCCTATCCAGCTCCCTCAATCATAAATCTACAGGTGCCCTTCTTTTCCATTTCCTCTCTGTCTCCTTTGGTTTTGTAGTGGTTTCTTCATCAAACACAGGTCTCTATGTTATAGAGCTGCCTTGGAATTCCAACCTTCCAGGTGATTAGTTTCACGATTTCACCTTATTGAGGCCTTTGGCCTTTTAATCTTCAATCTAGTCACTGACTTCAAACTTTGCTAACAATATAATTTTTTTACAAAGCTTGGAGTTGATGGAAATTTCTGATAATTTCAAACAAAACAGAGGAAGCAAAGTTCCTCAACTCAACACAAAGAAATGAGAAATTTGGACAAAGAGGATATGGAGAAAAGTTCTGTTTTCATTAACCATAAAAATGACAATAAAAATTACAAACTTCTTCAGAACTACAGTTCTGGAATAACTAAAAACTCCATACTCTGTTTTTACAAACTCTGTTTTTTTTAACACAGATTACAGTTGCTGAAACACGTGTTTCAGCAACAGTCAGACAGTTGCTGAAACATAGACGCAGTTGCTGAAACAGCCTGTAGAATGCATGCTGCTCCCAAAACACAGCGACTCTGTTTTCTTGCTGTTTTCTCTGCTCTGTCTTCTTCTCTGCCTTCTTCAATTTCTCAAACTCTCTTCTAACTTCTTCTAACCTCAAAATGAACTGTTGTTCATCATATTTATAAGTAAAAAACATTTTTGACTTATAATATAAAAAATACAAATATCTTCTGATCTTTATCTGCGTATTGAATGCAGATAGGCGGTGGGAGTTAACATGCTGGGTTTTGGTAAATAAAATCGGCTGTCTGCAGGCTCAATAAATTCTGCAAATTTATTGCTTGACTTTCAGCCATCTGCCTTGCTAAAATATCTGCAGCAATCAGATTTTCCGTCCAGCTGTTTATGTTGCAGTTGGAATTAAATTCCAACACTCCCCCTTAATTTCAACTGCTGGGTTTTTCAGCATACCCAGGCATTCTCTGAAATGATCAAAACTTTTCTTTGCCAATGGTTTTGTCAAGATGTCAGCTAGCTGATCCTCTGTTCTGCAGTGCTGCAAAACAATCTCACCATTGTTAACCAATTCACGTATGAAGTGAAATTTGGTGTCTATATGTTTTTTCCTTTTATGAAAAACAGAATTTTTAGACAATGCTATTGCCGAGCTATTGTCACAGTAAATGGTTGTGCCCGTTTCTTGTTCATGACACAAATCTCTGAGAACTCTTCTCAGCCACACTGCTTGGCATGCTGCTGCTGTTGCTGCCACGTACTCTGCCTCTGCTGTTGATAAAGCCACAATCGGTTGCTTCTTGGAAGCCCATGAGATGGCTCCCGATCCCATATGAAACACATATCCCGATGTGCTTTTCCTATCATCAATACTTCCAGCCCAATCACTGTCAGTGTAACCTGTCAACATGAAACTTTCAGAAGAGGAGTATAAAATACCAAACCCCTTCGTTCCATTCACATACCTTAGAATCCTCTTGGCTGCCTGCCAATGAGTCTCTTTCGGTCTTTCCATGAATCTGGAGATTAAACTCACAGCGTGAATAATGTCCGGCCTAGTTGCAGTCAAGTACATGAGGCTGCCAACTATGCTCTTGTACAATTTTGGATCAAAATCCTTGCTGCTGTCTTCTTTGGTCAATTTCAACCCCATTACAGTTGGAGTCACAGCTGCCTTGCTGTTCTGCATGTTAAATCTCTTCAACACTGCTTCTACATATTTAACTTGGGAAATGAAAACACCATTTTCACTTTGGTCTGCTTCAATTCCAAGAAAATATCTTAAGAAGCCCAAGTCAGTCATTTCAAATTCACTTTTCATGACTGCTTTAAAATCAGCAATGAGAGAAGCATCATTGCTAGTAAAGATTAAATCATCTACATATAAAACAACAATAAGAATCTTACTGTCATTCTCCTTTATGTAGAGTGTGGGTTCACCATCACACTTCTCAAACCCATTCTCAATCAGATAAGCATCTATTCTGCTGTACCATGCTCTTGGAGCTTGCTTCAGCCCATAAAGAGCCTTCTTTAGTTTGCAAACTTTATGCTCTTGGCCTTCAACTTCATAGCCTGGAGGTTGCTCAACATAAACCTCTTCTTTTAACACTCCATTCAGGAATGCAGATTTAACATCCATCTGATAAATATTCCATTTGTGTTGTGCCGCAATAGACAACACTGTTCTGACTGTTTCCATCCTTGCTACTGGTGCAAAGGTTTCATCATAGTCTTTGCCTTGTTGCTGCTTGTAGCCTTTCACAACAAGTCTTGCTTTGTGCCTGTCGATCTTGCCTTCAACATTGCTTTTGGTCTTATAGACCCACTTAACTCCAATGGCATCTTTGCCTTCAGGGAGATCCACTAACTCCCATGTTTTACTCTTCTCAATTGCACCAATTTCTTCATTCATTGCTTCAATCCATTTATCTTCATTTACATCATCTTCAAAATGAATTGGGTCATCAACATGACAATATAAAGCGAATAATGAATTCAGACCGGTATTGTTACTTACCTCTCCTTGTTCATAAATCTCATTCAGATTTCTGAATCTTGGTCTTCTTGGTGTGCTTGGAGTTCCATCCGAACTTGAGGGTATTTGTGATCCCTGTGGTGTGCTTGGAGAAGCACTTCCTTGATTTCTCAAGGCTGTTCGAATTCCAACTTGTGGTGTGGTTTGTTGTACTTGCTGTGGTGGAGGAGGACCCACCAAAGAAGGGTTATTTACTGCTATCCCTTCCTCTTCTTCTTCGTGAGACACAATTGTCTTCACATTCACTGTCTTCTGTAAGCTTCCATCCCAAGCTTCATCTTCAATGAACTGCACATCTCTGCTTACTATCAACTTCTTGGTCAATGGATTATAGAGTTTGTATGCTTTTGACTCATCACAATAGCCAATAAAGACACACTTCTCCCCCTTACTATCAAGCTTCTTCCTTAGCTGATTCGGTACATGTGCATATGCTACACAACCGAATACTCTCATGTGAGTGACAGTTTGCTTTTGACCACTCCATGCTTCTTCTGGTATTTTGTTCATGACAGCTTTGGTTGGGCATCTATTCAAGATGTAAACTGCGCAAGTGACAGCTTCAGCCCAATACTCATGCGGCAAGTGTTTTGCCTTCAGCATACTCCTGACCATGTCAAGAATGGTCCTATTCTTCCTTTCTGCGACACCGTTTTGCTGAGGTGTATACCTCGCGGTGAACTGCTTTTGTATGCCGTTCTCTCTGCAAAAACACAGAAAGTCTTTGGAGATGTACTCTCCACCTCTATCTGTTCTGAGCACTTTGATGTAATGCCCACACTGTTTCTCAACAAGAGTTTTGAAGTGGCGGAATTTCTCAAACACTTCACTCTTCTGTTTCAGCATATACACCCATGTCTTTCTGGTGTAATCATCAATGAAAGTTAAAACATATTTATTTCCGGCAAATGATGGTATTTGCATCGGTCCACACACATCAGAATGAAAAATTTCCAATGGTTCTTTTTCCCTTATACTCTTTCCTGCTGGAAAGCTTTCTTTGTGTTGCTTGCCCAAGATGCAGCCTTCACAAAGGCTGTCCGGTTTCTCGATCAATGGCAATCCCTTTACCATTCCCTTTCTGTGCAACAGATTCAAGCCTCCGAAATTGAGATGTCCAAATCTCAAGTGCCACAACCAATTTTCATCTTTCACCTGTTCTTGAAAGACTTCTTGTGTTACAACTGCAATAGTTCTACCTTCCTTCAAATCTGCCCTGAGTTTGAGAGGAAACATCCTATTGCTGGTCATCTGCACCTGTGCAATGATCTTCTTACTTGGAGGTATGTCTCTGATTGTACACATATCATCTTTGAAGAACACATTGTAACCTTTGTCAATGAGCTGTCCAATGCTCAAAATATTACATTTCAGACCAGGTACATAGTATACCTCTGGCACAATCATCTGTTCTCCATTTCTTGCTCGGATACTGACTCTGCCTTTACCCTTGACGGATATCTTGCTATCTGTTCCTGTTGTTACCTCAGATTTCACATTTTCATCCAGATTGGCAAACATTGCAATATTTCCAGTCATGTGATTACTACAACCTGAGTCTAAGAACCAAAAATCTTCTTGTTTGTCTTGTGCAACGTTACATGTTAACAGCACAATCTTTGGATTCTTATCTTCTTCATTTGCAAAATTAGCATTTTGACTACTATTCATGTCATTTTGTTTTTTCCTACATTCATTGGCATAGTGCCCATATTTCTTACAATAATGACATTGGACTTGGGATTTGTCATACCTTTGTCCATGAGCTTGCTGTTTGCTTGAACCTTCATCTTGGTTCTGATTGCAGCTCCTTCCGCTTGTGCTTACAGGATTATTTCTGCCTTTGTTTTGGCTTTTTCCACGACCTCTGTTATTTGCTCTGCCTCGACTTTTTCCTTGGCCGAAAGACATCTAAGTCTTGAATGCTTGCTCAAAAGAGGAATATGTTCCTCTACTCAGTCTATGTTCATGAGACATAAGAGAAGCACTGAGTTCATCTACTGTGAACTGTGAGAGATCCTTTGTTTCTTCTATTGCTACCACAACAGCTTCAAACCTTGAGGGTAAACTTCTCAAGATCTTCTCAACAATCCTTCTTTCTTCAAGAATTTCACCATGAGATCTAATCTGAGTTATCAAACCAATAACCTGAGTGAAGAAAGAATCTATTGTATCAGATTCCTTCATGCTGAGTGTTTCAAAGTCTCTCCTCAACATCTGCAACTTTGCAGTCTTCACCTTCTCCATGCCTTGATAGGTAGTTTTGAGAATATCCCATGCCTCCTTGGATTTTGTTGCTGCTGCAATCCGTGGGAAAACACTCTCATGTACTGATTGAAAGAGAAAAAAGAGGGCTTTGGCATCCTTCTTCCTGTCGTTCTTCAACTGGTCTCTTTGTGCTACTGTCAAAGCAGCCAACGCTGCTGCATCTGCAGGTTCAGCATAACCAGTTTCAACCAGCTCCCATATTCCTTGAGAAGAAAACAATGCTTTCATTGTTATGGACCAATAACTGTGATTTTTCCCATTAAACTGTGGCAGTTGGGAATTTGTCAAACCAGTTCCAGCATCTGCCATCTTAACTGTAAAAATCAAGAAAAGATACTGACTGTATAATAAAACAAGCAAGAAACTTTCTCTGCTGGAGAAACCTGCTCACTAAGCTTCTTACAGCTCCTACAGTGAAAAACAAACTCTGTTTTTGACTCACTGAGTGCCTAGACCAGCTCCGATACCATGATGGAAATTTCTGTTAATTTCGAACAAAACAGAGGAAGCAAAGTTCCTCAACTCAAACACAAAGAAATGAGAAATTTGGACAAAGAGGATATGGAGAAAAGCTCTGTTTTTATTAACCATGAAAATGACAATAAAAATTACAAACTTCTTCAGAACTACAATTCTGGAATACTCAAAAACTCCATACTCTGTTTTTACAAACTCTGTTTTTTAACACAGATTTCAGTTGCTGAAACACGTGTTTCAGCAACAGTCAGACAGTTGCTGAAACACAGACGCAGTTGCTGAAACAGCCTGTAGAATGCATGCTGCTCCCAAAACACAGCGACTCTGTTTTCTTGCTGTTTTCTCTGCTCTGTCTTCTTCTCTGCCTTATTTCAATTTCTCAAACTCTCTTCTATTTCTTCTAACCTTAAAATGAACTGCTGTTCATCATATTTATAAGCAAAAAACATTTTTGACTTATAATATAAAAAATACAAAATATCTTCTGATCTTTATCTGCGCATTGAATGTACAGCAAGCGGTGGGAGTTTACGTGCTGGCTTTTGGTAAATAAAATCGGCTGTCTGCAGGCTCAATAACTTCTGCAAATTAAATGCTTGACTTTCAGCCATCTGCCTTGCTAAAATATCTGCGGCAATCAGATTTGTCTCCAGCTGTTTATGTTGCAGTTGGAATTAAATTCCAACAGGAGTGAGCATTTTAGATCAACTACCTCTTTCACGCACATTATTATTCAACCTCCCCTACCTATTCAATGATATTTTAACCTCCCCCTGTGATTCTGTTAAAAAATCAATGGTCTTCTTCAAATTGTTTCTTCTAAAAAAAATGGGAGGATTCTCTTCCATTGTCATCCCCGTTTCCTTACTGACCTATGTCTCTAATAATTCTTTCATAAATTCTCCATTCAATCATTCCTAATCAGATTTCTATGCACAAATTGTAGGTACAAAAGGATTCATCACTGAATCTCTAAATGACTACTTTCCAGTAAGCAATGATACTCATTTTCATGCAGAAGGAAAATTCCAATCGATCACTAGGGGTTTTAAACTTTATCAATTCTCCTATTCCAACTTCTCAGCTTCTCCAATCCTTTTGATTGTAACTGCCTCTGTATCTTTCAGAGATTTAGCACTAGCTGCTTGTGTTACCATACTGAAATTAAACTGTCATTTATTTTCACTTTGTGTGGTTGCATGCTTTTGCATCTTCCAATAGATCACTAGGGGTTTTCAAATTTATCAATTCTCCTATTCCAACTTCTCAGCTTCTCCAATCCCTTTGATTGTAACTGTCTTTGTATCTTTCAGAGATTTAACACTAGCTGCTTGTGTTACCATACTGAAATTAAACTATAATTTATTTTCACTTTGTGTGGTTGCATGATTTTTCATGTGTGCCTTTGTGGATCAGCTAGCAAGTTAATGTAATTATATTTCAGTTTAATAACAACAAACAATGTGTGTTTTTATTTTCCTCCTATTGTTTGTGAATGGTTCTGTTTTTATTTCTTCTGTTGCTTGCAGAGTTCTATGCACTGTGTGTTGTCTAATTGATAGAGCAAGGTTTCAATTAGGGTACAATAAGGGAGTAGGGAAGTGCATGTGAGTTTATTTGGATGCTAGTCTCATGTGCACTGTTGAAGGGTTTAGGCAGGGGGTTTGTAGCTTTGCTCCCTAATCATAAAATATTTAAAATTCCTGAGAAGGTGTGAATGAAGCCATGTGAAAATTTTGGATGCTTTTAACAGCACATCGACCTCCCTCATAGTGTAGTGGCTTAGCAAAAGGACCAAGTTATATAAACAAATTTAGACATAACCATCATCAACAAGCATAAAAAGGTCCCACAAGTAGTACATAAAAGAGAATTGGTGTACTTAAACTAAAGTTATTTACTTCAAGAATGAAAATAGGAGCATGCTACATGAGATTGCTGCAAAAAAAACAATTACAGATACAAATCATACAAACGTGGCTCATTAAACATCCTTTCTTTTTCTCATCTTAAACAATTTTAGATATTAGATTCCAAATGTACATGGATGTCCGAAACAGATTGTATGCAAAAGAGTTTCTCCAAGATTGCATTCATGAATACAAAATATTTTGCAGATCTCTCTCCTCCACACATATTACTACTCAACTTCTCTTACCTCATAAACGATCTTTGCAAATTACTTTTGTAATTCTGTTAATGATTCAACGATCTTATTCAATCTATTTCTCTTGACAGAAATATGAGGGCTCTCTTCCATTATCATTATGAGTGCGTTACTGAGATAGGCCCCTGATAATTATTTCATGATTTATCCACCCCAAATCATTATTAATTAGGTTTTTATAAGAAAATTGTAGGTACAAAGGGATTCCATCACCTACCCTTTGAATGACTATTTTCCAATAAGAAATCAACCTCACCTTCATGTTGAAGGAAAATTCCAATCAGTCCCAAGGGGTTTTCATCACCTCTCCTAATTCAACTTTCCCAATCCCTGTGATGGTAATTTCCTTTGTATCATTTGGAGCAGTCGCTAGTTCTGTTGGCATACTAAAATTAGAAGTGGTTTGTTTTGTGTTACCAAAGATGACAATACCAGGCTGTGGTGGAATACGTAAACTAGATACGAGTGCACAAGCTTGTTCTTCAACAAATCCACACACTCCTTGAATGAATTTGTCTTTTTTTGCAATAGTTGGGTCGAAGTTTCCAGGAAAATTGGATTCAATGTGAAGTCCACGGTTTTTTCCATCTCTATCATTTGATCCACATACTAAATGCACTGCCTTTTGCGCTTTGAAAATAGAGTACGAGAGGCTCTTGTCACCGCCATTAGGAGGCAGGGATAACTCTGAAATTTCAAAGCAATCACCTTAATAACATCCTTCTTCTCATACTTCCAAACTTTACCAGTTAATCGAAGACTTCTCCCCAACAAATCCTCAATGGGGTTCTGTAACAGGTTTACAAATACCGAATGGGGGTAAGAAATTGGGAAGACCAGCCCCTTTTGCTTCTTCCCACATCTTGGTCTCTTGCACCAGAAAGTTCTTTTTGTCTTCCACGGTGTTATAGCTCAGCAGCTCCTGGTAATAACTCTCAAACGTCTCCCTCAAACGAGCAACACAATGCATGTCAGACTCTTCTCAAAATTCTCTGTAGTCTCCTTCTATAAGAAGCTTGTTTAGTGAATCCTTTAGTGCGTTAATCAGTTTCATTAACACAATCATGGCCTCATAAGGATCAGGTATAGGCTGTGGCAGGTCACGCAATTCTGATTGCTTCTGTAAAAGTGTTTTGTCGATTTTTTCAACTATATGATGGAAACACTGGCTGATGTTCTTGGCTTGAATCTACATAAGTGACAAGTCTCTTGGCCAGCATGGGTATACCCACCATGGATTTATCAATCATATTAATCCCATGATGTAATCTAAAAAACAAGGCTTCTCTCTTCTTGGCCTCTTCACGCGATTCACCTCCCACCCTTTTATGAACAAAGACACAATCTAGTCCTTTGCTCACAGCACCCATAAGTTCTTCAGGAACCTTGTTAACTGTAGTGACCACAACCAAGGTTCTTCCACTGTTTTCGTCCACCTGCTATGAAATTTTCATGTACTTAGACGAAAGGAAATCTTTAGTAGCTGATAACACATTGAGGATTATGTTTTCTTTGGGAGAAATATACTGCATAATAATTTTAGATATTTGTTGGTACATATCCTCTGGTTCCCTAGAAATGCTGGGTAAGTCCACCATTGTCAAATCCAGGAAATCAATCTTTTTCACATGAAGAGTTATGGGTGTATCACAGATACCCTCACTGGTCCCTGCAATTTTATCTGTAATGGAATTGAGCATGTCTGTTATTTGAGATTCTGTGATATGCTTTTTCTTATCCTTATATTCAATAAAAATTCCACAATAATCTACCTTGGATTTCTAGAATCTTATAATAATAGGAACTCTTGTACTACAGATGCCCAAGGTTACTCCTTCCAAGGACTCCAACACACTGGAATTGACACTGGATTGATCTCCCACAACCACAATGCTGGGCAGTTCAATACCTACTTTCATAATATTGAGATTACTAAGCTTGTGTACAACATCCAACAGTGGACGAATGCTGTAACTATAACTCACATTCAAACTCGATGTCTCTTGGTCCTCGAACAACAAATCCTCGAGTGTTTCAGAAATGGTTGGAGTTACCATAATGTCATCCATCTCTGTGGCTACAGACATTGTAGGCTAGTGGGGATTAATAAAGACCCTTTTGAAGGAACAAGGGACGCAATAATGCAGAGAGGTGTGATGACCAAGTGAAAATTACATCCAAATCCATGGAGAGAAAAACGATGATATAATAAAGTCCCTGCTCATCTTGCCTATTCGAATTCCATTTCGATGTGCGTGCAAAGTACTGGAATCCACAAATCATCACTCACATTTATTTTAATATAGAAAAATTCTTAGTTTTATTTTTAGGCTGTAAAATGTCTTTTTTTGAAAACAACTATCCTTCTTGATTTATGTGAGAGCATTTCCTCTATATTACTCTTTCTTATGTTATTACTTTACAGCGTTTCCTTTGCAACATATGGTGCAATTGCTAGTTTATAGTATTTTGGATCCTATTCTATACCCTTTGACTTCACCTAGTAACTACTTTATATTTAAATACTATTTATAACTTTCTTAACCTCTATAAATAATAATTTGTGACCATTCTTAAATTTTTAACATCTATTTATTAATTTATGGTATTATTATATATAATTATGATAAATAGATAATAATTTTAATCTTATATCATTATTAAAAAATTTACTATATTTGAAATTTATTTAAGTAAAATAGATAATATGATAGCAACCTCATTATTAATAAATAATATTTATTATATAACATGGGATTATTTTATTAATTTAAGAATTTGTATTTCTAACAACCAATTTACCTTAATAATTAATTTACTAATGACTAGTTTTTAATATTTATCTCTGGGCAATGATGCATCCTTGCTATTTATTCCTGAAGATTGATTGAATTTTTCAACCTATCCTCACAATGAACATCATTATTTGGTTCGAAACACCGACCAAATCCTAATGATGTGATTAATCTGAAATACAATTAATTATATTATGGATCACAAAAGTCTTAGATATAACATAAAGTATAATTGTTTTTATAAAAATTGTTAAATACTAAATGGAAATATAATAATTTATTAAATATTTAAAAATGAAAAAATATATGTATAGCTTCGTTTAAAGAAAAATTAATGGAAATTAAGATAAGATTATGAAAAATCTAGTAGAATTTTTTGAAAATCTGAGTTACCATTCTCAAACATCAGAAATTTGTATGATGGTACTGAATCTATTTCCACCATCAAAAAAATAATTCAATCACTCCAAAATTTGGATCTTTTAAAAAAATTTAAACTCACAAAAAAATATGCTAGTAAATTTATGGTCTCCATAAACAATGACCTATTCTATTGTATAGTGACCCTATAAGGAAATAATAAAATTTTTATAAATAGTGGTGGAACCAATGGGGCTTGGAAATGTAAGTTCACTTGTGGCAGACATTTTGGTGGATGATGGTAATGGTGGCATGGCACGATAGCGACGCACAATATAGACAAATCATAGTACGGAGGACGAGAATGAAAATTTAGAATAAGCACCAGAAGTGTTTACTTATGTTAGATTATGTGGGGGAAACAAATTGTGTATGGTAATGTTATGTTGTCTGCGAGAAACAAATTTTTTAAGGCACCAATATGAATGATGACTAATTTATTCAGTCGAATGAGATGTGTAATTGCACCATTCAAGTAATAAATCGTAAAAATAATTGATTGCAGAATTGTATAGTTGTATGATATAGCTCCAATTTTTGATTGTATGGCTCTGTAATATGTGGCTATACAGAGGTAGCAGTTTGGTGCACAATCCCAGACTCTATTTATCTTTCTTAGGTATATAATAATGGAATTGAATTGCTGATAATAATTGATTTTCTTTGTTTATTATATATATATATATATATATATATATATATATATATTATATTGTTTTCTAATTATAAAGAAGTTGGTTTATTTATTTATTATTTAATTATGATGACTAATTAGAGAAACTTTGAAAATTATATGGAAAATTATCAAATTGGAGAGAATAATATCGAGATCTAGTAAAATATAATAAAATTTTTTTGAAAGGAAGTTTGAAATATATATATATATATATATATATATATATATATATATATATATAAAGAATTTATAAAGACACTATTAAGCAATAAAAACACTTTTCGGAATAAAGCTTCCATTCCACATAGATTCTCTAAGGTTCACTGAAAAATATGATATATATGATCACTCATATAATATTACTATATGATTATCATGTTAGCATTGAAGCAATTATCCTAGGTTTTTTCCATAAGCCTTGTTTCGCTTTATTAAATTGAATTATTCAATTTATCATGCAAAAAATAATCATGAACCACTCATTCACATAGTCTAAGAAAGAGTTTTTAGGTACCAATATTATCTAATATTGTCTTTATAGTCTTCTCATTTTAAATCATTGAGGTGGTAAATAAGAAGCAAATTTCTGGACGAAAATCCACTTATCAATTGGACTGAGTAGTTGTTTTTTCCTAAAAAAAACCTCATAGATATAAAATATTTATTGATCTTTTCTAGGGAAAATTTTAAGGATGGAAGTTTATCTTAAAGTTTAGAAACCTTGGCGAATCTTACTAGTCCATAATATGCAAAGTGTAAAGTTTTTGGCGATATTTTTGTACAAATATTTATATTTCCAATGATTTTATATTATCCAATATAATATTTTGGCAATTTTTATGTTAAATAATGGTGTACTATAAAATTTGGGCGAATCATCTTAGAAAAAAACCAAATATTGGGAATCGTTTTTTTTTTAAAGCATGGAAAATTAGCTCACGTGCGAATATTAGCCCCTAAAATTTTCCCTAATCTTTTTATGTCTATCGTTTATTCTTTGATTTATGATAAACTCCCTCTAAGATATTTGATGAATGCAAATTTCATCTCAATATGAATGATCAATTCAAATGTGGAGATTGATATATTGAGAAAAACTATACCATAATTTATAAGCAAAGGTTAAACCCCATAAACTACCATCCTATTTGAACCTTTGGATATTTTCTCTTGATTATAATAGGAAAATGATCTATTCTAATGATTTTCATTTTGTGTTTAAGACACGAAAATAAACTTTTAATATCCCTATTGAATTTTTTGGTCTTACTATCAATTCGAGAATAGCTTTCCAACCCTTGAAAAGTTGATGAAAACTTTTCAATTTAATAAAATAAGGAAATGAAAACTTTTCAATTTAATAAAATAAGGAATGGAAATAAGATCTCATCCATATCATTTCTAACCTAAAGGTATCTATGGAAATTTCTCCACATACTTATTTTCCAATTGAAAAAAAGGAAAAGGGAAACAAAAATTATTCGGTTGATGTTGGCGTCTTCCTACTACAAGGGTTAGAAAACAGCCTAAAAATAAAAGATGGTTTTCAAAAAATCCTAAAAAAAATTAAAGATTTATTATTCAAAACCAAAGATGATAACACATTCATATGTTTTAGTCATAAACCAACAAAATAGAATACAAAATAGAATGAGCACAACAAAAATATAATACCATATAACATGCCATAAACTCCAAATGAAATTGATGAATGAATAAATTGCTATGAGAACATCTTATTGAGCACCTACCGACCTCCTCCTTGGGAGGGTTCATTGGCAGTCATTTGTACAAATTACCTTGTAGAACATAAAGAAAATATGTAGCAATATTAGTTCCCTAAATATGTAGCCACAAGTCTCACACTCTAGCAATCTCAAATGCCTTGAATCCTTCCATGACTTCGACCACCTTTTCCGCATCAAGCCCTCGATATAAACCATTTTTATAAACTAAGGGAACTAGATCAGATTCACACTAACCATTTTTATGAATCAACGGCACTGCAAAGACTATATTACGGGATGCACACTACAGAAATGGTTGCAAAAGTGTTGAATAAAAACGAATCCATAGGAATATCGCAACCTCTAGCAATATCCACAACAAGCTAAAGGGATGAAGAAGAAATGCTGTGAGAGAAAAAGAAGAACAAATGAATGAAAAATGAATGAATGAGGGAGCTTAATTCCATAAGTATACTCAGAATGTGGAGATTGAATGCCTAAAAACCAAACCAACATTGAAAATGATGAGAGAGGATTCAATGTCAATATGATCTGGAGACAACCATAACCACTCTTGGGTACTCTACTAAACCCTAGTGCAATTTGGATATGTTCATTAAAAGTGATAAGGTGACAAGTCTAACTCACCTCATTGAATGAGGTGACAAAACCTTCCATGAGTCTAGGCTAAGCCGATGAGGATTGCTTTATAATTTAATTTTTCAAATTTTTAATTTTTACTATATACCATTATTAATAAAAAAGCGTTCCAAAAAATAAAAACAAACCATTTTTTTAACTATATAATTTATTATTTGGCTTTACAGGGAAGATTGTGGAAGTACTGAGCGTACTCGCATGTCGAACAACCATGTTTGGACTACCCATGGAGGATACGTTTTCCATTTCACAGAAGATCAGTCATAGTATCAGGTCTTTCTGGGTGCTTACTCAAGAGGTTACAGACTCTCAATCCAAGACTTCCATGCTTCAGCAATGCTAACCTTATCTAGATTTATCAGACTCGCAATCCAAGATTTCAACGCTCGGTGATTTTCTAGGCTTCAGCATTGCTAACCTTATCTAGATTTATCAGATTCCTAATCCAAGACTTCCACGCTATGTGATTTATTTTCTGGCCTTCAACATTGCTAACCTTATCTAGAACAATTAGTTGATTTCTGTCAGATTTCAACATATTTTGAGATTGCCCACTTGCACTTTATATATTAAGGAAACATTTTTTTCTGTTTTTTGATGTGTCACAACTGAAACAATAAAGTGATTGATAGATCTCAATCTAAGTGTCACACTTGGAAATTCAAGTCATAAATATCTGTTCGGAAATGCAAATCTAATTTTTGTCGAAATCGTTTTCAAAGGAGTAGTCCTTTTCGGACATTTTCCCTGTGATTTTTGGTTTTATCATTTGAATTTTTGAGGGATTTCTGCATTTAAAAATTTGTTTAATTTAAAAAAAGTTTAAATTTCATTAATTTTTTAATAATTTATTGTAGTGTAATGGTTAAACAATATGAAAAGATTAAAGTGATATTATTAGTCCTTGCCCCCTTTGGGGCTGTAGGGACTATAGTAATCGGATTTTATCTATCTATTAGGTGGACACAGGAATCAAATAAGGTTTTTAAACTTTTAACCAAAGTTTCTGAAATGACACACTAATCAATAAAAATATTTTTATGTTTAACCAAAGTTTGTTTTGAAGCGTTTTTTCTTTTGACCAATCGAAAGAATCACCATCTTATTTGGCCTTATACTGAGGAAGTATGAGGAAAACAAGGAAAAATAGCTAGGAAGTATGAGGAAAACAAGGAAAAATAGCTAGGAGAAGGATAAATATTACAACATTTTCAAATCAAAATGAACTAATGTTATCTTTTCTCAGCGTTAATTCTGCAACATTTTATGTTAAGGAAAAATATGTCTTCTCCTGCTCGAAAGTGAAAGTTACATATAGAACATGTATCAATAAAAATATATATTATTTTGTTAAGAAGTAGACACATGTCCACATAGGTGTCAATCAATATATATATGTGTCGCCTCTACTGCTAGTAGAACTTAATTGACTACACTAAAGCTATTACTTCTTAGCTTACAAATTCTTCTCTTGAAGGCTTCAGGACGACACCAGGGATTCTTCTCTTGAAGGCTTCAGATTAAATACCCAAGGATAGAAGATGAAGCATAATTTGGCCACAACTTCTTCCAGTAGAACTTAATTGACTACACTAAAGCTATTACTTCTTAGCTTACAAATTCTTCTCTTGAAGGCTTCAGGACGACACCAGGGATTCTTCTCTTGAAGGCTTCAGGACAACACCAAGGATGAGAAGAGCGAAAGCTATTAATTCTTAGCTTACAACTTCTTCTCTTGAAGGCTTTAAGATGACATAACATCAACAAAGTTTTTGCAGAATATCCAACGAACCGTGTTCCAGGTTCTTAATTTGTCATTTTTCAATTTATATATGCAGAGCTATCACCCTTCTATTTAAATTCAATTACATTCGCTCTCTAGTTAACTTGTAATTTGTGTTTCCCTGTTGTTATTTGCAGCCTTTGCGAATACTGAAGTTCGCTCCAGTAACTACAACCATTGTTTTTGCTTATTCATACGTGAATTGGAACTCAATATCGATCCGGAATGGAATCTGCTCAAACTCCAATTGGGGGTTCTTAAACTGGAAATGGAACTACGGGCTATAGATATCACTATAGAGAGGATATGGACTTTGCCACAGTTTCTTTCACCGCTTAGGCATAGATGTTTTGGGTTACAGCCGGACAGGGTAAGATGTTCACAGTTACGTGTTACTGGGTTGTGACTTGACCGTCGTCGTGCTACGAAGTGCCTATTGCTAAACCTACCATATAGATGCCCCAGATTCCGTGGAGGTTAGTCCATCAACCCTCTAAAGTTTTGTGTAACTCCTCAATTTCGAAAACAATTTTTTCTTCTAACCTCTTCTTTTATAGATGCCCCAGATTCCGTGGAGGTTAGTCCATCAACCCTCTAAAGTTTTGTGTAACTCCTCAATTTCGAAAACAATTTTTTCTTCTAACCTCTTCTTTTATTTTTTCTTCTTTTACATAGGGGTTTAATTTTTTTTAAGGAAAAGCTTCAACTTACTTATTATACCTAAAGACGCCTATTTTGAAGAAATTTAACAACAGCAATACAATTACTTCAACGATTATTACTTGACCTTGTAGGCATGTCTGTTGATTTTATTGAATTTTCAAGTGACTAACATTTACGGCCTTTCTCGCCAGGGTTTGGTGTTAAACATTCGGCATTGTTGGAACAAATTCTTCCATTTCTAGTTCTTTTATATTCTATGTCTATGGCTGTCTTGGTTTAATTTCGAGATGATAAACATATAAACTGTTATTATTCTGTTCGCATGCAAGTTTTCATTTTATATTTATATATACGTATATTTTGTTGGGATAATCCTTACTGAACATGTTCATGGAAGATTTATCTATATGAAAAAATATGAAATGTTCATACAGTATTTTGAAAGGGCATGTAAACAAGATCCATAAAATGCCAATTAATCTATCCAGGAAAGAAGAAAGAACAGTGTCGGTGCTAAATCTTGGATATTCTACTAAGCTTCCCATCACTAAGATCCTAACAAGTGAAAGGAATAGCAGAAATCCAGAATATATTAAGAATTTAAGCCTAATTACTTATGCAAATCAAAGAGGGTACAAGCCCAAATGATGGATCCAAAAGAGAAAAAAGATAAATTCTAGCGAATTAAAAAAATTCAACTGAATAAACTTACACAAATTTATGCATCATTGCAAATCAAAATTAGCTCATTCTTCTTGTGAGAACCTGCAATCATACCAACACATGTTCCCTAGACAAGATCCCAATTTCAAATATCTTAGATGAAATCCCAATTTCAAATATCCTCTAGTTGTTCTGGCCTCTTGGTTGCAACAAGAACCATAAACCTAGCAGCATGATCTATTGCAAAGAAACAATATGGGCTTCATATTTTTCGGGATCAATACCCACCCTCAGCGTGGTAATAGGCAGATACAAAGGGAGATAGGTCACTAGGAACAGAGGCGGAAGCCATTAGAGCCGAGCCGTAGGTCCATGCAGGACGGAGAACCTTGATTTTATTTGTGATTCCGCAGGAGAATATGGGTACTGTTCTTATTATGGATTTCAGTTCCTCTATCTGTGTGACAGAACAAACTCTCTAACTGTTCACCAGGGAGGAGCCCTCAGGAAGTCGCCTTCAGTTAACATTGAACTCATCATGAAAAAATGAACCAAGAATATAAGAATTCAGTTAACATTGAACTCATCATGAAAAAATAAACCAATGAACCAAGAACATAAGAAGACAACGAAAATTTTTATGCCAGATTGCGTGGCAGTCGTTACATTATTTGGCTCCGCCTAAAATTTAAGTGTGTCCAACATGCACTATTTCTCACATTCACTAGTATTTCTTACCACCATGCCGCTAACTATGATAGATGGCTCTTAGTAAGTATTGGTAAGTTGTGTGTTTCTTCCCAATGCTTTTGTATGCCACTCTAACTCTAATTTCTCATTGATCAACTCATCTAGGGTCCGGTTCCTCGGTGCCTGCAATTTCCTTGAAGCTTTTCTGTGGCAAGGACTAGCGGTCATGCAACCCCCTTTTTATTATGAAAAGATTAAAGTGATAGTTATTTCTTATAATGTTTTATATCTTTTATATGATTTATGGTAGAGTAGTAAGATATATTAGATAGATCTACATCAGGTAAATCTATTTAAGGTAAATCTATTTAAGAGATATTAGATAGATTTATCTTAAAAGATTACTAATATGGACTTTTATTCTAAGATTGTTGAAAAAATTGAACTAAAGCTTTTTAATTTAAACATACTTTGAATGAGGGGACTCACCAAATGAACTAATTCTCAAAGCTAAATAATTATCAAAATATTTAAGTAAAATAAATATATGTTTTCAATTATCCAAATTATTAATTTTTGATTGAAGTTCAATTAACTCTAATTGGATCAGTGGATTTTTTTAGAACAATATTTGGTGGAACAATGAAATATATATATATATATATATATATATATATATATATATATATAGTTAGAAAATTATATATTATTGAGAAATGCAACACATAAAATATGTTGAAAACACAAACACACAAAACACATAAAATCAGGGAGACACAAATATACGTGGTTCACCCAGTTTGGGCTATGTCCACCCCGAAGAGCTAATCTTTCTTTTCTATTATCCAACAAAATGAAAAGACACAACCTACAATAGATCCGCTGTATCCTCTGTTCTCTCTCATAGTCTCCCTATCTGTTTCTTGCTCCGAGAATACACAACCGCAATACAATACCCTCATACAAAACGAGGGGTTGCCTTCTAGGGTAAAGAAGCCCTACATCAAACATAACTTCTACAATCAGATCATCTACCTAATTAATGTCCTAGATTGACTAGAAATTACTATACTTTTACAAGGCCCCCCCATGGACCCCTAGTCAACGTACAATTATGGGCAACATTTCTGACCTGTTAAGAACAAGGGTCCAATGCTGTGATACAAAAAAAATAAGATAATCAGGTTCCGCACCTAACACACACACACACACATACACACACATATATAATATTTGTATATTATAAAAAAATATTTGTATATTATAAAAAAATATTACAATAGGAAAATCTATCATAACTCAGTTGTCATAACTTGGTTGTCAATTTAGTAGTGGGGATACCTAATTCAAGCTAACTTATCCTTAGTCAAGGAAAACAGATCCACCTATAATTACTCATTAGTGGTTCATAAAGGGGTAATATATAATCTTTTTATATTATAAAAAAAATATTACAATAGGAAAATCTATCATAACTTGGTTTTCAATTTAGGAGTGGGGACACGTAATGCAAGCTAACTCATCCTTAGCCAAGGAAAACTGATCCACCTATAATTACTCATTTGTGGTTCATAAAGAGGTAAGTTTTCACTCATGCTAAATGTCTTTGGGTCTTGGGTCGTTAACAAGCTTCCTTACTTTTCATAAATACAATCTCTTAGCCAATCAAAAAGAACTTTAAGACATATTACAAACCCAATGTCCAATATATCTTATTATTACACCCCCACCCCCCCTCTTTCTTTCTATATATATAACAAATTAAAAATAAACTAAATAATATTTACATCTTATTAGAAAATAAATATAAAAATATCATACTCTAATCTATCTTATGAGCCCACCTATTATATATAATACCAATGGTACTACAATATAAACTTCAATGACACTATACTATCCACCCTATTAGTTCTAATGTTAGTCTTTCCCACTTCAATACAATCCAAAAAAAACAAAACTCTAGGTCAATATTCTCACTTAATTTATATGCTAAGTATGATAGATAGGCCTACCTATAAGTTAACATGGAAGGTATTTGTACAATTCTTATCATTTAAGTGGAAAAAAACAAAACTCTAGGTCAATATTCTCACTTAATTTATATGCTAAGTATGATAGATAGGCCTACCTATAAGTTAACATGGAAGGTATTTGTACAATTCTTATCATTTAAGTGGTTGTAGTGTTACACTAAAAACACGATTCAATGGGTACTTTACATGTATTGGATGAGATTTTACTATATTTGACATTCAATCTCTTGCAAAATATTAAATTGGGATTTCATAATTGAATGTAGTTCATGTGGTTGGGAGAGTTTAATGGAAATCTCCTCTCCCAGATTTAAGTTTTTAAGTTTTATTGATAAGTTTTTAAGTTTTATTGATATGATGTATGATGCTAGTTTGTGAATCATATTTATATTGTTCCATTGGAAATTAACTTTATAATGAAGCTTTGCAGTCAGTATTATATGTTTTGGAGTTTTTGGCATGACTTTGTTAAAAAAAATTGGCCAGAACTTAATCTCTATTTTTGAAATGTGTTTTTAACTACATCTATTTTGTAGTTTTTGACTTGAATTTGTTCAAAATATTTTTGAAATAAACTTCATCTTTATTTTTTTAATATGTTTTTAACTACACCTGATTCAATGCCATAAAAAAGAACCCTTCAAACACTCAAATTATGAAAAAACTGGGTATAAATTTTCCTTTTGAAATTTTAACATATGCCCAATTGCTTAGATCTTTAGATCTTTGCACAAACAATCTCAAATTATGAAAAAACGTGGTATATATTTTCACTTTGGAATTTTAAGATATTCCCAATCGCTTAGTTCTTTAGATCTTTGTACAAACAATCTCGACTGCTGATGATATCTTTAATTCTATAAAGGATTTGTCTCCTATGGAGGTTGGTCGAATGCCTTCACCATGAATACATGCATGGAGAATCCGGCTCACCTTGCTGAACACTTGTACCCTCTCACGAGAACCAGTGGAACTTCAAGATCTCCCATCACTGATACCAAAAACCTATTCTATTCTCGTCTCGTCTCGAAATTATATCACTGGTTACGTTGATAGGCGTCCTCTCTGTTGGAATTGGCTTATTTAATGATTTTTTATAGTTAATCATCTTGATTTAATGGTGTAAATTGAAATATGCCAGTGTATTATTATCGTTACCACACATCAACAAATCAAATTGCAAGTGATAACTTCCTTGCATATCTAAATATGGTGTTTAAACCATGTTTAAATTATTTTTTTACCGAAGTATGATTAAAAATTTACTATGCCTGCCCTTAATCACCACATATAATGATTAGTACCACTTATGAGGATTAAGGGAAAATAGAATAAAAAATAACAAATTTTATTGAAACATGGTTATGTGTGTTGACATGTGTGCGTTATGTAATTTTCAATTTGACATGGTGGTATGTGAAGAGTTGCGTTTGCATGTGCCAAATGGCATTAACAATTATGCTTGTACGAACACTATTAATAACCCCATTTCCACATCTCCACAAATATAAAATAAAAATAAAATCAATATGTATGGCCACATGGAAACCATGTTTGTAACGACAATGATTAAATAACTTTATACCAAACTATATATACACTGTTCTCAATAGAATTTGAACACTTTCTGACAAAGCTCATTTTCCCCTTCTTCAATTTTCCATTCAGGTTTGGGTTTATATATATATATATATATATATATATATATTATTTTTGTTTTATTTTATTGATTTTTTTAATGTTAATAAGTTTTAATAAATTAATTTTGATTTGCAGGTTTGTAGAGGTTCAATACAGACGTTTCCAGGTCCCATTTGATACACAAGTTTTCTTGCTACTCAAAAAGGTGTGCAGAAATTTCAACCATTATTTTTTTTTTGAACAAAATAGGGTTTTTTATACAAATGTTTCAATGATATATTACCATGCTAATCTCTGTACTTTGCCTTATTAGGTTAAAATCCATTATGAAATTGTTGATTATACCACATGTATTAATTTATTTTTTGGTTGTGTTGTTTCATTCATGTTTGAAAGAGTCCATGGACAGAGTGTTACTTGTTTTGTCCGTAGCAGTAAAATGTATTTATATGATATCATGGAGATGTTTGAGGGTTTTGTAAGGAGTGAAACCACCATACATTACTAGAACCTGAGGAGATACATTTCAACCAGCACATGTTGATTCACATTTGTGGCATGATGAGAGTATGACTTATAAAATTTCTCTCATGGACCAAATGGAAAGGATATAATGTAGCGAAAAGAGTTCAAAGTTTACCAGATGTGATCCCCACATTTTGATGAAAATTCTAGATAAAGAAATAGGAGTTTTATGTTTCATTGTTTCACAGATTTACAAGTTTTTGGACTTTGTCAGAGGTAATTGTTTCTCATTACCGCCATTTACATTTTTGTATATTTTTATTTATATACCTTACCACGGTTTGTTCTGAAATATGTTCACTCTATTTTTTTTCTAGTTTTTTCACGTTCATTCTAGGGTATTTCTCATAATTTATACTCGTTCCATTTTATTTTAACCTAAGAGATGGGCCATGTAAGAAATTACGGGGTTTTTATTCCTCCTCTGAGAATTTCTTTATCGTGAGTAAAGTCACATTGTTTCCAATCTAACTTTTCTAATGGTAATCTCTCTCATGATATTAATTATTTTTTTTTAGCATTATTAATATTATTCCTCGTTAAAATTTTAATATTTTTAACCTCCACATTTTCTTTGTAATTGTTTATAGGATTATTGAGCTGACATCTCTATCGACTAACCCTTTAATGTTTCATGGTTTTTTTGTCCTTGGTTTTATCTGGAACGTAGATTATTTTATTAGAAACACACATTATATATATCTATATAAAATAGTCTCTATTAGGGACTATAGTAATAGAAATGGTTTTTAACAATAACATTGGCACATATCTCAATACACTTTTTAAGGTTTAAAATATAGTTTTTATATAGTGTGTTTTTATCATTTTTTTATTTTCCAATCAAGTATCTCCATTTTTTTATTTTACCAATCAATGAAATTTTTTCATCTTATTGGTCCCATATCCACGAGGATGAGGCCAAAACTTAGAATATGTATAATTCATGAGAGTAATTTTACTTTAGAATGAACTAATGCTCTTTTCAACCTAACATTAATTCTAAACATTTTTTTGAAAATAGCATTAATTCTAAACATTTTCTATTAAGAAAATGCATTTAGGGATGATTCATGAAAAATACTAGAAATACTTTGACCCTCGGAACAAACCCTGGTAAGGTATATAAATGAAAATATACAAAAATGTAAATGGCGGTAATGAGAAACAATTACCTCTAACAAAATCTCCATAGAGAAAAGGAGTTTATGTTTTTCCTTGGAAGTTTTGAAGAAAGGAGACTTGCACGGGCAAGGTTCTCACTCTTAACTCCCAAAAGTGTCAGCACACCTCAGTTGTACAACCTCAAAGTCTCGTTAATTAATATTAATAATAAATATAGATGTGAACAATGGTATTAAATTTTGCATTTATATATTAATGTGAACAATGTCATTAAATATCAATATAAATATTTCATTAAAAAATAGGATAAATAACTTTAGATTGTTTATTTAGGTTTAATGACATTATAATTTTGAAAATTTTTAAATTTATTTTATTTTGGATTTTAATCACTCAATTTTTCAATATTTATGTGTCTTGAATATTTATGTTTTTTATTAATATTAATAAACATGAATAAAAATAAATTTTTAAAATTGACATAGAAATTGTCAATATTAATAGTATTGCTATTAGGATAGATAACTTTAAGTTGTTTATTTAAGTTTAATGACATTATAATTTTGAAAATTTTCAAGTTAATTTTATTTTGGAATTTTAATCACTAAATTTTTCAATATTTATGTGTCTTATTAAGTTGAATATTTATGTTTTTTTATTAATATTAATAAACATGGATAAACATTTTTTTTTAAAATTGACATAGAAATTATCAATATTATTATTATTATTATTTAAATTTAACAACAGTATTATTAAAATAAATATTGATTCATATTAATATTAGTAATTTAATAATACAGATTCATATTAGCTTTAATAATAAATATAAATGTTTCAAATTAATAAAAAAATTATTAATATTATTTTTAAATATCAATATCTCTATTACTGTTAATTAATATTAATATTAATAATAAATATATATGTCAATGTTAAACATAGAAATTTATATAAAATGAACTTTTACATTTATATATTAATTTCAATATTTCATTAAAGAATAAGATTGATTATATAATTTTGAAATTATAATCACTCAATTTTTCAATATTTATGTGTGTGATTAAGTTAAATATTTATGTTTTTTATTAATATTAATAATATAAACAAATTTTTAAGATTCACATAGAAATTATTATTATTATTATTATTTAAAATTAACAATAATATTATTAAAATGAATATTGACTCATATTAACATTAATAATTTAATAATATAGATTGATATTAACTTTAATAATAAATATAAATTCTTTAAATTAATAAAAAAAATATTAATTTTTATTTTAAATATCGATATCTCTTTTAATGTTAATTAATATTAATACTAACAATATTAATAATAAATATAGATGTCAATTTTAAACATAGAAATTTATATAAAATTAAATTTTGCATTTGTACATTAATGCAAACATTGTCATTAAACATCAATATAAATATTTCATTAAAGAAAATGAATCATAACTTTAGTTTTATTTAGGTTCAATGACATTAGAATTTAACTTTTGGTTTTTTTAGGTTCAATGACATTATAATTAAAAATTTTGGTATTTTTATATCATTTAGTTCATGTAGCATTAGGTTATTTTATAATGTGAGGTTTATAACATTAAGTTATTTAATATAAAAAAAATAGTTTTTTCTTAGTATTTATACTGAACATTAAAACATTAACATCAATATTAAACATACATATTAATATAGACATTAAAATAGATTTATTAACATTAATAGTATTGGATTGTAAACATTAGGTTTATAAAATTTTGAGTTGTTTTTCACTATTTTAATAATGTTCTTATCACTTATAAGTTTTTATATAATTTGTATAGGTGGATCTTATTATATCTGTAAATGAAAAATTGCGTATGTATGCTACTTTTAACTTTATTCAACATTAATTGAAATTTTTTGTTGATATCACATGTGTTTTATTTTATGTTAGGTTATTTCCTTATTTGATCATGTATCCAACTATTTGGAGTTGCCTTCCATTCGAAATTCTTGAAATTGTCTTCCTTTGGCTCCCTTTATCGATTCTGATAAATTTTAGCACTATTTGTAAGAAATGGAAGAATGTTTTGCAAAACCATTCTTTCTTATTGCGTTGCAAGCATATCTCTGCAAAGGAATTTGGAATTATGGTTCCTTTCCTCAATGATTAAGGAAGTTATTTTGTTGTTGAATACCTTAATCACAATGGGCACATATCTCTTCTCCATTTGCGATTCACGGATTCAAGATACAAAGTAGAGTCTACTGTTGGACCAATGGTAGTTTTATCGTCACCAACAGAATTCTCCCATTCACACAACTATTTTGTAGTGAATCCATTTACAAAGGCCTTTAAAAACATTGGGCCAATACAAATTGGAGATTGGGGATTCTTTTCATTATTGGAAAATGTAAGTAGCAAAAAATATGACTGGGTTGTTCTAAAACATATATATGATATAATGTAGACTAAATATTATGTTTACAGTATTCTTGATAAGGTTTGGCAAAGGGCTGATCTTCCATTTGGTGGCACGTCACCCCTTTAGAATGGAGTGTTTTATAAAAGTAAATTATTTTGGCTCTATCTAGACAAGGAGTGTGAAGATTATCCTCGATATGGGTATACTATCTACTGGTTTGATGTAATAAAAAATGAATGGGGTTTTTCATTTGTTCCAATCACTGACATACAATGTACATCATTAGCAATATATAAGAATTGGTTGATATGCCTTGTCAATGATGGTGCCACTTCGGTATGGTCAATTAAAGAAAAAGATGATTTCCAATTTGGTTGCCCATGTGTTGAACGAACAATTGACTACTTTGAGGATGATTGGGGCTTCAGAGGGAAGTTGTTGGAAGAAATTTCTACATATATAAATTTCAAATGTCCTGGTTATCTCCCATTTTGAACAACCCAGGTTGTGGTTCTTACGTGCAACTACAGTGAAGTTCCTTTCCTATTATATGACATGATGATGGGCCTTTGTTTTCCAACAGATATTGATATTTCAACTAATCAGCAGATGTATGGGTTCTGGTCTCCAACGTTGCACGATTGCAATGATTTGATTGAGTCTGGAAATGTTTTTGCAACTTCTCCCCATATGGATTCTATTGATGAGATTCCACCATTAGATATGGACATGGAGTCTTAGGCTATTACTCTTGTTAGGATTTCTTATATTGGAAAATATTTCCATTTTTTTTACTTTACATACTTTTGGGTCTATATGCTAATAATTTAAAATTACGATTCTATGGATATTTTATGCCTCCTCCTGAAATTTCTTCTATATGTGTATGTACCAGATGTTGGATATTTAATCCCATTGCAATTTGATGGAAAATATTTCTTTTTGTCTCCCCTTTAGTTCTTTTAATTGGATTTGAATGTCTTTGAATGATATGCATTTTTCTTTGTTTTTATAATTATAATTTATCTGAGTTATTTTATACATGGTATTTGTATTATTTTTTTTCTCATTGGTTCTCAAGCAATGTTATTCATTGTAGACATGTCATCTGAAGGGACAAGGAAGCATACAATAAAGCAGAATCTGTCACCAGCATCACGTGATAGGTCTAATGAAAGTCGCCATTTATGGTATCAACAAAATAAGGACACAATAAATGAGCATAGGAGAGCTACATACCATAGAAGAACTACTGAAACTACTCTTCAAAATGATTTTATGATTCCTCATAAGTATCGTACTATGGATGATATCATGGAAATAACATTTCTGATTGATAGTTCATTGTCAGAATCTGCTCCTCCTCAACATAATTTTGTTCTTCGATGCTCTCTCGAAAAGTTTCATAATACTGGGGAAACATCTCATAATAGAGAAGAAAATTCTATCGATAATATGGACGAAAATGTTCACCCTAACCCTTATGTCTCCGCAATTGCATCTTTTGAGCAAGGACAAAGGTTGCAAAGCATCCATGGTGGAGGAAATGATGACATTGTATGTGATGATTTGGATGATAGTTTAATTGGCCATTTTTTTGATAATTTGGAGCCAGTTGCTAGAAAAATCAGATCTTCCGATCACCCTTCTCAAAATAATGTTGTTCCACCAAGAGAATTAGTCATCCCTGATAGCATTTCGCATGGAAAAATCGAGGTAACACAATGATATTTTGATGTTTACTGCAGTAATGCCTTTTTTATTACATTCCTATATTTACATTTTATTTTTAACTGAAATTATAAGGTATTTTCTTCTTTTCGAATAGGATACAACTAATTTTCATAGAGGTCTCGAAATTAACTCCCCAAGTGTTCCATCTACTAATCTGAGAAGTGGAGATGAAGCATGTCATAAAATCCCACTGCATTCTCCTCAATAATCAAATTCAAAAACTAATGTAATGTTCAATGTATTTTATTTCATTTTTCATTTTTTGAATTTTTATTACATTGGACATTGAATTTTATTGCATACTTTATTTTCTTCAAACATGACACAACCCATTTTAATAGAGGCATACAAATTAACTTCGTAGATGTTCCATCTACTAATGTTGGAAGTGAAGAGGGACCATCTCACAATGTTCATCCAGATCGCCAAAAAAATGTAAATGTTGAATACATTTGATATTTTCCTTAATTTTTCATTTTTTGTTAGTTGTGCATTGTATTTTATGATCCTCTATGGAAAAAACATGATTTCATTTGATGAGGCTGGAGAGATGGAATCCAAAATATCAAATTGTCAAACTAATATAATTTTCAATGTATTTGATTTTTTTTCCATTTTTTAATATTTATTGGTTGGACATTTAGTTTTATATTGTATTTTATTTTGTTGGAACAAGAAATAACTCATTTGAATACAGGCTTACAAACTAACTCCCCAAAATTTCCATCCACTAATGTTAGAAGTGAAGAGCAACCATCTCATAGGCTTCATCCACATCACCAAACAAATGTAATTATTGAATGCATTTGATTTTTTTATTCATAATTAGTTGGACATGAAATTTTAAAATATTTTATGCTAAAGACACCTTATCGTCCTCTTAGGTTCCAGAAATGCAGACCATAAATTTGGAAAGGTAGTATCATAGATCCATTCCATATGTTTCAAATTTGGGAAGGGAATCTCATGGTGCCGAAAATCGAGTACATTTTAGAAGAAATTTTACTCTTCCACATCATTCTCCACATGGTTCCACCAATACAGATCATATTCATTTTGATGAAAACATTATTGCATTGCATAAAATATTTCGAGAAAATATAGATAGGTTGTCAGCTGTCCAAATGTGCCACATTTTCCAAGAATCATATACGAGAATCCAGGTTTTGAGAGATTATGAAGGACCTATTTTCAAACGATGTAAGAATGATAGAGGTTCCCATCGTTTCTATGGATATAATAACATGGATCCTGGTGAGCAACCTCACATTTTAAGAGTTACTAATCAAGTTGAGGAAATGCTAATAGCACGTGTGAATCCTATTTTTCAAGTGACAAATGCTTGAGGTGGGAAATATAAGTATAGAGGTCACACAATTAGCTTTCCTCAAGATATTTCTTCAATTGCACAAAGTATTCCTCGACATGTTGAAGATCTTGAATTTCTAATTGTGAGGATACATGCTGCTTAGGTTAAATATTATGAGTTTTATGTCAAAATATCTCAAGTCATGGCTGCATTGCGTTTCAAAATTGAGCGTGATCGATATTATTGAGATGTTGTAATTGACTATGATTCAATAAATTCTCTTCCAGAAAGATCAACAGATGTCTCATCCAGGCTTGAATTTGTTGATTATGATATTGAAGAATCTGATATCAATGCAACTAATAATGAAGGGTTACATGTTGATCATTTTCCATCTCATCCTTCTTCTTTTGTTTCTTGCCTACCTAATGAACGAAGAGAAGTGGAAGAAATTAGAACATTTATTGATAATGTTGATTCTTCACATGTTCAAGAAATGGATTGGCCCAATATTGGAACCTCTCCATTGAATGAATATAATACTGAGGGGTTATTAGATATGGAATTCCCCACATTGTTCCCCACTGGTGTTGCTGATTGGTTGCAACCACGTATTTGTAGTGTTGAACTTCATGAGTATGCATTGCATATTCTTAGATACTATGATCAGAGGTATGGAAGCCATCCTCACTTTTTAATTACCTATTGAACATGATAATGCGACATCGGAGCTAGGCAACTGCTATAGTTTTTGTGAAGAAACATTTACATGATAACTCACCGACAATAATTGAAGAATTGCGTCACCAACTTTCTGATTTACCAGATAATAAGTTGGTTGAGCATCTTATGCGGTTTGGTTCTTCTCTGGGAGGTACAAGGGCATAATAAAATAAATTTTGATCTGAATTGACTGACATGATTACTTAGTTGGGATGTCCATCTTTGTTTTTTACTTTGAGTGCATCTCACACAAAGTGGCCAGAGTTGCATAACCTCATGCCTATACATTCACATCCTCATTCTTTAAATGAGAATTGATAATGCTATCCAGTACCCTCATATTGTTTCCACATTATGCACCATAGATTCAATATATTTCGAGAGGAAGTTATCCAGAAATATCTTAAAGCGAAAGACTTCTGGTACACATTTGTGTTGTTGAATTTATTTTCTATTCATTATCAATTTTTTCTTATGGTTATTTTTATATTTTTGTAGTAACTATATATTCATTTTCTTCAGATATGAGTGGCAAGATAGAGGTTCAACACATATCCATGGTTTCTTATGGTTTCAAGGCGCTCCTCACATGGAATGGTTTGATTGGTCAAATGCTTCTGATGTACAAATTGCAAAGAGATTCTTTGACAATTATGTAACTGCATGGAATCCACGTGACATACATCATTGAAACATAATGGTTCCAAGAAGCCTAAATGATGACCCTTGCTTATTGAATATTGATCATATTTTCTCTTGCAATCCTCATAATGATTATGAAGAATTGTTAAACTGTGTCTAAAGGCACACAAAGTGTAGTGTAGGTTATTGTTTGCGCAAAAAGGGAACTATTCTCAAATTTTGGTACAATGCTCCATGGGATCTTTATGAGGAATCAATATTGTTCATAAATGATCAAGGAAGAAAAAAATAAGACCCGACAAGAAATTATGACAGGCTCAATGTACATAACATTGACCTTCTAACAATGTGGCATGCAAATTTTGATTTCCAACCAATGCTTTCTTGGTGTGCTGTCCTGAAGTATATTTCTAAGTATGCATTAAAAGCAGAAAAAATGTCTAAAATTTATCATGATATGTTAACTAGAATTTCAAATTATATTTCCTTTGAGGATCATGCTTTGTTTTCTTACAGAAGGTTCCTTGCAGAAACAATTGTTGATCGTGACATTGGAGCACAAGAAACATTCCATATGTTGCTTAAGCTACCTCTTGTTGTTTGTAGCCGAAAATTTGTTTCCTTAAATGTTGGAAGAAAGGTTTTCAGGAAAATATCAAGGGATAGCATGCAATGTTCATCCGAGAATACTTTCATTCAACATTATTAGAAGAGACCTTTTTTCCTTGGACATCTATCTTTGATAGAAACAACAAGATCTTGGACATTTGATAGCAAGCGTAAAAGAGATCCCTGGGAGCCTAGAGATGTTCATGCTATTGTGCAGGTTTGGCCAAGATTTTATTCTATTCCTGGTGAGGGTTCAGATGAGTTTGAAACTTTTTGTTGGACATAATTTCTCTTGTAAAAGCTATTTCATGACATTGCTATGGAAATTGGGCTTTCAACTAAAATTATTATTGAAAATTGGAGGAATTTCCGATATCAAGCATGGCATGTTGATCGAAATCCATCAATTGTCGACAATATTGAAGATGAAAAGTATGGTGATTTTTCTAAACAGGAAATGAATCTTGAAGATGATTTTCAAGAATGACAACTTTTCTCTCACTTGGTTCCACCAAATAATCTGAATGTTTTTGATCTTCACACCCTTGGTCCAAGGGGTTTTGATACATCCTTTGACTAGAAAAGTATAACTATTTCTGATGATGTGGCTGAAGAAGCTATTAATTTTATAAGGAATGGACTCTCCAGGGGCGATACTCTTGACCTTTCAAATAGAACATTTGCACCTCCAGATTCATTGGCAGAAAAACAATGACTTTATTTTGAAATTGTTTTAAGGCATTTTGCTGAATATGAGATTCGTGAAGCTCTTCTTATGATTGTTTAGGGAATTGTAGGCACTGGCAACTCTTTCCTTATGCATTGTATTTTTGAAGCTCTTTTTAATTTGTCCAGTAATTGAAGATGTCCTTTGCTTCTTCTTTCCCCAACATGAATAGCTGCCTTTAATATACATGCAAAAACAATCCACTCGGCTCTAAAAATTCCAATTAAAGATATGAAACCACTACAGGGGAAATCACTAGCAGTATTCCAAGAAGAAATGAGGAATATTCGATATACATAGATTGATGAAATGAGCTTTCTAGGATCAAGTTTATTCATGCAAATAGATTCTCGATTACGAGAAGAATTTCTTGAGAAGAAGAATTTTCCTTTCGGTGGAAGATCCGTCATCCTTGTGGGTGACCTTGGCCAGCTACCTCCTATGAGAGATAAGCCTTTATATGTAGGTAATACAACAGGGAAAGTCTTGTGGAAAAAATTCAACATTGTTGTCACTCTTGACACAATATTTTTCCAACGAGGGAATAATGAGAAAAAATATTGTTTTCGGAGAGTCCTCAATTACATAAGAATTGCAGAAATTTTTCTTGAAGGTTGGGAGTTTCTTATGTCGCGGGTTGATATGAGATAGCATCCTAGAGAAAGGGATTTACTTAATGTAGCAGTTCACATGTTTCCAAAAAATAATTTGGTGTCCTTCCATAATAGGCATATGTTAAAATCATTAAATTCTCCAATTGCACGATGTATTGCTGAGAATTCAAGGCGTTCAAAAATCAGTGGTGCTAATGATGATCAATTAGACTGTGAAGTTTTTTTGTGTTGTGGTCAACGTGCTATGTTGACATGTAGTTTGTGAGTTGAAGTTGGTTTGGTGAATGGTGCACTTGGTTATGTGAATGATATATTTTATATGCCTGCCTCTAAGCCACCTTAGCTTCCAATGTTCACAACTGTTGTTTTTGATAAGTATGTTAGTGTTCCATTTGATACAGGAAATCCAAACATTGTACCTATCACACCAATGATAAGGGGAAATCGAAAACAAATTCCTTCAAAAGATGGCATGGGCTCTTACAATACACAAATCACAGGGATTGACTTTAGAACGAGCATCAATTGATATTGGGAAAAAAGAGCAGCAAGGCCTAACCTTCACAGCCATATCAAGAGTGAAATCAATAGATGGTTAGCGCATTGCACCGCCTTTCTCTTTCTAGCATTATGCCAAGATGAAAGACAACACATATGTTACAATTAGGAAGAAAGAAGAGGAGTGATTGAAGTCCATATCGCTATGAAATGAAACTATTAATACTTTTAGCTATTTATAGAATGTTTTTTGAATTTATTTTATCGTCCTCTTTATTTACTTTTAATATAATAATGATTTTCATATATTACTGAGATGAATACATTCATCATAGTCATAGTAATATTTCAGAAAGTTGTTTGCAGGTATTTCAAGTTGTTCAATTTACTTCAATTTTTTTAAGTGGTTATTGTTCCATTCTTTACAATCAACCATTTAGTGATAAACAACCAGTTATATGAGCCAATCATTAAAAGTCAAGATTGAATTCCATATCACTATGACATGCAACTAATAATATTGTGACATAGAATGTATTTTTTTTTCTTTGATTGTCCTCTTTATTTACATTTAGTTTAATAATTCTTTTCATATATTAATGAAATGAATACATTCATATATTCATAGTAATATCTGAGAAACTTGTTACATCATATTTCATGTCCTTGAATTCACTTACTTTTTTTAAGCCACTATTGTTCTTTTGTCTATAATTTACCATTCAGACATATACAACAAGTTATATGAGCCAAATCTTAAGAATAAATAATGAAATCCATATCCCTATGACATGCAACTAATAATATTGTGACCTATTTATAGAATGTTTTTTGAATTTCTTTTATTGTCCTCTTTATTTACTTTTAATATAATATTGATTTTCATATTTTAATGAGATGAATACATTCATATGTTCATAGTAATATTTGAGAAACTTTTTTACATCGTTTTTCATTCATCATATTCATAGTAATATTTTAGAAAGTTGTTTACATTGTTTTTCATGTTCTTCAATTTACTTCTTGTTTTTAAGTGGCTATTGTTCTTTTCTTTTTACAATGAATCATTCACACATAAACAACGAGTTATATGAGACAACCATTAAAAATCAATTTACTGATTTTTTCATGTTGATATTAATATTGTGGATTCATATTATATCATGAATTACAAAATTATGGGCTAAATGCTATTAATATTATTATTTAGAATGATATCCAATGGTAATGAAAACTTTCTCCACCATACTGAACATTACCTATATTAATATTGCTAATTATTATGTCTGTTAATTAATTTTAATGATTTTATATATTAATATTAAATAGACATTGTGTCTATACATTAATATGAATATCAACATTAAACATTGATGTAAATATCTTGATTGAAGATTAGGTTTAATAAATTTATGTTTTTTTTTGGTTCAATGACAACATATTTATATTTGATGCTAATATTAAACTAAAATTAATATATACATTAACATTAATTTAAATAAAAATATATAATTACTAACATTATTGATATTTGATTTTAAAGATAAATGTAACACAATTGTGAATTCTTGCCGACTATTGTAATAATGGTCATATCTCTCATTTAATTTTATCACTCATTTCATCTGTACAATATGTATTGCTATTGAGATTTATATTTGTGGAAATTTTTATATCATTTGGTTCATGTAGTGTTAGGTTATTTTATAGCATGATTTTTTTAAGATAAAGTTTTCTAACAATAATAAAAATTGGATGTTATGTTTTATATATATATCTATATATGTGTATGCATACATTTTTGTGTGTGTGTATTAATTTTGATTTTGTCATTTTTCCTTTCAAATGCAGATATGGATAATAATGAGGGCATTTATTATAATCAAGTGGTGGAAAATATTTCTAGAGTGATAAGTTCTCTTTCGTATCTTCGGAACAAGTTCGATAGAAAACATGGCTTCCATCCTGCATTTATTGATGAGAATCTTCGTGTGCTAGATGAAATGAAAATGAATGTAAAATACTTGTTGCATGTGCACATGAGGGAGGCTGGGAGGAAAACGAGAAGCGATTGGTTGGAAAGCGTTAAGTATCGTTATCATTATCCTATTGATTTGAATTGGTGTTCCTTTTTTCGTCGGTCTGGTTGTGTTTTGGAAGAGGCTATTTGATAAATGAATTTTGATTTTGTGTTTCGAGTTCATTTTTGTAGTGGAAATTTTTGGTGAAAAGACAAGAAAAACTATATTTTACATTACATGTTCTTTATTTGGTTGCAATGATGGTGAAATTGAATATACCTTTAATGTTAATATTGTTGTTTATCCCTTAGGTTCACCAATTCCTTTGGTTTATAATATTATACCCTTGTGTTTATTAATTCTTTTGGTTCATAATATTAGTAATCCCTTAGGTTTATTAATCTCTTGAGTTTAAAATATTTATTCTTATGATTTATTAATTTCTTAGGTTTTTGAGTTTAAAATATTAGTTTAGGTCCTATTAATCTCTTATGTTTTTAATATTATTCCCTTGGCCTTATTGATCCCTTAAGTTTTTAATATTTATCCCTTGGGTTCACCATTTCCTTTGGTTTATAATATTAAACCCTTGGGTTTATTATTTTTTTTGGTTTATAATATTAGTAACCCCTTTGGTTTATTAATCTCTCGAGCTTACATTATTAATTGTTAGGGTTTATTAATTTCTTAAGTTTTTGAGTTTAAAATATTAATTCTTAGGGATTATTAACCCCTTGAGATTTCTAATTCTTTGGGTTGGTAATATTAGGCGTTAAATATTAGTCGTACACTTTGATATTAATGCATGATCCAATGTCACATTATGAAAGCCATTGTCTCAATATCAAAATAAAGCATGGGTAACCATTTTTAATCATCGTTAGTTGTAGTCGATCAAGGACTTCCATGGTTGAATGTCACATTATGAAAAATATTCTCTCAATATGAAAATCAACCATGGCCAACCATGGTCATTTTTCGTCCAACGTCACATTGTGACAAAAATTGCCTCAATGTTTAAATCAAGCATTAATTTGTAGGCTTTATTAATCTATTGTGTGTTTAATATTGATCCCTTTAGCTTATTAATCCCTTAGATTTTTAATATTTATCCCTTGGGTGACTCCAATTTAAAACCTTAGGGTTATTAGTTGTTTTGGTTTATAATATTAATAATCCCTTGGGTTTTAAAATATCTTCAGTTAAAAATATTAATTCTTAAGGTTTATTAATTTCTTAGGGTTTATTAATTCTTAGGTTTTATTAATTTATTAATCTCTTGTGCTTTTAATATTGATCCCTTAGGTCTTTAATATTTATCCCTTAAGTTCACCAATTCCTTTTGTTTGCAATATTAAACCCTTGCGTTTATTAGTTCTTCTGGATTATAATATTAATAACCCCTTGGGTTTATTAATCTCTTTAGTTTAAAATATTAATTTTTAGGGTTTTTTAATCTCTTGAGCTTAAAATATTAATTCTTATGGTTTATTACTTTCTTGGTTTATAATATTAATATTTCTCCCTTGGGTTCACTAATTCCTTTGGTTTATAATATCAAACCTTTGGGTTTATCACTTCTTTTGGTTTATAATATTAATAATCTCTTGGGTTTATTAATATTTTAAATTTAAAATATTAATTATTAGGGTTTATTAATTTCTTATGTTTTTTAGTTTAAAATATTTATTTGTAGGGTTTATTAATCTCTTGAGTTTTTAATATTGACCTCTTGGCCTTATTGATCCCTTAGATTTTTAATATTTATCCCTTGCGCTCACCGATTCCTTTGGTTTATAATATTTAACACTTGGGTTTATTAGCTCTTTTGGTTTATAATATTAATAATCCATTGGGTTTATTAATATTTTGAGTTTAAAATATTGATTCATATGGTTTATTACAATCCTAGGTTTTTGCGTGTAAAATATTAATTCTTAGGGTTTATTAATTTCTTGTATTTTGAATATTATTCCCTTCGCCTTATTGATCCCTTAGGTTTTTAATATTTATCCATTGGGTTCACCAATTCCTTTGGTTTATAATATTAAACCCTTGGGTTTATCACTTCTTTTGGTTTATAATATTAATAATCTATTGGGTTTATTAATCTCTTGGATTTAAAATATTAATTATTAGGGTTTATTAATTTCTTAGTTTTTTTAGTTTAAGATATTTATTCTTAGGGTTTATTAATCTCGTGTTTTTAATATTGACCCCTTGGCCTTATTGATCCCTTAGGTTTTTAATATTTATCCCTTGGGTTCACTAATTCCTTTGGTTTATAATATTCAACTGTTGGGTCTATTATCTCTTTTGGTTTATAATATTAATAATCCCTTGGGTTTATTAATATTTTGAGTTTAAAATATTGGTTCTTATGGTTTATTGATTTCCTAGGTTTTTTAGTGTAAAATATTAATTCTTAGGGTTTATTAATTTTTTGTATTTTGAATATTATTCCCTTCGCCTTATTGAGCCCTTAGGTTTTTAATATTTATCCCTTGGTTTCACTAATTCCTTTGGTTATAATATTAAACTCTTGGGTTTATTAATTCTTTTGGTTTATAATATTAATAATCCCATGGGTTTATTAATATCTTGAGTTTCAAATATTTATTCTTACGATTTATTAATTTCATAAGTTTTTGAGTTTCAAATATTAATTCATAGGGTTTATTAATCCCTTTAGTTTACTAATTGTGACAAAAATTGTCTCCATGTTTGAATCAAGCATGCTCAACCACGTTTATTTTATGGTTTACAGTATTTATCTAAGAGTTTTTATATGCTTAAGGTTTATAATATTAATCTCTTAGGTTTAATATTATTCCCTTGGGTTTATAATATTAATAATTATGTGAGTTTATCAATCCGTTGTGTTTAAGATATTAATTTGTAGGAATTATTAATCTCTTATATTTTTAATATTGATAATATTGATCCCTTCACCTTATTGATCCCTTAGGTTTTTAACATTTATCCCTTGGGTTCACGAATTCTTTAGGAGACTCCAATTTAAAACCTTGGGTTTATTAGTTGTTTTGGTTTATAATATTAATAATCCCTTGGGTTTTAAAATATCTTGAGTTAAAAATATTAATTCTTAAGGTTTATTAATTTTTTAGGGTTTATTAATTCTTAGGTTTTATTAATTTATTAATCTCTTGTGCTTTTAATATTGATCCCTTGGTCTTATTGATCCCTTAGGTCTTTAATATTTATCCCTTGGGTTCACCAATTCTTTTTGTTTGTAATATTAAACACTTGCGTTTATTAGTTCTTTTGGTTTATAATATTAATAACACCTTGGGTTTATTAATCCCTTTAGTTTAAAATATTAATTCTTAGGGTTTGTGAATCTCTTGCTTTTAAAATATTAATTAGTAGGGTTTATTACTTTCCCAGTTTATAATATTAATATTTCTCCCTTGGGTTCACTAATTCCTTTGGTTTATAATATTAAACTCTTGGGTTTATCACTTCTTTTGGTTTATAATATTAATTATCTCTTGGGCTTATTAATCTCTTGAATTTAAAATATTCATTATTAGGGTTTATTAATTTCTTATGTTTTTGAGTTTAAAATATTTGTTCTTAGGGTTTATTAATCTCTTGTGTTTTTAATATTGACCCATTGGCCTTATTGATCCCTTATGTTTTTAATATTTATCCCTTGGGCTCACCAATTCCTTTGATTTATAATATTTAACACTTGGTTTTATTAGTTATTTTTGTTTATAATATTAATAATCAATTGGGTTTATTAATATTTTGAGTTTAAAATATTGATTCTTATGGTTGATTAATTTCCTAGGTTTTTGAGTGTAAAATATTAATTCTTAGGGTTTATTAATTTCTTGTATTTTGAATATTATTCCATTCGCCTTATTGATCCCTTAGGTTTTTAAAATTTATCCCTTGGGTTCACCAATTCTTTTGGTTTATAATATTAAACCCTTGGGTTTATCACTTCTTTTGGTTTATAATATTAATAATCTCTTGGGTTTATTAATCTCTTATATTAATTATTAGGGTTTGTTAATTTCTTAGGTCTTTTAGTTTAAAATATTGATTCTTAGGGTTTATTAATCTCTTGGCATTTTAATATTGACCCCTTGGTGTTATTGATCCCTTAGGTTTTTAATATTTATCCCTTGGGTTCAGTGATTCCTTTGGTTTATAATATTCAACCGTTGGGTCTATTAACTCTTTTGGGTTATAAAATATTACTAATCCCTTGGGTTTACTAATATTTTGAGTTTAAAATATTGATTCTTATGGTTTATTAATTTCCTAGGTTTTTTAGTGTAAAATATTAATTCTTGGGGTTTATTAATCTCTTGTATTTTGAATATTATTCCCTTTGCCTTATTGAGCCCTTAGGTTTTTAATATTTATCCCTTGGGTTCACCAATTCCTTTGGTTATAATATTAAACCCTTGGGTTTATTAGTTCTTTTGGTTTATACTATTAATAATCCCTTGGGTTTATTAATATCTTGAGTTTAAAATATTTATTCTTATGAGTTATAAATTTCATAAGTTTTTGAGTTTCATATATTAATTCATAAGGTTTATTAATCTCTATAGTTTACTAATTTTGACAACAATTGTCTCCATGTTTAAATCAAGCATGGTCAACCACTTTTATTTTATGGTTTATAGTATTTATCTAAGGGTTTTTATATACTTAAGGTTTATAATATTAATCTCTTAGGTTTAATATTATTCCCTTAGGTTTATAATATTAATAATCATGTGAGTTTATCAATCCGTTGTGTTTAAGATATATCCGTTGTGTTTAAGATATTAATTTGCATAAATTATTAATCTCTTATGTTTTTAATATTGTTCCCTTCGCCTTATTGATGCCTTAATTTTTTAATATTTATCCCTTGGGTTCATCATTTCCTTCGGTTTATAATATTAAATCATTGGGTTTATTACTTCTTTTGGTTTATAATATTAATAATCCCTTGGATTTTTAAATCTCTTGAGTTTAATATATTAATTCTCCAGGTTTATTAATTTCTTAGGGTTTTGAGTTAAAAAAATTAATTGTTATGGTTTATTAATATCTTTAGAATATTAATTCTTAGGGTTTATTAATTTCTCATTTTATAATATTTATATTGATCCCTTGGGTTTGAAATAATTTTCTCTTAGGTTTACCAATTTCTGGGGTTTGTAATATTAAAATCTTTGGTTTATTTGTTACTTAACTTTATAATATTAATAATTCATTTGGATTAAAATTTAATGGAATCATCTTTTTAATCCCTTGAGTTTAAAATATTAATGTTGATTTCATGGTTTATAGTATTTATGTAAGGGTTTTATACTTAACTGTTTTTTATACTTAAAGGTTTATAATATTAATATCTCATGTTTAATATTGTTCCCATAGGTTTATAAACCCTTTGTTTCTTTATACTAATCCCTTGGGTTTATTATTTCCTTAAGTTTTTAATATCAATCCATTGGGGTTTATTGATCCTTCACGTTATTAAGTCGTTAGGTTTATTATGTTGTTTAGCAACCACAAATATATTTGGTTAAAATTTGCATGTTTAGAGCTGGATTGTCGAGCATTTGAATTTTATACCACCCAAATTGGGTAATTTTTATCTAGACTCAAAAATCGATTGGATGATCGGTTAAGAAGAGCAACATATTATTATAAATTTTTAAAATGATTATGGTTATCATATCATAAAATCCCATGCCCATCTATGGCCTGATTTGACATTGACCTTGAGGTTTCATATCTTAAGTTCCAAATTTGATATGTTGATCATTTGTGTCAATTTGTTATATGTATTTTTATTTTTTAGTTTTGGGTTTAGATGGCTTGGGATAACATCTATATTGTACTTAATGCATATAGTTTGAGTGGGCTTAAAGGTTAAGAACATGTGCTTTCTCCTAAAATGTTACAGGTTTAAAACCAGAAGGGGTAGATTAGGTGGAGGTGGGTCCCTTGTCCCACAAATAAAGGGGTCTCATACACCAAATTGATATATGGCTTGGCAATGACCTTAAAATTGGACAATAGTAATATTGTCTAAATTTTAGATTTAACAACTTGTTACATAAACTGGGGTGCACACATTGTCTAAAGAGTTGATGACCCATTCCACTCTATTTAGGCTATAGATTCATCTAGAGCTTATTTAGTTTTTCTCTTTGAAATATTATCAAAATATACAATTTGCAATGGACACAAGGATGTTCATTTCTCTCGTGCTGTAAAAAACTTTTAGGTGTTGAATTGATTTATTGCACCTAGAAGCACATTCTACAACCTAGTATGATGTGTAACCCAAGTTGAAATTTTACTTATGTGAGCCAAAATAAAAATTTTAAAAAATATAAAAATAAATATTTTTATTTAAATTCTTTATATAGTTATTGAAATTCAGAGTATATGATAAAATAAGTATTAAAAGCATAATATAGTTGTATTATAGCTTTTTTTATATGAGAACCCAATGAAAAAAATCTACAGTACAGTTATCTTATGTGTTTAATACTTATTTTATCATATATGTTGATTTTGAATGGATCATAAATTGAACTCCAACAAAATTTTTTACCACATTAAAATTCCAAATTAGGTAAATTTTTAAACATTACTAAAGTTAATACCATTTTCTAAAATAAAATAAAAGAGTTAAGGTTAATTCAACACAAAGAATGAAAAATATTGCCCATTTGGCTCTTAAGTCTAGTTTTGAACTTGTGTCCTCTTAGGAGGAAACAACACCATTAGGCCCATTCAAGTCGTTAACATTAATTTTTTTTTTTATAATATATATATATATATGAAGGAAGAAAAATGATAGAGTGATAGAGGTGGAGAGATAGAGAGAGTGAGAGGAAGGGAGAGAAAGGGAGAGAGGGGAAGGATGAGATAGGAGGAGAGAAGGAGGGATAGAGAAATGGAGTTGGAAGGAAAGAGAGGGAGGGAAGAAGAAGGAAATAGAGAGAGAAAACTGGAAAGAAAGAGAGAGGGAGAGAGGGAGAGAGAGTGAATATGTTTTGGGTGAGATAGAGAGATAACGAAGGAGAGATAGAGAGAAGAGGGGGAGAGGAAGAAAGAGGCGGGATAGAAAGGAATAAACATAAGGAGAGAGAAAGGGAGAGAAATATGGAGGCAAGAAGAAAGATATAGAGAGAGAAAGGTGTGGAGAGAGAGAGTGAGTGATAAGGGAGACGGAGATAGAGGGAGAGAGGAGAGAAATATGGAAAAGATATAGAGGGAGGGAGAGAGTGAGAGAAGGAGAAGAGGGAGAGGGAGCGAGAGATAGATAAATATGGAGAAATTTTGTGTATGTTTTGGGGGTGATATAGAGAGAAAAAATTGAGACAAAGAAAGATATAAATGTATATGGAAGGTTAAAAGAGGATAGAAGAGAGAGATAGATAGATAAGGAGGTATAAATAATGTGTGTTTATAGAGAGACAAAGAAGTATAGATAGAGGGAGATACATATATAGAAGGAGGGAGATAAGAAGAAATACACAGAGAGATAAAAGTGGAGAGAGAGAGAGGGAGTGAGGAGAGAAAGAGGGAAGAGAGATATAAAGGAGGAGAGAGGGAGAGAAGTGGAAGAGAGATAGAGGGAGATGAATAGGGAGGGAGAGTTGTATAAATATGGGGAAAGAGTGTGTATGTTTTGGGGGTCATATAGAGAGAAAAATATAATTATATATGTGTGTGTGTGTGTGTGTGTGTGCGTGTGCGTGTGCGTGTGTGTGTGTGTGCGTGTGTGTGTGTGTGTGTGTGTGAGGTGAAGAGTGGGAAGAAGAGAGAGATAGAGAGAGAGAGATAGATATATATAGAGAGATAAAGCATGTGTGTTTGGGGGGTGGGGCAGAGGTGGTGAGATGGAGACACAAAGAAGGAGATATGGAGGGAGATATAGATATATATGGTGGGGGGGGAGAGGGAAGACAAATTATTGCAATGTATGCATTGATTTCAGTATATATGGGGATTTATAATCTTATTTGATTGCTGGCATTGAAGGATATAAACTAAAGGAGAGGGAAGAGGAGGAATGAAGAGAGAGATAAGGAGAGGCCCCGAGAAAGGGAGAGAAGGGTAAGAGATAGAGAAATATGGAGACAAAAATATGGGTGGGGAAGGGTGCGGGGAGAGGGAAGGAGATAGTGATAGGGTTGGAGAGAGAGAGAGAGAGAGAGAGAGAGATGGGGGAGGAGAGAGGGATATGAGAGAGAAAGGAATTTAGAGAAAGGAGGAAATAGGGAGGGATAGAGAGGATGAGAGAGCAAGGAAAAAGGGATGGATTTAGAAGGGGAGAGAGGGAGGGAAGAAGAAATGCATAAAAAGAGAAAAGTGGAGCGAGAGAGAGGGGGGTGAAAAGGAAGAGAAAGAGAGCGTGTGTGCATTTTTAGGGTGAGATAGAGAGACAAAGGAGGATATATATATATATATATATATATATATATATATATATATATATATATGGAGGGGGTAGAGAGGTAAGAATATTTCTTGCACTAAATGCATTGAATTCATGGTAGATTATGATTTATAATCCTATTTTATTCCTTGCAATAGGGGCATTGATTTCAGTGTAGATGTTGATTTCTAATGATATTTGAATGCTTACACTAGATTCATTCATTTCAATGTAGATATTCATTTCTAATTCTATTTGATTATTTGCACTAGATGCATTGATCTCAGTGTGTATGTTTTCTAATTCTATTTGATTACTTGCACTAAATACATTGATTTCAGTGTAGACGCTGTTTTCTAATTCTATTTTATTGCTTGCACGAGATGCATTAATTTCAGTTTTGATGGTGATTTCTAATCCTATTTAATTGCTTGCACTATATGCATTGATTTCGATGTAGATGGTTATTTCTAATCCTATTTTATTTCTTACACTAGATGCATTGATTTCGGTGTAGATGGTGATTCCTAATCTGATTTGATTTCTTGCACTAGTTGCATTGATTTCAATGTATATGTTGATTTCTATCGTATTTTATTGCTTGCACTATATGCATCGATTTTAGTGTAGATGTTGATTTCTAATCTTATTTGATTGCTTGGACTGGATGCATTAATTTTAGTGTAGATTTTCATTTCTAATATTATTTGATTGATTGCATTAGATTCATTGATTTCAGTGTAGATATTTTCTAATATGCTTTCATTACGTGAATTAGATGCATTGATTTTTGCATAAATGATGCTTTCTAGTATGATGTAACTAAATGTATGATTTAATTTACTTGAGTTAATGCAATCTTCTCTTCTATTGTGTTTTGCGATTAATTTACTTCTTTCTCTTACTTGTTATGGGATTGTGCGGTCGTGTTTTATTTTTGCAAATTGTAGAAGGATTTAGTATTTTGTTTCAGTACATTACAAGATAAAATTTAAAGTCGTTGTTAGATTTTATACATGGTATCAGACCACTAGGAATCACGATAGAAGAGAAGAATGTGTTTTATTTTGAGCATGATCAAGTTTGTAGATTTATTCTTGAGGATCCAACAACAGATCAAGATGTCTTTACATGGCTTGAGACTCAAATATGTCCTTGAGGGAAATTCAAATTACATAGAATAGAAGGATAGGATGGAGGTAGTGATCGAGGATAATGGCATTCCCCACCACGCAGCAGTAGAAGCTCAACTTCTTGATGCATGTTAGAATAAGGTAGTAAAGGCAAGAAGGATCTTGTTAGGAGGAGTTTGATATCATATTGTCTCAAGTCTTCATGTGAAGGTGACTCCATATGATATGTGGAAGGCCTTGATAGATGTATTTCAGAATAAAAGAGACCATAGGAAGTTGGTGCTGAAAGAGAAGCTCATAGAGATAAATATGGAGGAGGACATGATGATACCAAAATAGTTGACGGAGTTCACTCAAAGTTGAGATGATATTGGAAGTGTTGGTGTGACAGTAGGTCAGGATGATCTGGTGAGCCTAGCTCTTCTAGTCCTTCCCAAGAACCGACATAGTTACCATGACTCTGTGAATGGGAGGTAGAATCTACCAGATAAGGAGTGTTTTTGGTATGACTTGGTAATAGAAGAGATAAGGCGGAGCGCCAGGGATGGGACCTCTCACAAATATAAAGGGGTAAAATGGAGAAGGTGGGTTAAAATTTTATGAGAAACGTTGTCGAAAAATTCATTTTCTCAACAGTTTGGCCGAAGTTTCAAAATTAGTTCAGCTAAACTAATTCTGCCGTTTACATTGTCCGCATATTGACGACGCGGGCAAACATATTTTTGGTGGAGATGGGAAAACCGACAACCAAAGTTCGAACGAACTAATAGTTCGATAGACCTAATAGTCAGGTTGAAATTTTAAAATAATTCGGCTGAAATTTGGCTTATAAATATACCAGCTCGCAAACCTTAACATGTTTTGGGCTTGTTACGGTGTTTGTTGTTGCTATCGTGAGGTGCTTGTTACTGTTTTATATTGCAAGTTATGTTGTTTGTTGCTGTTGCTTGCATAGATGAAAAATTTGTGAGGTGTGAAAGTTGTTTCTCTGTTTCATCTATTGCGAGGTATGTTTCTGTTGTTTTTGCTCGCATCTATGCGAAAGCTGCGAGGTGAGAAAGATGTTGCTCTGTGTCATATCTTTATTTATTTTTTTGTATTTTTTTGTTAATTTTAATTTTAATTCTCTATTTTTTTTCACGGCTTTTAATTCTACTCTGTTGTTTTTTTTTCTCTCTCTGCGACGTCTTCGGTGATCTCCCGGCTCTTCTTGTCAGGACCTGTGTGAAAGTTGCGATGTGAGAAACTTGTCGCCTGCATCTGTTTATTTTTTGTGTAATTTTTTTATTGGTTTTAATTTTAATTCTATGTTTTTTTGTTCGCATGTTTTAATTCTGCTCTGTTGTTTTGTTTGCTCTCTTTGTGACGTCTTCGACGATCTCCTGGCTCCTGTCGTCAGCATCTCCAAATTTCTAGGTACTCCTATGACCTCTGTTTTTAGAAAATTATTACAAATGCCACTGCTTCTTATGAATGCTCTTTTTCTAATCTATTAACTATGTAATAAACGCTACCACACCTTCATATTATGTAACCCAAATTTCCATGCTTTCTTAGTTTCATAGGTAACGTGAAATCGAAATAATATTTCCAATCACATATTATTGTAGAATTCCTCAGTCTAACTTATAACTTTCTAGGTATAATGTTTATACTACATTTCTTGGCATCTCTATCATAGTTGGTGCACTTAAGGTCCATTAGTATAATCAACATATTTACAACTAACACATGCCACTATCTTGAAGTCCATCTATCTTAGAGTATTCTGATAGTATTTAGGATTTGTAGTGCTTTGAATTAAGGGATTCTTTGATTAGTAGGATGTTGTGCCACTCAGTAAATGTGCACACTTTTTTTGTTGAAAAAGATTTTGAAAGCCCTGGTCGGATGAAGCCAATTGTTCTGTGCATCCAATATTATCTTTTGTGCCTTGTTGAGGAGTCAAATCGTAGCTCTTATTATCATCCATTTACCTTTTTTCGTAGGTGAAATCCAATTTTTTCATTAATCATGATCCATAGTCGATTCTATTACTATCAAGTGGATATGCCACACCTGTCATTTATCCCAAAAAATCAAGGCTTTCTCTCATAAAATCAAGGCAAAATTTAAGGAAAACCATGTACATGTTTCATTTCTCCTACAAACTCAAGGATTTCTCCCATAAACTCAAGGAAGAAAATGAATATACCGGGAAAAACAACGAAGATAAAAACACAACCATGTACATGTGTCATTTCTCCCACAAACTCAAGGCTTTATCCCATAAACTCAAGGCAAACTTTAAGGAAAGTGAATATTATAGGAAAAAAAATGAAGGTAAAAATGCAAAGGTGGGCTTATGTACATACATAATTTCTCCTATGTAGATGTCATTTCTAGCATTTGCTAGTGTTTTTGGAACCATTTACATGTCATTTCTATGTCAATTTTCCCATAAAATTTAAGGCAAACCATGTGCATGTGTCATTTCTCCCATACATGTGCCATTCCTGCCATAAAATTTAAGGAAAACTTAAAGAAAACCATGCACTTGTCATTTCTCCTATACATGTTTCATTCCTACCATAAAATTTAAAGCAAAATTTAAACCATGCACATGTCATTTCTCCCACAAACTCAAGGCAAACTTTAAGGCAAACCATGTACATGTAATTTCTCTCTTAAACTTTAGGCAAGGCAAACTTTAAGGCATGTCATTTATAGATGTGATTTCTCCCATAAACTTTAAGACTAACTTTAAGGCAAACCATGCACATGTCATTTATCCCCCAAACTCAAGTATTTCTCCCATTAATTATTCAAGGAAAAATTTAAGGCAAAAAAACCAAACCTAACGTGGCTGAACTTCCATAGGATTCGATTCTGTGTGTTGAATATTAACTTCTACAAGTTCTAAAGGCAGAGTCTGTAAAGGGCCAGTTAGCCTCTGAATCTCATTCTTTCTCAAAGGTGACATATCGAGTAAATGCCCCTACAATTGATCTCTGGAACATATCTAAATATAATTTCTTAATTGTAATATCCATTTCTGTACATGCCATTTCTCCCATAAAATTTAAGGCATTTGCTAATGTTTTTGGAACCATGTACTTGTCATTTACATGTCATTTCTCTCATAAAATTTATGGAAAAATTTAAGGATAACCATGTACATATATGTCATTTCTCCCATTTCTCCCATAACTCAAGGAAACATTTAAGGATATAACCATGTACATGTCATTTTTATGTCATTTCTCCCATAAAATTTAAGGAAAACCTTAAGGATAACCATGTACATACATGTCATTTCCCCCATTTTTCCCATAAAATCAAGGAAAACTTTAAGAATAACCATGTACATGTCATTTCTATCTCATTTCACCCATAAATTGTGAGGAAAAATTTAAGGATAACCATGCACATAAATTTTATTTCTCCCATTTCTCCCATAAAATCAAGGCAAATTTTAAGGATGTCATTTCTCCCATTTCTCCCATAAACTCAAGGCAAAATTTAAGGATAACCATGTACATGTCATTTCTGCGATAAACTTTAAGGCATAATTTTCCAGTGTTTTTGGAACCATGTACATGTAATTTCTTCCTTAAAATCTAGGAAAGGCAATATTTAAGGCATGTCATTTCTTTCTAGATGTGATTTATCCCATAAAATTTAAGGCAAAATTTAAGGCAAACCATGCACATTTCATTTCTCCCATGCATTTGCAATAAATGTTAATTTAATATATTTTATTGAATTTGTTTTTTTTCAGGGATAAAAAAACCCACTAAATATGGTTGAAAGATGGAGATTATGCAGAGATGTTTCTTGCTATCCCAATCCAGGGAAAGCAGTGATTACATATTTGCTTTGCAATATTGCGACTAGCAAGGTCCTCCAATACCGGGAAGAAAAACAAACAATGAGACATATTATATTGCATTGATAGAAGGCTTGGGAACAATTAGGGAGTATGGATCAAATGGAATTGTAGTTTTCACCAATTCTGAACTTGTGTACAACCAGATGAAAAGCGTGTACAAAGTTAAGAAGGAGAGGCTAAAACAACTACATGGAAACACAAACAATATTGTTAGCCAATTTCAATTTTTTAGTATAAGACATTGTGCAAATGTTAATAGGTTGTCTGGTGATCTATTGTGTGGGGCAATGCCAATTCATGATTCATATATCAAACATGAAATAATAGATAAATTATTATTATACGGGGCAATGCCAATTCAAGATTTATCTCTCAAAGATTCATTAGTGGTGAGACACTCTTCTTCAAAAATTCAAGATTCATCTCTCAAAGATGAATTAGCGTTGAGACGCTCTCCTTCAAAATTTATTAATGGAAATTGTAACATATATCTGATATGTGTGTGTTTTTTACTTATAAATGCGTATTTTTTAATGACCATGTGTTTTTTTCAATTATATACCAAGTGTGCTCCTACCATGTAAAGCGCAACTTGGTGAACTTCACATTTGCAACTGGGTGAGCTTCACGTTTTTATAAAATAAAAATGTGAGGACTTCAATTTTTTTTTGTTTAAATGGAGTTTCACACATGTTTTTTAATGGCCATGTGTTTTTTTAATTATATATCAAGTGTGCTCCCACCATGTAAAGCACAACTTGGTGAACTTAACATTTTTATAAAATTTTTGCTTAAATTGAGTTTTGCACATCAATTAGTGCTTTGAAAGTTGTGTTTTACATAATTTGTGTACACTAAATTACATAAATTTCTTGAAATTTCTTTAGAATTTATTTTAAATAGTAATTTAGAAATAATTGTAAATGTCCACTGTAGATATATCTGTATATATCATGGAGGATGAAAGGTGAAGATCAATAGTATCCCATATCTCTATGAGAGAGGGGGATCATGGGTCAAAGGATGTTCATGATATTTAGATATAATATTATCACCATACATACATGTGTGTACATATGGAATTTATTTTTATCAATTTTATGAGTTAAATTAGTTGTTAATAACTTTCATTTTTTATTTCTTAGGAAGTAGGAGGCTGACAAGGGTGTCTACTCTATCAATGGAGCATGGCCATGGTTCACGTGGCCATGGTTCACGCAATCGTGGTATAGTTCATGCAATTTAATCAATTAATATTTACATTTATTTATATGTATGAATGTATTTTTTAATTGATTATAAATTTATATTTTTTTATGAAGCTTCCCTCTCGCCTCATGAGGTTGGTGGTGGTACACATTCCATTGGAGGGCCATCAATAGGTGGTGGTGAATTGCGTGAAGGTGGTGATATGCATTCCCCTAGAGACCAATCAATGGATGGTCCTGTTGGTTCTCAACCATTCAGTGGTCGTTTTGGTTCTCAACAGTCTCAGGATGGGCAAGATGCTAGCCAACCATATTGAGGTGGTCATCAATCTCAATATTATTTTCATTCAATTTGTAAAAAATTGTTTACATGTTTTTTTAATATACAAAATTTTATGTATTTATGCATAGGGTGAAAATGTTTCTCCAAATGTTGCTCGAAAAATACGTAGGATAGAATGCGTCATTCGAGAACAAGGTTGTACACCAACCAAGACTTATCCGTCTGGCATTTCCGATATACCTTGGGAATCAAACATGCAGCAATGCACCTTACAAAGGTGTCAACATATTCATTCAAAATTGAAGAGATATATCATGTCTTTGAAACTCCCTACTGAGATTTGACAAGGCTTTGAAATAGTTACTCACTCTTAAGCGAACTAGTAGATGTGTACCTAAACTCTTGAGTAACTCTTGATGAATGAAGATGATGTTAATATCACGGTTGGAGCCTCCGGTTCACACAATCAAGATGGGTCTCACCCTCAATCACACAATCAAGGTGTTCTCACCATCAAGATATGTTGGAAAATGTTAGTGTTTTTTAAGTGAACATGATGATGTACAACTATTTTTTATATATTATTATATATATCGAAACATGATGACATATTTTTAAAATAAATAATTGTTCACACATGGACATGTATATATAATCAAATGTTAATAGATTTCGATTTCATTTGATGTTTTTGGGATGGTGGTACCTTCTTCTTCCTTGCGAGATGCGCCAAAACCACCATCACAAGTATAAATAAATTTTCACTTTTAAATATGTTTTTAAGTTATATATTCCAGCTCAAAAGTTCCATTAAAAAATGTGATCTCTAGATATTGAGTTATTTTAAATTTTTTGAATTTTAGGTTTCTGGATATTTTCTTTTGGAGCCACCCTTAGGAGATGTGCTAGATCCACCATCACAAGTATTCAATTTTTCAATTAAATATATCTTTAAGTTATAAGTTATAAATTGAAGTTCAAAAGTTTTATTATAAAATGAGATCTAGATCTTGAGTTATTTTATACTTTTCAAATTTTTGAATTTTAGGTTCCTGGAGATGATTTCCCTTCTCCACGGACTCTAGAGATGGAGTGTATGATGGAGATAGGAACATCCACACCATTTGAACCATTTGAACAATTTTTCTATTTTTTTTTTAATATTATTGAAAATTAGTTTATATATGCATTTTCATTTGAAAATTTTTAATATATATATACTTGACATGTATATTGTACAGTTTACTGTGGAAGATGTCCTTGTGGAGAAAGCTTTAATGGACGAGAAAAAAAACATAATGGAGAGGGAACCTCATGAGGTATTGCATGATTTGTTGTTTTTCATTTTTTTTTACATGAAGTTCTATATTCTCATTCAATTTTAAAACAATAAATTTTAATGTTTGTACACATTGTGTATAGGTTCCCCATGCTTCACAAGATAGCTCAAGGATTAGAACTTTGTTGGGAGTGACACTAGATCCATTTGTATCTTATGGATTATGCACATGTGTTCAACATTATATTTGATAGATCTAGTCTTAAATTTACTTTTTATATATAGTCTTATCTATATGCAGTCATATATTCACTTTTTTATATATAAATTGATACTTGAAATGTACTATATATATATATATATATATATATATATATATATATATATATATATATATATATATATATATATATATATATATATATATATATATATATAGTTCATGTGAGATACAAATTTTGGACATATTTTACTGTTTGGATATATATAGTTTTAAACTACATTTACTCTTGTCAAGAATGATTTTAAAATTTGGATAATTACATTTGGAATGTTATCACATGTTGTGATATATATAATTTTTTATTTCTAAAACTCAAGTTCTCATTTTATTTTTTAAGCCATGTACATATATGTGTATATTTTGGATCTAGTTGAACTACATTTTGCATGTAATCACATGTTGTGATATAATTTTTTGTTTTTAAAATTCAAGTTGTCATTTTATTTGTTAAATATAAAATGAATCTCTTGATGGAAATTTCAAATTACATTTTCACAATGTGTATATTTTGGATGGTGGAACTACATTTGGCATGTGACTGTGATATAATGCTTTGTTTTTGAAATTCAAGTTGTCATTTTATAAACTTGTTAAAAATATAAAATGAATCTCTCTAGATGGAAATATCAAATTACAAACCATATTCTGGATAGCTGAACTACATTTGGCATGTGATCACATATTGTGATATTTAATGTTTTGTTTTAAAACTCAAGTTTTGGATGGTTGAACTACATTTGGCATGCGATTGTCATATAATGTTTCTTTTTTATTGGATAGTTGAACTACACTTTGCATGTGAAGTAATGTTGTGATATAATGTTTTGTTTTTAAAACTCAAGTTTTGGATGGTTGAACTACATTTTGCATGTGATTGTGATATAATGTTTTTTTTTTATTGGATAGTTGAACTACATTTTGCATGTGAAGTAATGTTGTGATATAATGTTTTGTTTTTAAAAATCAAGTTTTGGATGGTCGAACTACATTTGGCATGTGATTGTGATATAATGTTTTGTTTTTATTGGATAGCTGAACTACATTTGGCATGTGAAGTAATGTTGTGATATAATTTGTTTTGTTTTTAAAACTCAAGTTTTGGATGGTTGAACTACATTTGGCATGTGATTGTGATAGAACGTTGTGTTTTTATTGGATAGTTGAACTAAATTTGGCATGTGAAGTAATGTTGTGATATAATGTTTTGTTTTTAAAGCTCAAGTTTTGGATGGTTGAACTACATTTGGCATGTGATTGTGATATAATGTTTTTTTTTTTATTAGATAGTTGAACTACATTTGGCATGTGAAGTAATGTTGTGATATAATTTGTTTTGTTTTTAAAACACAAGTTTTGGATGGTTGAACTACATTTGGCATGTGATTGTGATATAATGTTTTGTTTTCAAAACTCAAGTTTTGGATGGTTGAACTACATTTTCCATGTGATTGTGATATAATTTTTTGTTTTTAAAATTCAAGTTGTCATTTTACAAACAAAAAAAAGTTTCCCATGAATATATATACATAGAAATTATTTAAGTATATGTTTGAATATATGTTAAAACGATTGAAGTACAATACATATCGATGTATATAATCTAAAAATAATCATAATATTATAGGTCTTCTTAGATGTGTGAAACAATCATAAAATTTTAAAATTTCATTCTAGAACATATATATATTATACGTGAAACATTTTTCATCAATGAATCTAGAAAAGATACTTTCAGTTCATAGTAAACTGGAAATTACAAAACACATACCCTAAATTTTGCATTCAAGAATGAATATTATAATTTACTTCTAATATAAATGCACATCTAAACCAAATCATGCAACTTTAAATTTGCATTATATACCCTATGCTAGATACACATATATATACATTTTTCAATAATGAAATTATGACAAATTGTACCAGAGAATGTATGAAATCGCTTAGACTAGATAATATAGAAATTTTTATGTGTACACGTGTATAAATTACTCGTGTGCATGTACGAAAATAATGTACATGTGCAAACACTTGCACAGATAACCTAAAAAGGCAGTTCAATTTCTAGTTGAGTTCTGGAAGTTCTAAAACATGAATCCAAAGAGAAGAAATTGTTGGGTAGTTCAATCAAAAAAATTCCAATGGAATGTCAGCTTCAATGATCCATTGATGATTGGATTTTCACATTTTCCATTTCTTAATTTTTCGTTTTTTTCTTTGATTGAACTTCTATGTAATATCTCCAATTTTCTATGCTTTTATTAGACATTTGAACAAGTCCAAAAGGGTACAGTGGACCCAAATGGAAAAAAAACTATGTGGATTTATTTTATTATTTTAATTTAATAAAATAAAATGGAAATTAATGTGCAAAGACTAGATTATTGTTATGAAACCAGCCCCAAAAATAGAAGAAAAGAGATATCAACGCCTTATAAATAAGCCACTTCGAGGGGGAAACCTCCAATACATTACATGAATGAACAATTCATGGATGATACAAATAACAAAACCTCCTTTCTATATATAGGAGTCCATGGGGCCACAATGTAATCCTAGTGGGGCCACAATGTAATCCTAACTGACCTAACAATAATAATGTAAGGGAACAATAATAACAATATGGGGGTTACATGGGTACAAAAATAACAACAAGGGGGGATAAACTAACATAATATGGGAATACACTATTAATATAGGGACTTAACATGCCCCTCTCCTTCAAACAAGTGTTGTCCTTAATGCTTGATTATTTCTTGATGCTTTTGTATAAATTTCTCATCCTCCCATGTGGAATCTGCTACAGGAAATTTCTTCCACTTGCTGACATACTCTGAAATTGATCGTACTTGTCGAGTTCTTGTTTTTATGACTTCTTTAGAACTTCTTTCGATGTGATGTTGATCTTCCTGTTGTTTCATTAGATTTTGCACCAAATTTAGGTTATCCTTTGAGAGTTGGAGAACTTGTTGTTGATGCTCGATGTGATCTTCCAATAATTTATCATCCATATTAGCTATTATTTTATCCTTCAGCCCATCCAACTTAGCCTCCATTTCTACTTTTAAACCATCTATGTCATCTTCAGTTGCTCTTCATAAGATCGAAATTTGTTGCACTTGGTACTATAATTTTGATATCTCATACTGCAATTATTCCTCTTCATGCATCATAGTATAGCTTTTTGAGGGCTTAATGGGTATGGAATTATTTTTTGGAGGCATTATAGAACCCAATACTTATAAAAATTCTAAAATATGCCCTTGGCATCACTTCAAACTATTTTTTTTTTCTTTTTCAAACAAGACTTATGTAATTCGAAAAAAATACACACCTTTTTCTTGCTTTTGAGGAGCTCAATATAGAAACTAAATTATCTCTGTGATTTTGGATCTTCAATATCTAAAATTTAGCCCTGAGGTATCCCTCCAAATCCTATTTTGAATGCCACAGGTCTGACCTGATTTGGACTCTTCAAGGAAAATTTATGTCCAATCTCCCACAATGACCTAATTATGGACTTGTTTAGTAGAGCAAACTTGTACGACTTGCCATGTGTCACTGTTTCCTCCTTCGGCTCTGAAATTTATAGACAGGAAACTACAATCCGTGTAATTGCGGCCACTTTTTACAGAATCTCAATTTGATGCCCAGAGAGAGAGAGTTATGATGTTTTTCCCACGGTCACCTCTCTGAGATGAAATTCGGGAGCCTGAAAAGATCCTAACTTCCACAGATCATATCTCCAAAAATAATGTGAACCAAGCTCTTATATTTTGTGATGATGTTCCTCAGGATTTCAGCTTCGTACTCTAAAAATTTCAGCTTCTGAACCTTCGTAGAAAAAAAATTTATAGCAAAAATGCCACGATAACCTGTTTGGAGCAGCGAAACCCTAGAATCCAAAGCTCTGATACCAAATGTTGTGAAACTAGCCCTAAAATTCGAAGAAAGGAGATGTCAATGCCTTAGAAATAAGCCACTTCGAAGGGGAAACCTCCATTACATTACATGAATGAACAATTCTTGGATGATACAAATGAAAAAACCTCCTTTCTATATATAGGAGCCCATGGGGCCATAATTTAATCCTAGTCGACCTAACAATAATAATGTAAGGGCACAATAATAACAATATGGGGGTTACATGGGTACCAAAATAACAATAAGGGGGGCTACACTAACATAATAAGGGACTACACTATTAATATACAGAATTAAAAATTATGATTACATATCTGAGAGCCAGATCCATGAGGATGGATAAGGTTGTAATAATTTCCAAGTCTTCCAAAAATCCTTGGAAGAAATAAACTAAATACTAAAATTATATTGGAGATAAAAATCTAGAAATTTTCCTGAGTAAAGAGGAAATTATTGGGAAGAGGTGGAATAAATCTAGAAAGCAGAAAAGCTAGCTTTAAAAGTAAATTTGTGGAAGAAACAAAGGGAAAGCCTAGGCACACAGGAAAGCAACATCTTGATTTAACTAGACGAAGTTAAGGGAAATAGGCTGGGGGAAAAGGAAGATTAAATAAGCTAATTCAAGACAGACAAAGGGTTGTATATTGTTGGATAAAAGGATCTCTACTCGGGGGTGAGCTGTGGAGATAGAGCTCTAAGGTTGGGTGGAACCTATTCTACCTTAAGTGGTATGCACAATTAAATGTATTGGTTTTTAAATTATATTCTAGTTCTATTATGAATGAATTGAGAAAATAAAGTAGTTAGACCTATATGAAATTCAGAATATGGTTATGAGTTTATACTGTGGAATTTAGAGAGTTAGAAATAAAATTTGGAAGTCTGTATATTGAATAGATTTGAATTTAATAAAATACTGTGTTCTGTATTTTTTTAGAGACATAATTCTGTAGAGGACCAACTCTCAGAATTTCTAAACCTGTATAAGGCTTAGATTTGAGGTGAGATACCTCACAGGAAACTGACATCTAATTAATGTAATTATTCAAGTATTATGTTCTTAAATGATACATTTCATTATGAAACAAATTCTAAGCATAAATGAATATCCATGGATGATAACTACATGTACTTTATAGTTAAATAAGTTCTACAATGTATGGTGAAAGAAATACTGTACTATATTATAAATTAAGAAAGAGAAATCATGAAATAGAACTTATTAGACATAAGTATATACAGACATGCATATGTTTAGTATTTATCCTTACACTAGAACTGAAAGTGGAAATGTATTTGGAGAGGGCATATCATGTGGATGTATACTACTCTATTGACGAAACGATTTCAAAGAGGAAAACTATAATCGTTGAAAAATTTCGATAAGCCAAACCTTGTAATTTAAATCACTATATATGAGAATTGAGAGGATAGAATTATTGGGATTTTAGTGATAATTTCCATAACCACCGAGAAAGGTAGGAGGGGTCAATTATTCATCTCTGTAATAAGAGACACGGTAAGAAGATGTTGACAGATGGGAAATAACACACAAATAAAAGTATGAGGTAGTAATAGAACTTTGTATAAGTGAAATATGAGATTGCTATACTGTGAATTACCGCAGTTGGAATTTGTCCCTGAGGAATTCCTAACTCAAACATTTTCCCAAAAAATAATCTGTATATTGAAATGAAATCTAAATGGATAAACCTAACAACAAAAGTCCAAGAGATATGAGCATGTATACCATCATGAAAAACGATGAAATTATGAAAAAAAATATTACCGACTACATTTCATCTCTTGCTAGAGCCATATGGGCATATTTCACAACACATCCTTTTTCCAAAATGCGTCAAATCTGAACGAAATCATCAAATCTGAAGGTGGACTTTAGATGAATGCAAGTTAAAGAAAATTCTTACCTGAATATCATCCCAGGAATAAGTAGGGTTAAATCGTGTGTTCTGGGCAAAGACAGAAAGTCACTCAATAGAAAAATAAATACATATTCACTAATCATGGAAAAATCTAAAAAAATATAGAAGTAAAATGAGTAAAAAATACCTGAAGGAAGTTGTCTGGCATGAAAGAGTTAGGGAGGTAGCTTCTGCGTGTGAGCGTTGAGCTCTCCTTCATACCATTGTCGTCGCTCACTTTGTCCATAGCCATGAGTCTTGCAGTAGATAGAAATGAGGAATTGAATGGTAAAATAATGCAGATGGGAATGCGTCCAACCAACAAAAATGAGTGAAAAATAGGTTACAGTTCAAATGGTGAGTTTTTATGAGAGTATCAGACTCTAATCCTAGATTAATCACAACCTTCCAGTCAGACAAGGGATGGGTTTTCCCGGAGATAGATGGGTAGAGTTCGAGGACTGATAGATGGGTACACCAAAGTTAATGTGAAGGAATCCCAAGAACCAATTGGTACAATGGTAGATGAAATTGGGTTTGCGTATCATTAAACACCATAATTGTTCACATAAATATGAGAGGGTCTTTGGAATCATTCTAAGTGACATGTGGACTTGCGGAAGTATTAGTAACCATTCAGACTGACACAGTGGTTAAACTCCATATGTCGAAAAAAACAGGTTAGAGATATTCCATGAAAATTTCTGACATGCTGTGATGAATCGAATACAAAACAAGAAATTGATGCTCACACCTACAATGATATGTGGATTAGTTCTTAAAACAAAGGTTGCCAACATTAGTACACAATCGTAGATAAGTTATGTGTAATTAGGGTAGATATTGTATTATACAACAAGTTAAGGTGTTGGGGAATTTTCTATCATAAGTCGAATTCCAAAGTTAACAGATACCTTATAAAAACAAAAAATGATAATACGATCCCTATGAAGGAAATAAAAAACATATGGGGTTTGAAGGGTATAGTAGGGGTATTTTGAGATATATGTTGCAAGGGTACATAAATACTTTTATTCCTTATTAAGGGTGAATGAAGGTTCACCTAATGACTCTTGAATATTAGCTAAGTCAATGACATGAAAAGGAAATAAATTAATAAATGGTTAGTGTCCAAAGTTAGATAGAACCATTATATTCATAAGTGAAAAAGGGAAGGTTTATGAATATATCAATTTCACATTTAGTAATGAATGAGGAGTCTATCTTGAAGGAAATTGTAATTGACACTGTGACAAGTTGAACAATGTCATAACCAGTGAAAGAGTTAACAATAACATAGTGTAGTAAAGGAACTTGTTAGTAATAGAAATACGTCGGAATACAACAAATGATATTATAAATATAACAATAAGTTAGAGATAGTGATATAATTATACCAAATTTTTTTTTTTTTCGAAATGGGAGGTGTTACAAATGGTATCAGAGCCCATGTTAAAACATTGGGAAATAATGTGTGCTGACACCAAAGAATTTATGTTTCTGTAAATTTTTGTTAAATTTAATTTTCACTAATGTTTAATTTTATGTAAAGTGAAACAATGTTGAAGCATACAGCTACAAACCATGAGTGAAGGGGATGAGTTGTATGTGGATCTGGGTGTTGGAGAAAATCCAGTAGATCCAAATGCTCCATTGATGGCTATGATGCATCGAATGCAAAGAAAAATGATGCAACTAAAAAACCACAATGAAAGGATATCTTTAGCTAGTGAAGAGTAAGATAGGTTAATAAGAGAATTGACATCCTAGAACAATCATGAAGGTGAAGGTTGTGGAAAAAGGAGAAGGGGAACTATAAATCACTCAGAAGATTCTGAGGAAAATGATGCCTCTAGACAAAAGTCTAGGAGGAATAATGAATTACAGGGTGAATTCTGAAAAATCAAGCCTCCCTCCTATGATGGAGAGAAGGAGGAAGATGCGGAAGATTGACTTCTAAACATCATAAAGTACTTTTAGGTTAATGAATATGAAAGTAACTTGAAAGTGAGGTTGGATATCTATCAATTGTAATGAAAGGCTACCTTGTGGCGGGAAGAAACCAAGATGGTTCATGTCATAGATGTGAAAACAATCACTTGGGATGATTTCTAGATGAAATTCAAACATAGATACCTGAATGAGCACTATTATGATGATAAGGAAAAAGAATTTCATGAGCTTAAGTTGGGACAACTTACCATTTGTGATTTTGTAACTAAATTCACCTACCTGCTTCGCTATTTACCTTATATAAGGAAGATAAGGCAAAGGTACAACATTTCTTAAAATTCCTACCTACTATATACAAGGATAAGATAGAATTTGACAATCCCAAAACCATGGATGAAGTGGTGCGCAGACCGAGACTATGTTACCAATAGTTCAAAGGCATAAATGAACAAGCAAAGAATTAGCAGAACAAAGAGAGGGTGACTCTAGTGGGAAAAGGGAAAAACCAGTATACCTAAATAATTTTGGGAGAAATAACCAAAGGAAGAAATTCACAAAAACTAGAGAAAATCAACCAGCTCAATCACAAATAGGGTCCAAATAGATTAATGGAAATAATAAGAGAGAATGAACTGTTAAAATGAGGGAAAATATAAAGTGCTGGGTTTGTGGAGAACCTAATTTACTGAGAGAGTATCCACACAGACACATTTAGTCCATACAAGTGCTGAGAGAAGAACCTACTATAAAAGATGTGGCAAGAAACATCCCCAAAATCAGTGCTGCCTTGGAAGATCGTCAAGATGAATACCGGTCTACTATGGTAGAAGTAGAAGGTATGATTGATGAACAACCTATTTCTGTTTTAATAGATCCAAGTGCATATTTAAGTTATATAAGTCCTCAAATGGTAGAAAAATGAAAATTAAAATAAGAGAAATTTCAGCATTCATGAATTGTTCACTTAGCTACTGGGACAAAAAGGAAAGTGACTCATAAATTACCCCAGACAGCCATAAATCTAAATCGGTAGAAAGCTGAACTGAGTCTGAATATTCTACCTTTAGTGTCCTATGATGTATTGGTATGAATAGACTCATGAGAAAAATAGAAAGCCATGTTAAATTGCTTAGATAAAACAATACACTTTATAAGTGGGGAGGGAAAACCTGTGATAGTGAAAGGAAAACCAAAACCCATATATGTGAGACACATTTCAACACTTAAATTGAAAATAATTGCAATAAAAGGTTATCAAGTGTATTTTGTGCATGTAGAAGAAATGGGATAACAACCTGAAGATGATATTTTAGAAAAATTACCAGTTATCCGAGAGCTCAAGGATGTGTTTCCAGAAAAAATTCCTTATCTGCCCCCTAAGAGAGAAATTGACTTCCCAACTGACGTAGTGCCAGGATCAACACCAGATTCTAGAGCCCAATACAGAATGAGTACCCTAGAGCTGATGGAGTTGAAGATGAAAATACAAGAGTTGTCAGATAGAGGTTACATCATACCAATTGTATCCCCATGGGGAGCACCGGTACTGTTTGTCAAGAAAAATGATGGTACCTTCAGAATGTGTATAGATTATCGTCAATTGAATAAAATGAAAATCAAGAATAGATATCCTCTACCTAGGATAGATGATCTATTTGACCAAATTAGAGGAGCAACAATATTTTCGAAAATTTATCTAAGGACAAGCTACAATTAACTGAGAATTAAAGGTGAAGACATAAGTAAAACTGCATTTAGAACTAGATATCGACACTATGAGTTTGTGGTCCTACCTTTCGGGTTAACTAATTCACTTGCTAATTTTATGTGCTTAATGAATAGTGCCTTAAATAAGTATTTGGACAAATTTGTACTAGTATTTATTGATGATATTCTGATATATTCTAAGAATGAAGCTAAGCATAAAAACATCTTAGAATTGTTTTACAAACACTTAGAGAAAACAAGTTGTATTATAAGTTTAGAAAATGTGAATTTTTCAAAGATAAAATTCAGTACTTGGGTCATATAATTTTAGAGAAGGGATTAGCAGTAGACCTAGAAAAGATACAAGCTATAATGGAATGGCCTATACCTACTGATGTGTCTTCTATGAGATCCTTCATGGGAATTGCAGGATACTATAGAAGATTTGTAGAGATATTTTCAACCTTAGCTTACCCTATTACATCTCTCCAGAGAAAAGGATTTAATTTTGAATGGATTGAAAAATGTCAAAATAGCTCTGATCAGTTAAAAATTAAACTTACAACAACACCTATTTTAAAGATTGCTGATCCAAATCAGGAATTTGTAGTATGCACAGATGCTTGTGGAGAGGGATTAGGAGGAGTGCTACTACAGGAAAACTCAGTTATAGCCTATGAATCAAGGAAACTCAAGAAACATGAACATAAATATAGTTCTTATGATTTATAACTAGCTACTGTAATACATGATTTGAAGATGTGGAGACATTACCTTTTAGGGAAAAATATTATATTGATGACATATCACATCACTTTAAATTATTTCTTCACACAAACTTATTTGAACGCTAGGCAAGCTAGATGGTTGTCATTCCTTAGGGAGTTTGACATGGAGATCAAACATATTAAGGGGAAGGAAAATAATATTGCATATTCATTAAGCAGAAATTCTTGGCAAAGTGTGAGTAATGTTGAAGTAGTGCTAGCTTCGATAGAAGGATAGATACAAGAAGTAACAGAACAAGATCAAAACTATGAAAAACGATAGGCACAAATTCTCGAAAAGGAGATGAAAGGGTATAAAAAATGCAGAGGGGATTGATTTGTTATAAGGACAGATTATAAATTCCCAATGTGGACTCCTTGAAGAGAGAAATTTTGGATGAGTACCATAAGAGACCCTATGCGGGACAACCCAAATACCAGAAATTAATTTCAGCTTTAAGGAAGAACCTACTCTGGCTTGGTATGAAAAAGGACGTGGCAAATTATTTGGTTATATGTATAGAATGTCAACAGGTGAAGGTAGAACATCAACATCCAGCTGGATTGCTGAATCCCTTACCCATTCCAGAATGGAAATGAGAGACTGTTTCCATGGATTTTATTATTGGTTTACCAAGGACTAAATACCAACATGACTTTATTATGGTATTAGTTGATACTTTGACTAAAGCTTCTCACTTCATACCTATATAGTATACCTTTGGTACAACTGAAGTAGCTAATGTATTTATGAAAGAGATTGTAAAATTGCATGGTATTCCTAAGATGATCATATCAGATAGAGATGCGTAGTTTACTGAAAATTTTTGGAGGAGTCTGTTTGGGGGAATGGGTACCAGATTAAATTCTAGTAATGCTTACCATCCCCAAACTGATGGCCAAATTGAAAGAAAAAACCAGATTCTAGAAGATATGTTAAGAATATATGTTATGGACAGACCAAAAAATTGGGAGGACATTTTACATTTAGCAGAATTTTCCTACAACAATATCTACCAAGCTTCAATAAATATGAGCCCTTTTGAAGCACTCTATGGCAGAAAGTGCCCTACACCTCTAAGTTGGAGTCAACCAGAGGGTAAGTTAATACTTGGACCAGATGCTTTGTAGGAAATGGAAAGAACTGTAAAGAAAATAAAACAAAATATCAAAACAAAAAAAGGCATGCATAAACGTTATGTAGACAAAAAGGGAATTCACAGAGAATTCAGTGTCGGTGATCATGTTTACCTAAGGATTAAGAGCCTACTTAGGAGCAGGAGGAAGATGAAGGAAAAATACCCATCACTGTTTGAACAGTGAATTTTATTTTATTTTCTTTACAACACCGAGGACGGTGTTTTGTTTTTAGAGGGGGAATATGTAATATCCCTAGTTTTATATTCTTTTATTAGACATTTGAACAAGTCCAAAAGGGTAAAGTGGACCCCAATGGAAAAAAATTGTGTGGATTTATTTTATTATTTTAAGTTAATAAAATAAAATGGAAATTAATGTTCAAAGACTAGATTATGATTAGAGATATGAGAGCCAAATCCATGAGGATGGATAAGGTTGTGAGAATTTCCCAGTTTTACAAAAATCCTTGGAATAAATAAATTAAATACTAAAATTAGATCGGAGATAAAAATATAAAAAGTTTCCCCAGTAAAGAGGAAATTACTAGGAAGAGGTGGAATAAAGCTATAAAGCACAAAATCTAGCTTTAAAAGTACCTTTGTGGAAGAAACAAAGGGAAAGCATAGGCACACAGGAAAGAAACATCCTGATTTAACTGGAAGCAGTTAAGGGAAACCGTCTGCGGTGAGAGCAAGCTTAAATAAGTTGATTCAGGATAGAAAAAGGGTTGTCTATTGTTGGAGAAAATGACCTCTGCTTGGGGGTGAGCTGTGGAGATATACATCTAAGGTTGGGTGGAACCTAGTCTACCTTAAGTGGTATGCACAGTTAAATTTATTGGTTTTTAAATTATATTCTAGTTTTGTTATGAATGAATTGAGAAAGTAAAGTAGTTAGATCTATATGAAATTTTGAATCTGGTTATCAGTTTATACTGTGGAATTTAGATGAGTTAGAAATAAAATTTGGAAGTCTGTACATTGAACAGATTTGACTATAATAAAATAGTCTATTTTGTATTTGTGTACAAACATAATTCTGTAGAGGACCAACTCTCAGAATGTCTAAACTTGTATAAGGCTTAGATCTGAGGTTAGGTACCTCACAGAAAACTGACATTTAATTAATATAATCGTTCTAGTATTATGTTGCTAAACGATACATTTCATTATGAAACAAATTCTAAGCATAAATGAATATCCATGGATGATAACTGCATGTACCTTATAGTTAAATAATTTTCGCAATGTATGGTGAAAGAAATATTGTACTATATTATAAATTGAGAAAGAGAAATCATGATATTGAACTTATTAGACAGAATTATATATAGACATGCATACCTTTAGAATTTATCCTTACACTAGAACCGAAAGTGGAAATGTATTTGGAAAGAGAATATCATGTGGATTTCCAATAATTTTATTGAAAGGAAAGAGTTCCTAAAATATACAAAATAGTACAGTAATTGTTATATACTGTCATACTATTTTCATTGACTGCTGATTTATAAATAGAAAAGAAATTAATCTTGATTTACATGCAGTTATACATGAAATTTGGAAGCTACATTAACCTGAATTGGAAATAATATTTCATTTTCAAGAAAGAATTTATACAGTAAGTATTTAAACACTTATAATAGATCAGTCCATATAGTACATTCTTATAAATATTTACATCTGTAAAATTATATAGTAAACAAGTCTAGTAAAAAACATAGTTACACAGAGGACACTCTGTTCTTTTATATTAAAAAAAACTTAATAAACCCTTGGGGAAAAACGTATGCAGAGATGGCATATGAAGAAACCCATGAAAATATGGACCAACCTGTATAACATACAAAGTCCATGTATTATGAACAAAGAATTTAAGTACAGTGGACATACTCCAATTTCAAAAGCATATGACTTTTAGTCATACCTGCAAATGACAAAACTAGAAATTAGTACTGAGAGACAGTACTAGAATTAAAATACATACAAACACAGTAGAATTTAAACATAAAAGCTGGAGATTAATTACCTCATTGATTTAAATTCCAAGAGGTATCTGTACAATGAAAATAGAAGGGATTATTACTCCCACTGCCCTTAAAGTTGAGGAACTAATTCTAAGTACTCGTATGATAGAAAAGTAGAATTGGAAAATTTACTAGTTCACCTGTACATTGGACTGAGAATACTTTTCATTCACATATAATGTATGATGAACTCTTTCTAATTCTTCAATAGAAAATAGAAATGACATTATATATAAAGTAGGACTGAACAAGTAAATAGAACGATACTACTAAGAATAGTCGTGTAGCCTAACAGTAGACAAAATTTAAACTCAATTAGCTAAAACGAGATTTTAAAATAAGAATCTCTGTGGAAGGGAAAAATAAAATTTTACAAGAAAATTTATAAGAGTTCCAACAATTAAGTCATGACATCGAAGAGGAAATTATACCACTCAGTTGACGAAGTGATTTAAAAGAGGAAAATTATAATCGTTGAAAAATTTCGAGAAGCCAAACCTTGTAATTTAAATCACTGTCTATGAGAATTGAGAAGATGGACTTAGTGGGATTTCAGTGACCATCATTATAATCACTGAGGAAGGCAGGAGGCAGTCAATTATTCATTTGTGTAACAAGATATGGGGTAAGAAGATGTTGACAGATGGGAAATAACACACAAATAAAAGTATGAGGTAGTAATAAAACTTTGTATAAGTGAAATACGACATTCCTATACTGTGAATTACCACAGTCGGGATTTGTCCCCGAGGAATTCCTAACTCAAAAATTTTCCTAAAAATAATCTATATATTTAAATGAAATCTAAATGGATAAACCTAACAATGAAAGTCTCAGAGATATGAGCATGTCTACCATCATGAAAAACGACGAAATTGTGAAAAATAGTATTATCGAATACAGTTCATCTCTTGCCAGAGCCATATGGGCATATGTCACAACACATTCATTTTCCAAAATGCTTCAAATCTGAACGAAATCATCAAGTATGAAGGTGGACTATAGATGAATGCAAGTTAAAGAAAATTCTTATGCGAATATCATTCCGGGAATAAGCAGGGTTAAACTGTGTGTTCTGGGCAAAGACAGAAAGCCAGTCAATACCAAAATAGATACATATTCACTAATCATGGAACAATATAAGGAAACATAGAAGGAAAATGAGTAACAAATACCTGAAGGAAGTCGTTTGGCCTGAAATATTCTGGGAGGCAGCTTTTGCGTGTAGGTGTTGAGATATCCTTCACACAATTGTCGTTGCTCACTTTGTACATAGCCATGAGTCTTGCAGCAGATAGAAAGGAGGAATTGAACGATAAAATAACGTAGATGGGAATGCATCCAACCAACAACAACGAGTGAAAAATAGGTTACAGTTCAAATGGTGAGATTTTATGAGTGTCTCAAACCCTAATATCTGATTAATCAGAACCATCCATGTGTCCAAAATCGGATAGGTGACGGGTTTTCCCACGGATAGATGGGTAGAGTTCGAGGACTAATAGATGGGTACACCAAAGTTAATGTGAAGGAATCCCACTAACCAATTGGTACATTGGTAGATGAAATTGGGTTTGCATATCATTAAACACCATAATCATTCACATAAATACGAGAGGGTCTTGGGAATCATTCTAAGTGGCGTGCAGACTTGTATAAGTATTGGTAACCATTCAGACTGACATTGTGGATAAAATCCATAAGTCGAGAAAATCAGGTTAGAGATCTTCCGTGAAAATGTTCGACATGCTGTGATGACTGGAGTACAAAACAAGAAATCGATGCTCACACCTACAATGATACGTGGCTTAGTTTTTAAAACAATAGTTGCCAAAATTAATACGTACTAGTAGATAATATATGTGTAATTACGGTAGGTATTATACTATACAATGAGTTAAGGTGTTGGAGAATTCATTATCATAAGTCGAATTCCAAATTTAACAGATACCTTATAAAAAAAAATGATAATACAATCCCTATGAAGGAAATAAAAAACATATGGGGTTTGAATGGTATAGTAGGGGTATTATAAGATATATGTTGAAAGGGTACATAAATACTTTTATTCCTTATTAAGGGTGAATGAAGGTTCACCTAATGACTTTTTAATATTAGCTAAGTCAATGACATGAAAAGGAAATAAATTAATAAATAGTTAGTGTCCAAAGTTAGATAGAACCATTATATTCATAAGTGAAAAAGGGAAGGTTTATGAATATATCAATTTTACATTAAGTAATGAGAGAGGAGTCTATCTTAAAGGAAATTGTAATTGACACTGTGACAAGTTGAAAACTTTCATGACCAGTGAAAGAGTAAATAGTAACATAGTGTAGTAAAGGAACTTGTTAGTAACATAAATATGTCAGAATACGACAAATGATATTCTAACCATAAAAATAAGTTAGAGATAGCGCTATAATTAGATTTTTTTTTTTTTTGTCGAAATGGGAGGTATACAAATGGTATCAAATCCCATGTTAAAACACTGGGAAATAATGTGTGCTCACACCAAAGAATTTTTGTTGCTGTAAATTTTTGTTAAATTTATTTTTCACTAATGTTTAATTTTATGTACAATGAAATAGTGCTGAAGAATTCAGTTGAAAACCATGAGTGAAGGAGATGAGTTGTATGTGGATCTGGGTGGTGGAAAAATCCAATAGATCCAAATGCTCCATTGATGGCTATGATGCATCGAATGAAAAGAGAAATGATGCAACTGAAAAACCATGATGAAAGAATATCTTTAGCCAGTGAAGAGAAAGATAGGTTAATAAGAGAATTAACCTCCCGGAACAGTGATGAAGGTGAAGGTTCTGAAAAAAGGAGAAGGGGAACTATAAATCACTCAGAAGAGTCTGAGGAAGATGATGCTTCTAAATAGCAGTCTAGGAGGAATAAGGAATTATAGGGTGAACTCTAAAAAATCAAGCCTACCTCCTATGATGAAGAGAAGGAGAAAGATGTAGAAGCTTGGATTCTAAACATGACAGGTTTATGAATATTAAAGTAACTTGAGAGCCAGGCTAGCTATCTATCAATTGTAAGGAAAGGCTATCATGTGGTGGGAAGAAACCAAGATGGTTCATGTGATAGATGGGAAAACTGTCACTTTGGAGGACTTCCAAATCAAATTTAAACATATATACTTGAATGAACACTATTATGATGATAAGACAAAAGAGTTTCATGATATTAGGTTGGGACAACTTACCATTGATGAGTTTGTAACTATATTCACCAACCTGCTTCAGTATGTACCCTATATAAGGAAAGAGAAGGAAAAGGTAAAACGCTTCTTAAAATGGCTACCTACTATATACAAGGATGAGACAGAATTTGAAAATCCCAAAATCATGGATGAAGTGGTGCACAAAGTGATACCGTGTTACCAGCAATTCAAAGGCAGAAATGAACAAGAAAATAATTGGTAGAACAAAGAGAAGGGTGACTCTAGTGGGAAAAGGGAAAAGCTAGCATACCTAAAGAATTTTGGGAGAAATCACCAAAGGAATAAATTCACCAAAACTAGAGAAAATCAACCTGCTCAATCAAAAAAAGGGTCCAAACAGATTAATGCAAACAATAAGAGAGAAGGAATTGTTAAAATGAGGGAACCTCTAAAGTGCTAGGGTTGTGGAGAACCTCATTTATTGAGATACTGTCCACACAGAAACATTCAGATCGTACAAGTGCTGAGGGAAGAAACTATTGTAAATGATGTGGCAAGAAACATGCCCAAAATCAATGCTGCCCTATAAGAACGTCAAGCTGAACACCAGTCTACTATGGTCAAAGTAGAAGGTATGATTTCTGAACAACCTGTTTCTGTTTTAATAGATCCAGGTGAAACTTTATGTTATATATGTCCTAAAATTGTAGAAAAATGCAAATTAAAATCAAAGAAATTTTAGCATTCATGGCTTGTTCAGTTAGCTATTGGGACAAAAAGGAAAGTGACTTAAAAATTACCCCAGACAAGCATAAATATGAATGGGTACAAAACTGAACTGAGTCTGAATATTCTACCTTTAGGGGCCTATGATGTATTGATAGGAATGGGCTGGTTAACAAAACATAAATTCATGTTAAATTTCTTAGACAAAACAATACACTGCATAAATGGGGAGGGAAAACCTATGATAGTGAAAGGAAAACCCAAACGCATATATATGAGACAAATTTCAGCACTTCAATTGAAAATAATTGCAAGAAAAGGTTCCCAAGTGTATTCTGTGCATGTAGAAGAATTGGGACAACAACCTGAAGATGATCTTAACCAGTTATCTGAGAGTTTAAGGATGTGTTTCCAAATGAAATTCCTCATCTGCCCCGTAAGAGAGAAATTGAATTTTTAATTGACTTAGTGCCAGGAGAAACACCAGTTTCTAGAGCCCCGTATAGAATAAGTACCCCAGAGCTGATGGAGTTGAAGATGCAACTACAAGAGTTGCTAGATAGAGGTTACATCACACCAAGTGTATCCCCATGGGGAGCACTAGTACAGTTTGTCAAGAAAAAGGATGGTACCTTCAGAATGTGTATAGATTATCGTCAATTGAATAAACTGACAATAAAAAATAGATATCCTCTACCTAGGATACATGATCTATTTGATCAAGTTAGAGGAGAAATAGTATTTTCGAAAAATGATCTAAGGAGAGGCTACCATCAACTGAGAATTAAATATGAATACATAAGTAAAACTTCATTTAGAACCATATATGGACACTATGATTTTGTGGTCTTACCTTTTGGGTTAACTAATGCACCTACTACTTTTATGTGCTTAATGAACATTTTCTTAAATAAGTACTTGGACAAATTTGTATTAGTATTTATTGATGATATTTTGATATATTATAAGAATGAAGCTGAGCAGAAAGAACATATTAGAATTTTTTTACAAACACTCATAGAAAACAAGTTGTATGCTAAGTTTAGAAAATGTGAATTTTTCAAAGATAAAATTTAGTACTTGGGTCATATAATTTCAAAGATGGGATTAGCAGTAGACCTAGAAAAGATACAAGAGATAAGGGAGTGGCTTGTACCTACCGATGTTTCTTCTGTGAGATCCTTCATGGGAATTGCGGGATACTATAGGAGATTTGTAGAGATATTTTTAGCCTTAGCTTACCCTATTACATCTCTCCAGAGAAAAGGAGTTAAGTTTGAATGGACTGAAAAGTGTCAAAATAGTTTTAATCAGTTAAAACTTAAATTTACAACAACACCTATTTTAAATATTATTGATACAAATCAGGAATTGGTTGTATGCACAGATTCTTGTGGAGAGGGATTAGGAGGAGTGCTAATATAGGAAAACTCAGTTATAGATTATGACTCAAGGAAACTCAAGAAACATGAACATAACTATAATGTTTATGATTTAGAACTAGCTGTTGTAATACATTCTTTGAAGATGTGGAGACATTACATTTTAGGGAAAAAGTTTATATTGATGACATATCACATCAGTTTAAAGTATTTCTTCACACAAACTGATTTGAACGTTAGGAAGGCTAGATGGTTTTCCTTCCTTAATGAGTTTGACATGGAGATCAAACATATTAAGTCGAAGGAAAATAAGATTGCAGATGCATTAAGTAGAAATTCTTGGAAAATTGTGGATAATGTTGGAAGTAGTGCTAGTTTTGATATTGAAGGATTGATACAAGGAGTGATGGAACAAGATCAAAACTATGAAAAAATATAGGAACAAATTCTGAAAAAGGAGATGAAAGGGTATACACAAAACTAGAGGGGATTTATTTGTTATAAGGAAATATTATACATTCCCAATGTGGACTCCTTAAAGAGAGAAATTGTGGATGAGTACCATAAGAGACCATATGCGGGACATCCTGGATACCAGAAATTAATTTCAGCTTTAAGAATGAACCTGTTTTAGCCTGGTCTGAAAAAGGATGAGGAAAATTACTTTTCTAGATGTATAGAATGTCAGCAGGTTTGGGTAGAACATCAACATCTAGCTGGATTACTAAAATACCAACATGACTCTAGGATGTGTTTCCAGATGAAATTACTCATCTGCCCCCTAAGAGATAAATTGACTTCTCAATTGACTTAGTGCCACGAGAAACACAAGTTTCTAGAGCCCCGTACAAAATGAGTACCCTAGAGTTGATGGAGTTGAAGATGCAACTACAAGAGTTGCTAGATAGAGGTTACATCACACCAAGTGTATCTCCATGGGGAGCACCAACATTTTTTGTCAAGAAAAAGGATGGTACCTTCAAAATGTGTATAGATTATCATCAATTGAATAAATTGACAATAAAAAATAGATATCCTCCACCTAGGATAGATGATCTATTTGACCAAGTTATAGGAGCAATAATATTTTCGAAAATTGATCTAAGGAGAGGCTACCATCAACTGAGAATTAAAGATGAATATGTAAGTAAAACTGCATTTGGAACCAGATATGGACACTATGAGTTTGTGTTCCTACCTTTTGGGTTAACTAATACACCTACTACTTTTATGGGCTTAATGAACAATTTGTTAAATAAGTACTTGGACAAATTTGTACAAGTATTTATTGATGATATTCTGATATATTCTAAGAATGAAGCCGAGCATAAAAAACATCTTAGAATTTTTTTACGAACACTCATAGAAAACAAGTTGTATTCCAATTTTAGAAAATGTGAATTTTTCAAAGATAAAATTCAGTACTTGGGTCATATAATTTTAGAGAAGGGATTAGCAGTAGACCTAGAAAAGATACAAGCGATAAGGGAGTGGCCTGTACCTACTAATTTGTCTTCTATGAGATCCTTCATGGGAATTGCAGGATACTATAGAAGATTTGTAGAGAGATTTTCAGCCTTAGCTTACCCTATTACATCTCTCCAGAGAAAAGTTGTTAATTTTGAATGGAATAAAAAATGTCAAAATAGTTTTGATCTGTTAAAACTTAAATTTACAACAACACTTATTTTAAATATTGCTGATCCAAATCAGGAATTTGTAGTATGCACAAATGCTTGTGGAGAGGGATTAGGAGGAGTGCTACTACATGAAAACTCAACTATAGCCTATGAATCAAGGAAACTCAAGAAACATGAACACAACTATATTGTTTATGATTTATAACTAGCTGTTGTAATACATGCCTTGAAGATGTGGAGACATTACCTTTTAGGAAAAAAGATTATATTGATGACAGATCACATTAGTTTAAAGTATTTCTTCACACAAACTAATTTGAACGCTAGGCAAGCCAGATGGTTGTCCTTCCTTAGAGAGTTTGACATGGATATAAAACATATTAAGGGGAAGGAAAACAAGATTGCTGATGCATTAAGTAGAAATGATTCATAAAGTGTGAGTAATGTTGGAAGCAGTGCTAGCTTTGATAGAAGGATTGATACAAGAAGTGACGGAACAAGATCAGAACTATGGAAAACTATAGGCAAAAATTATGAAAAAGGAGATGAAAGGGTATAAAAAAAAACTAGAGGGGATTGATTTGTTATAAGGACAGATTATGCATTCCCAATGTGGACTCCTTTAAGAGAGAAATTTTGGATGATTACCATAAGAGACCCTATGTGGGACATCCCAGATACCAGAAATTAATTTCAGCTTTAAGGAAGAACTTGTTCTAGCTTGGTATGAAAAAGGATATTGCAAATTACTTGGCTAGATGTATAGAATGTCAGTAGGTAAAGGTACAACATCAACATCTAGTTGGATTGTTGAATCCCTTACCCATTCCAGAATGGAAATAGGAGATTATTTCCATAGATTTTATTACTAGTTTACCAAGTACTAAATAACCACATGACTCTATTATGGTAGTAGTTAATAGTTTGAATAAATATGCTAACTTCATACCTGTATAGTCTACCTTTGGTACAACTCAAGTAGCTAATGTATCTATGAAAGAGATTGTAAAATTGCATGGTATTCCTAAGATGATCATATCAGACAGAGATGCAAAGTTTATTTCAACTTTTTGGAGGAGTCTGTTCGAGGAAATGGGTACCAAATTAAATTTTAGTACTACTTACCATCCCCAAGGTGATGGCCAAACTGAATGAAAAAACCAAATTCTAGAAGATATGTTAAGAATTTATGTTATAGAAAGACCAACAAAGTGGGAGGACTTTTTACATTTAGCAGAATTTGCCTGCAACAATATCCACCAAGCTTCAATAAATATGAGTCCTTTTGAAGCACTCTATGGAAGAAAGTGCCATAGACCTCTGAGTTGGAGTCAACCAGAGGATAAGTTAATACTTGGACTGGATGCTTTGTAGGAAATAGAAAGAACTGTAAGGAAAATTCAGCAAAATATCAAAACAACAGAAGATAGGTTGAAACGTTATGTAGACAAAAAGAGAATTCACAGAGAATTCAGTGCGGATGATCATGTTTACCTAAGGGTTAAGCCTAAAAAGAGTACTTTCCACATGGGTAGCTATGTAAAACTAGCTCCACGCTACTGTGGACCTTTTGAAGCATTGGAAAGAGTTGGAACAGTTGCATATAATTTGGCTTTATCTAGTCAAATTAAGGTTCACGATGTATTTCATGTTTCATTATTAAAAAAATATGCGCATGATCCTACTCATGTTATTGATTGGAATGTGATACAAGTGGAACCAGACGGAGAATTCCTTTCAGAGCCACTCCAAATCTTGGCATGAAAAGAAATTGAGCTTCGAAATAGGACAATAGCAAGGGTTAAAGTGCAGTGGAGGCACTTTGCACCCGAAGAGGCTACTCGGGAGCGGGAGGAAGATATGAAGGAAAAATACCCATAACTATTTGAATAATGAATTTTATTTTTTGTCTTTACAACACCAAGGACAATGTTTTGTTTTTAGAGGGGGATATGTAATATCCATAGTTTTATATTCTTTTACTAAAAATTTTAACAAGTCCAAAAGGGTAAAGTGGATCTGAATGGAAAAAAAATTGTGTGGATTTATTTTATTATTTTAAGTTAATAAAATAAAATGGAAATTAATGTGCAAAGACTAGGTTATGATTAGAGATTTGAGAGCCAGATCCATGAGGATGGATAAGGTTGTAATACTTTTCTAGTCTTCCAAAAATACTTGGAAGAAATAAATTAAATACTAAAATGAGGTTGGAGATAAAAATCTAAAAAGTTGCCCCAGTAAAGAGGACATTACTGGGAAGAGGTGGAATAAATCTAGAAAGCAGAAAATCTAGCTTTAAAAGTACATTTGTGGAAGAAATAAAGGGAAAGCCTAGGCACACGAGAAAGCAACATCCTGATTTAACTGGATGCAGTTGAGGGAAACATGATGGGGGGGAATAAAGCTTAAATAAGATGATTCAGGATAGACAAAGGGTTGTCTATTGCTGGAGAAAAGGATCTTTGCTCGGGGGTGAGATGTGGAGATAGAGCTCGAAGGTTTGGTGGAACCTACTCTACCTTAAGTGGTATGCATAATTAAATTTATTGGGTTTTAAATTATATTCTAGTTCTATTATGAATGAATTGAGAAAGAAAAGTAGTCAGATCTACATGAAACTCTAAATCTGGTTATGAGTTTATACTGTGGAATTTATATGAGTTAGAAATAAAATTTGGAATTCTATACATTGAACATATTTGACTATAACAAAATAGTCTTTTCTGTATTCTTGTACAGACATAATTCTATAGAGGACTAAATCTCAGAATGTCTAAACCTGTATAAGGCTTAGAGATAAGGTTAGGTACCTCACAGGAAAATAACATCTAATCAATATAATTGTTCTAGTATTATGTTTCTAAATGATACATTTCATTATGAAACAAATTATAAGAATAAATGAATATTCATGGATGATAACTGCATGTAATGTATAGTTAAATAAGTTCTGTAATGTATGGTGAAAGAAATAATGTACTATATTATAAATTCAGAAAGAGAAATCATGATATAGAACTTATTAGACAAAAGTATATATAGACATGCATATGTTCATAATTTATCCTTACACTAGAACTGAAAGTGGAAATGTATTTGGAAAGAGAATATCATGTGGATTTCCAATAATTTGATTGAAAGGAAAGAGTTCCTAGAATATACATAATAGTACAGTAAATGTTATATACTTTCATACTATTTTCATTGACTGCTGACTTCTAAACAGAAAATAAAATAATCCTGATTTACATGCAATTATACATGAAATTTGGAAGCTACATTAACCTGAATTGGAAATAATATTTCATTTGCAAAGAAATAATTTATACAGTAAGTATTTAAAACTTATAATATATCAGTCCATATAGTACATCCTTATAAATTTTTACATCTGTAAAATTATATAGTAAACAAGTCTAGAAAAAAAAATAGTCACACACAGGACACTCTGTTCTTTTATTAAAAAAAAATTTAAGAAACTCTTGGGGAAAAACGTATGCAGAGATGGCATATGAAGAAACCCATGAAGATCTGGACCAACCTCTATAACATACAAAGTCCACGTATTATGAACAAAGAATTTAAGTACAATGGACGTACTCCAATTTCAAAATCATATGAATTTTACTCATACCTACAAATGAAAGAACTGGAAATTAGTACTAAGAGACAGTACTGGAATTAAAATGCATAAAAACGCAGTAGAACTTAAACATAAAAGCTGGAGATTAATTACCTCATTGATTTCAATTTCAAGATGTATTTGTACACAAAAAATAGAAGGGATTAGTACTCGCATTGTGCTTAAAAGTTGAGGAACTAATTCTAAGTACTCGTATGATAGAATACTAGAATTGGAAAATTTACTAGTTCGCCTGTACATTGGACTGAGAATACTTGTCATTCACATATAATGTATGATGAAATATTTCTAATTCTTCAACATAAAAGAGAAACGACACTATCTAGAAAGTAGGATTGAACAAGTAAATCGAATGCTACAACCGAGAATAGTCATGCAGCCTAATAGTAGATAAAATTTAAACTCAATTAGTTGAAACCAGATTTTAAAATAAGAATATATAGGGAAGGGAAAAATAAAATTATACAAGAAAATTTATAAGAGTTATACCAATTAAGTCACGACATCAAAGAAGAAATTATACTACTCAGTTGATGAAATGATTTCAAAGAGGAAAACTATAACCATTGAAATTTTTTGATAAGAAAAAACTTGTAATTTAAATCATTGTATATGAGAATTTAGAGGATGGACTCACAGGGATTTGAGTGACCATCACCATAACCACCGAGGAAGGCAGGAGGTGGTCAATTATTCATCTGTGTAACAAGAGACATGGTAAGAAGATGTTGACAGAAGGGAAATAACACACAAATAAAAGTATGAGGCAGTAATAAATCTTTGTATATGTGAAATATGACATTCCTATACTATGAATTACCATAGTCATAATTTGTCCCCAAGGAATTCCTAACTCAAACATTTTCGCAAAAATAATCTTTATATTGAAATGAAATCTAAATGGATAAACCTAACAACGAAATTCTGGGAGCTATGAGCATGTTTACCATCATGAAAAATGATGAAATTGTGAAAAATAGTATTACCTAATACAATTCATCCCTTGCTAGAGCCATATGGGCATATGTCACAACACATTTGTATTCCAAAATTCTTGAAATCTGAATGAAATCATCAAGTCTGAAGGTGGATTGTAGATGAATGCAAGTTAAAGAAAATTCTTACCCAAATATCATTCCAGGAATAAGTAGGGTTAAACCATGCATTTTGGGCAAAGACAAAAAGCCAATCAATACCAAAATAAATACATATTCGCTAATCATGGAACAAACTCAGAAAACAGAGAAGTAAAATGAGTAACAAATACTTGAAGGAAGCCGTATGGTCTGAAAGAGTTAGGGATGTATCTTCTGCGTGTAAGCATTGAGCTCTCCTTCATACCATTGTTGTCACTCACTTTGTCCATAGCCATGAGTCTTGCAGAATATAGAAACGAGGAATTGAATGGTAAAATAATGCAAATGGTAATGCGTCCAACCAACAACAACGAGTGGAAAATAGGTTACAATTCAAATGGTAATTTTTTATGAGAGTCTCAAACCCTAATCTCAGATTAATAAGAACCGTCCATGTGTCCAAAATCGGACAGGGGATGGGTTTTCCCATGGATATATGGGTAGAGTTCGAGGACTAATAGATGGGTACACCAAAGTTAATGTGAAGGAATCCCAAGAACCAATTGGTACAGTGGTAGAGGAAATTAGGTTTGCATATCATTAAACACCATAATCGATCACATAAATACGAGAGGATCTTGGGAATTTTTCTAAGTGACATGCAGAATTGCAGAAGTATTGGTAACCATTCAAATTGACACGGTGGATAAACTCCATAAGTCGATAAAATCAGGTTAGAGATCTTCTGTGAAAATTTTTGACATGCTGTGATGATTGGAGTACAAAACAAGAAATCAATGCTCACACCTACAATGATACGTGGCTTTTCTTTTAAAATAGTGGTTGCCAACATTAATACGTACTGGTATATAATATATGTGTAATTAGGGTAGGTATTATACTATACAACAAGTTAAGGTGTTTGGAAATTCGTTATCATAATTCAAATTCCAAAGCTAACATATACCTTATATTAAAAAAAATGATAATACGATCCTTATGAAGGAAGTAAAAAACATATGGGGTTTGAAGGGTATAGTAAGAGTATTCTGAGATATATGTTGAAAGGGTACATAAATAATTTTATTCCTTATTAAGGGTGAATGAAGGTTCACCTAATGACTCTTGAATATTAGCTAAGTAAATGATATGGAAAGGAAATAAATTAATAAATGGTTAGTGTCCAAAGTTAGATAGAACCATTATATTCATAAGTGAAAAATGAAGGTTTATGAATACATCAATTTTACATTTAGTAATGAGAGAGGAGTCTATATTAAAGGAAATTGTAATTGACACTGTAACAAGTTGAACACTGTCATAACCAATGAAAGAGTAAACAGTAACATAGTGTAGTAAAGGAACTTGTTAGTAACAAAAATATGTCGCATTACGACAAATGATATTATAACCAAAACAATAAGTTAGATATAGCACTATAATTAGACAAATTTTTTTTTTCGAAATGGGAGGTGTTACATTCTATCAACTTTATGCGTGCCACACACACCAAGTGACTATATTGACAACTTATGACATTAGGTTCATAGTCTTGAAAGTAAACAAAATCCCCAGTTTGATTAGTTTGTCTGAAAAAATAACCTTTCAGTATAATAGAGCCTCTATCATATGTAAACCCATGATCATTATAGTTTTTTAATAATTTCATCTTTCGTTCAGTGCAATGCATTAAATAATGCTTCACATTTTCATCATTCATAGTAGGTGCAATTACAAAAAAAACATCTCCTGCACAATAAAACAAACTTATGTATTTAATTTTAGATCATAATTAACATGAAAAATTAACTTTAAAATTAACATACATGTAATTTATTTTATTATCTATTTCTATATCGCTATCGTTTGAAAGAAATTGAAATGTTACCTTCTCTAACAAGATCAGAAATTCGACACCATTAGATGATATTGTAGTCTCCTCTGATTGCATTTCTTCAAAAATTTCAATAGACATTTTCCCCTTTGTATTTAGCTTTTTATGTTTCCAATCGTTTACATACATTTTGTTTTTACAAACATCATTGGATTCTGTGTTGTCTATGAAAACATGAAAGAAACAAGAATATTTTATTTTATCCAATGAAAACACATGTGTGGACAACTTTGTTTTAATTTAATGCAATTTTCAAGTTCCTTTTATTATTTCAACGTCATTGCCAATCGATCTATCTACATCTTCGACCCCAATATGCCAAAAAAACCTACATGGAAAATTCAAAGAAGAATATAAAAATGATATCAAAATACCATCAAACATAATCATTATGATAAATGTAAACTATTTAAAATTAGAAATCCAATAAAAATTAAATTGAATGTACCTTTGCACTTCCCTTGACCGGTTAGTCTCATGGCTTAGTGCATCGATGCACCATTGAACAACTTCTTGAGTTGAGACAAGTTGGTTTGCAGATGGGTCAATTTGATATCTTGGAAGTGCTCGTTTTATGCATGCCCCTGCACCATCATGTTCTCCTTTTCCATGAACAATATCAAAGAAATTCCAACAGTGTTTAATGAAGGTTTTAATATGAATATGACACAACTAAAAGAATGATCATGAAGATTTGAATTGACCTGCGCATCCATCTGACCATATCCAATTTTCATTGAATTTTATTCAATGAATTTTCAAGGAGTCGTAAATCTTTCCAAAATAGTGTTGTACAAAATATGTTTCATGTGTACGATCATCACTGATATAAAAGTGATATTCTTTAAGGGCATGCTAACTTTCACTAGTGATTTCTATATGATCAACATTTTGTTCAGCATGTCTATATAGAATATGGATGAGCATGGAGACCTGTTCAGAATGATAATATTCACTCTGAATTTCTTTTTGGGGAACAAATGTATAGTTTCCTGCAAAATAAATTACTGAAGAGATGGTCCCTGGTGGAAAAAATTCATGGGATTTTTTTAATTTCAATTCCTGCCATTGAGCTCTATGGGAATGCTTGGTCTATTTATAAATTTATGTCTCAAACTTTGTCAAAAAATCTATCACAAAAATTTCTTCTTCCTGTAAATCAATTCTTTTAGAACTTGAACCTTGAATTTATGTATGGATATATTCATATCTCTTCCATTTCACTTTCACGTTGTACAATGATTGATAATTTATATCAGTATGATATTTGTTTTGAAATTTAGTCAAATTTCCACAATCATCGCTTTTTTTACCACCAACACATTTCTTTTGGTAAAATAATTCATGGCTTTCTCTTCCACATAGAATTTGAGATATGAAATCATGGATAGTGGAAGGAGGAGGTGAATCTTTCCAAAATTTTCTACAAAAATTAAGGAATGTGTCATAATATAACTAAAATTCTACATGATAATGACAATAACAAGTGTCACGTACGGTGATAGGTTTTACATACCATGGTTTTGATTGCGCAAAAGCACTGATTGAGACATCAATTTCATGATTCTCTTCTTTGAACTTGTTGAGCAACTCTATCTGAGGGGTTTCCAAGAAATGTTTTGTATGTTCTTCGTACTGATTTTGTGCTATTCTTCTTCGCATCACATCCCTTGCTTTCAGAGAAACACGTGAATTTTTCATCCAATATTCATATATTGTTTTGTTAACATTTTCTCCAAGTCTATCTTTGTATGGTTTTCTATAAATAGCTGTCCAACAAGAAAGTTCATCATTTGCATCTATTTGAAATTGAAATTTCTCATGTTTGTGCAATTTTTTTCGTGAGGTTCCTAATGCTTGTGCCATAGATTTTACCAAGCGATTATCTTTAGTACTTGATGAAACCACTACCATATGTATTGCTCTACGTGCATATGAAACATATTTCTTTCTATATATTCTAGTTGAATTTATAGCACTATTTATATTTTGTATCACATTTTCCTTCATTTTTTTTTATCTTTTGTTCATTTTCGAATACCCAATAAATTTGTAGCTTATTTTAATTTCCTTAATGTTAAGAGAAGTTTCAACAATTGGGCTTGAACTGCCACATTTTCCTTTATGAAGAATGAATAAAAAATGCGATTAACATGATATCGTATAATATGGTCAACTTTTTTATCTCCATATGTGTGAGTGTCAACATTTTCTAACATCTCATCATCGATATTGATTTCATCTGTACATATTCGAATTAATAGTACATAATAAGTTTACATATTCAATAAATAACTAAATTAATAAATATGTATAATTTCAATAATATGTGCATGTGTTCAATATATATATATATATATATACCTCGTGATTCAATTTCTTCACTTGAATTTCTTTCAACATTTTCACCATATTCAATCATTGGTTCAATATCTCTTACAATTTCTCTTTCAAAATTTTGTATCTCATCATCAATGTTTTGAGGAATATCTCTCTCTATTTACATTGCAAAATATTTTTCAAATTAGTTCATCAAATAAAAATTAAACTTCACAATTTACACTAGGAAAATTTTAAATATCAAATTTATAATATTTACATCTACATACCTACTTCAATTTCTAGTTGAGGTTGATTTTCCCTTTCAATATTTGAGTTTTCTTCTCTCTTTTTTCATGATATTCTCTCCCCTATTCTCTACGTTCCTAAGGGTCTCTTTTTCGATCATGTTTTCTATTGCAATTCCTTCGATTTCTCATGATAATTGAATATGAAGTTAAAAAAGATTCCTTCAAAAATTCAGACAAAAACTCAATTAAAAAAAAAATCACAAAAGATTTAATTTAAAAAAAACTCATTTTAAACGTTTTGCAGAAAAGACATACTTCAATCCAAAACACTTACTTTAAAAAATCTGAGAAAAAATGTCTTCTAACAATGAAATGAAGCTCAAAGTATTTCCTTCCAAGTCCTGTAAAAAAAATTCATTTAAAAAGTTAGACAAAAACTCATTTTAAAAAATCATTTTAAAATATTTACTTCAACCCAAAACAAGTACTCTAAAAAAATGTAACTTCAAAAAATACTTCCAAAAAAAGTCCATTGAAAATTAAGCCCTCAAAAAATACCTCAAAAAAATGTCCATTGAAAATTAAGTCCAACTTCTTAAAAAATGTCACTTTAAAAAAATACCTCCAAAAAATTTCCTTTGAAAATTAAGTCCAAAATCCTCTAAAACAAATGTCTCTAAAAAAAAATACCTCCAAACAATGTTCTTTGAAAATTAAGCCCAAAAAGCCTCTAAAAAAATATCACTTTAAAAAATACCTCCAAAAAATGTCCTTTGAATACTAAGCCTAAAAAGAGTCCTTTCGAAATTAAGCCCAAAAAAAGTCCAAAAAATTTCCAAAAAATGTCTTTTGAAAATTAAGTCCAAAAATCTCTAAAAACAAAATATCTCTAAAAAATGGTCCTTTGAAAATTAAGCCCAAAACCTCTAAAAAAGAAAATACCTTCAAAAAAATATCCTTTGAAAATTAAGCCCAAAAAGTATCCAAAAAATGTATCACCTCCAAAAAATTTCCTTTGAATGTTAAGCAAAAAGAGTCCTTCGAAAATTAAGCCCAAAAAAAATTCCTTTGCAAAATTAGACCAAATGAAGAAATGTGCGAAATCATGCGAAAATAATGAATTTGTTTATGCCTATTTATATTTCTATGAAATGTTTTTTTTTGGAGGGGCTTCATTGAATTTTCCGGCCAACGTAAAGTCAATTAAAAGTTCAGCCAAAATTTTAAAAAAAATCGGTAGAGATTTTGTGTCGTTAGACTTGACGGGCTGTCGGGACAAAACAAATTCGCTCAACCAAACTAACACATCCGCAATTACACAGAGTCGAGCTCTAAACACATTTCTTCAACATTGGACTCATTAAAATCGATGAAAATTTATGAATTAACTATTAGAACCAAGACACGGATTTGTAGAATTCAATCTACTTTCAGGAAATATAAATTTTATGGAATTTCTAAATATTTACTAATTTTAATTAATTTTGTAGTAAAATGAGTGCAAACAATTTCTTAAGGTCATTATGATTTAGTGAAATCAATATTTTCTATCTTCCAAAATATACTATGAAAAATGATTGAGTAAATTATGGTGCTTTACATTGTCCTGTTGTTTATAATGGTTAGTTTTTAGATTTTTAGTTTATAACTTATATGTTGAGAAATTTTGTGCGAGCCGAAACATATTCAAAATGTGCATTTTTTTCCTATTGGATTAGTTAAAAAAATTATATTAATTATGATATACATTAGTTGGTTTCTTAAATATAATGAAAACAAAGTAGACTCCGTCTAGATTGTTGTAACACATTTTGTTTCTCAAAAACACAAAGTTTTCAAAGAATACACCAATGCGTTTGAATATGGATTTTTTTATGAATCCTTTGATTGTTATAGAACACACACTCAAAGAAATGCTAAGTTGACATATCAAATGTGTATAAAAAAATTCCAAAAAATAAGTAATAGAAAGCTAATAAAATTTCTGATGACTTTTATTTTTATCACAAAATGAAATTCTAAACAGAAAATTTGTTTTAACTTGTATAAAGTTGAAGAACATAAAAAAATGACATTTTTTTCTCAAAAAAGGGCAAAAGTATAACGCAACTTCATGTTTTCACCCAAATAAGAATATTTTTCATTGGTAAAAAAAGGCAACAAAGAAAATGGAACATTTCCCAAGACGAAGAGGGCAAGAGAGACTTGTCCAAGATTAAGTGTTTTCACTCTCACAAACATGGGCACTATGCCTCGAATTGTCCACAGAAGAAGGCAAGAAAGAAGGAGCCTGCAGTTGCAGCAGGTGAAGTGCTAGCTTCATAGTTAGAGATTGATTTTACTCTCATTGCATGCATATCCAAAACTGTAATGGGATGCATGTGGTACCTAGACATTGGTGCCTCGTTCCATATGACGAGGAATATATATCTCTTCAGAGGGAGTTCGGCTCCCCTATCAGACTAAAATATGTTTTGTATGTTCTAGGAATAAATAATAATCTTGTCTCTGTAGTGGTTTTGGAAGGTTGTGGTTACAATGTCATATTTATAAAAGGAAAGGTGTTCATTAGACACATCGCCACGAGAGAGGTGGAACCATCGGTGCAAGATTCAAGAACCTGTATGCTCTCGAGGTCAAATATGCATGAAAATATTTGAGTAGAAAAGAAAAGGTTACTGACTTGGTGGTTGAGAGAGAGCACAAATTACCTCTCAACTTGTAGCCTCAGAAGCAGTCTCAAAAAATTATGGAGGAGCGACAATTGGAGAAGAGGAGAGGATACCAAGTGGAGGCGTCCACTCAAGCATAGACCTCTAGGAGGGGGAAATTTCAAGCCATATGAGCAGAAGGAGCACATGCTGCCATACCTCTATGTGAGAGGTGGGGTGAGGTGTAGACGTAATCCCAAGAGAATAAATATGGGCAAGATCCATTGAGATGGTTTATCTCATGGATTAGACTTGGCTATGAGGAGCCCACAGTACACAGTAGAAGGAAGGATCAATAGGATTGATGCAGTCAGATGCCAGGAAGACAGAAATGAGAGTGACAGATGCAAGATACTGGAGCGTAGATCAAAGTTGGTAGTAATGCAGAGGGCACATATGTGAATTTAGTAGTAACTCATATTTTCTAGTATACAGTGCAGTAGCTAGTAGCATTCAGAGACTCTAATGAAATATGCATCATATTGATTCATTTTTTTTGCAGGATATTCAATTTCAAGAGTTACAGGAGAAAACAACACTAGAGAAGTGTTGCATGCAGAACATTCCAAAGGTACTAGATCGGGCTAGATTGAATTCATTTCTTATATAGAGGGGGTGTTGAAATTGGCAACAAGAAACATTGAAATTGGCAACTAGAAATGGAATCTAGAAAATGGCACCCAAAATGCACCATATGAGACTTCTGATTTAATTTTCCCTTAATTATATTGGAACAAAAATTGTAATTTCATCTCATGACAACTTGTATTACTTAATTGAGTTAGGAAGACTTAGTTAGCTTAGGAAATTCTAGTTAGAGGTCGAATAGGAGGAATGTAGAGGACTTTGCATGATTTAAGGGGGTCCAGTTAGAGTTATGTATGAGTTGTAATTAGTGAATTTAATTAATTGAGTCAAAATCATTTTAACTAGTTCTAACTGAGAGATGAGCTAGTGAGAGGTCTAGTAATTAAATCTGATTTAATTCACAATGAGTGATAAATCTGTTAATTGATTTATCACTATAAATAGCTTTTTTATGTCATTTCTAAGGAAGATCCAGTTCAAAATGAGGTTAAAGGGAATATATCTATCAGTTGCACTATTAGAAAATTGTACATGTCATGCATGAGGTCATTGGGAATGCCTTGAAGGATTGCGAAATAATTAATTGGTATTTTCATAATTAATAAGGGCTAAATTATCCCAATAATACGTAAGCAAGGCAGGCCAAGAAGAGGTAAGAAAAATTAAATATTGGACCAAATTTTCTTAGATCACAAGCCATATCTGAGCTAGATCAAAGTGAGAAAGTCAGCAAAGTGGAGAGGTTTATCGGTGTGAGGAATAAAATTGTATTGTTTCATGATATTGACCATATGCGATATACATATAGCGAGGTTTTGAGCAGTTTCCCAGACACATATTATGCTGTGCGACTGATTTACTTATTTCTCTTACTTTTTATGTGACTTTGAGATTTTGTTTTGTTTCCAAAATTGTAGAAGGATTCAATATTTTGTTTTAGTACATTACAGGATCATATTGAATTCCATTGTTAGATTTTCTACAATTTAAATACTTAACATTCCTTCGAAATTTCTTCACCATACCCCATTCCCCTTCTTTCATGTTATGTTATTAAACATGCTCTGACATCCTACACTAGGATGGAAATGTAAATCCAAAACAAATTTTCCAGGCTTCATATATAATATAAATCTTGTTATCTTGTGTGTTTAATTTCAACTAAAACTCTTTCTATGAATTCACATCATAAATTCAAAGTCTTAGTACTTAAGTTAAGCTATCTAATTTAAAAAAAACTTATATTAGATTATTCTAACATATTTTTTTATCCTAAAGTTCTTCTAAAGGACACTAAATGTAATTGTGAATAGTGTTTCCTACCTCGACCTTCCATTCCTATATTTTCATAAGTCAATTATAAGAATATTTATTTATTTATATTCCTTTTAAATATTTTCTCAAATTGAATGTTAGTATATGGTGAGCATGTCTATGTTTCAATTCCTAATGTTCAATGGACATTATTAAGCATATATTACTTAAAATTCTTAATGCTCAGTGGAATTCTTCTGATCTCGAAGATTGGTGGATCTGCATGTTATACAATGTATGTATTGTTTTCCCATCCTAAAAATTATGGGTATTTGTCTAGCTTATAATTTTTTAGGGGTTACTATACAAATTTTTTTTGGTGAATAATGAGCTCATAATCTGTTTTGTCTCCTTTGTGTTAAATTGGATACATTGGGAAACATTTTGAGAATGTTTTAACATCCCCTGGTAACCTCACAGGAAAATGGATGGAGTTAGGAATTTGTTTTAGCATTTACCAATGTGTAAATTTTTAAATTGATTTCTATATTCCCTACATGACCATTATAATAACCATCATAATTACATATAGAAATATGTAGTAAAAGCCTAGTGAGTTACACAACCATTTACTAGAATTTTTGTAGAATATTAACTTAAACTTTCGAATGTAACATTACATCAATTCCAAGATTATTTTAACTCAATTAGTTAATAAAATTATTTATAATATAACCATCACATCATGTAAGGAAGGTAAAACAATAAGTCACACCATTAGACACCGATATACCCTCGAAATTCTATAGGGTGAAAACCAACAAACATATAATTTTATTATTAAACACTCAATAGGGTGTTCACCCCTCACTCAATGGTTTTTAATGGAGTCCATGCCTTAACCATTGTGTAAAATAGTAGAAATAATTATCGTATTAATTTAATTATAACTATATATAAGCTATTACAATCATCATGATATCATTTAGCCATGAAAGACGAACATTAAGTCTTTGCAACATGGTTCTTCCCATTAGTGGATCATCTGATAGTTGGTATTCCTAAACCTGCATGGACAAACAAATATTTATCTACCACAATGTTAAATGTTAATTAACCTTTACACAAGTCACCACCCTTTCCCGTCATTGTTTTCATCAACACACTTCATATCATGATCAGTTAAAAGATAAAATATTAATGAATCAATAATCAATCTTTATTAGTTACACTTGAACATCTATTTGTGTGCATGCATTAGTAACAATAAAATCACTATGAAGCGCCATTTTCCTGATAAAATGCTAACATAATCCTACATGCACTTTCATATTCTTTCCAAAGGAAGCTAACATACTAGATATTATTCTTGTTTATGAAAATGCATAACAAGCTTCCAAGAGAACTAGCCCAATAAACAATTTTATTTTTTCCTACTATTTGTTTTCTTTTCCAATGGGAATAACACAATAAATTCTATACTTATGCATGTCAATGCATGTTTTTTTCCAAAAACATATCTTCCATGGGAGATATATTCACAATGGCTATTATATATAAAAATACAAAATCTATTCCAAACAATGTTAACACAATAGTTATAGTTTCTTGCATGCAACTACTTATCCTATCCAACAAAAATAGCATGATATCTTGTTCTTCTTGCATGTGAAACATATATTTCTTTCCAAATGAAGCTATCAAAATCTTGCATGGAAATATAAACAAATTTATTTTCCAAGGGATCAAAGACATAGCATTTATTCTTTCATGCATGAAAAGAAACACTTTCCTCTTACCAAATTATCAGCCGAATACTATACTTAATCTTCTCCCAAAAGAAAACTAATACCATAGCTAACCCGTTTAGGTGTGCAAATGCATATTATTTTTCCCAAAAGAGGGCTAACATAATCAATATTATGCGATTGCGCCTTATTTTCCTTAGAAATCCAATACCAAAACTATACTTTTCCATGCATGAAAGTGTATATGTTTCTCTAAATAATCTTCCAAAGGAATATTAACACAATAAAACATACGATTACCAATTTTCCTCTTCATTAATCTAATTTAATAGTATATACCAAGACATATTTTTATTTCTCTTATTTTGAAGAGTTCTAACACAAAAAATACTTCCTTGCACACACACACACACACACACACACACACACATATATATTGATTTTCCAAGAAATTTAGCACACTAACTATTCTTTTTCCAAAAGGTAGCTAACTCACTAGCTATTATGCATGCAATACAAAATATTTTCCTATCATTTCACACATCACACGAATTTGACATATTTCCTTAAGAAATAACATGAATAACAAATCATTCTCAAATAACACAACTGATGGTATTTTATGTAAAGGTTTTATGTGAAATATTTCTCAAAAATTTACTCACATATTCATTTCCAGTAGATAAAATATACTAGATATTATTTATATATATACGCACATATTCTCTTTAATGGTCTCATATTTCTCTTTAAAAATTTAACGCATATGCATCATGAAAACATCCTTGGTAATAATTTCAATGAAATAACTTAATTCCTTTTCAATGATTACTAACATAATTTTTTTTGTTATTATCATGCTGACAAATCAAAAGAAAACACTTTGTTATCCTCAGTTTTTTCTGGGTTTAACCGTCAATTTTGGGCCCAGTTTCCGAACACATGGAAACAAATTTTTGAAAACTAAAAGAGGTATTTTGGGGAATGGGTTCGGTAAAAAAAAGTATTTTGTCATCAATTTTGAAAACGGTTTTCGAGAAGTTGAAAATGATTTTTTTTAAATATGAAAGAGGATTTTTGTGAGAAAGGTATCATTTAAAAATACCTCTTTATATTTTTACAAATATATCATGGTTTGGGAGATACAAATACATATTTTGACCATGTGATCCAATAACTCATGCAATTCAAACAATTATTTAGCCATGAAAATATATTAATAATTCGATGCACATTAAATATTTTAAGAATTCAATGAAAATAAAATTATTCCTCTATGCATGAAATTCTATGGAAATTTTCCCACGAAAATAATATCGACTTTATCATATGAAAAATTTCAGGCAAATAAATTTGATTCTTATTTCTTCATGCACCATATATGAACACAATAATTTTCAAAGAGCATAATTACTTATTATTTAATTTTTGTTTGGAATCCATCCTTCCTCTTATCCTCACTTCATTCTATATGTATTTTGTCATTCTTTCACATATTTTCCCATAGGTTTATAATAAGTAGAATTAGGAAAATGCAACATATTTTTTAAATAAAGAATGATTCCATAAAAAACCTATAAATCACTCCATAAATCATAATTTTCCTAAATGTTAAAATCACTCCATAAATTATCCATAAATAAGTCCACTATCATATTTTTCTAAATTCTAGAATCCCTCGATAAATCATCCATAAATCTGCCATGTTTTTTTTAGTGTGAATTTTCTTTTGTTTTATGGACAAAATATCACTTATCCATATTTTTTATAAAAATATGACTTATTAGTTCTAAAACTAAAAAATATACAAACTTGGAAATATAATTTATTTATATAGAAGAATACAATTTATTCTCAATATAAAAATTAAGAATTAATTCTTTTAATATTATTGTAATTAATAATTATAATTAATTCTTGTAATTAGAAGAATATTCTTCTTGTATTATCAATATAAGAATTAATAAGAATTAATAAGATTTAATTATTCAACAACACTTATTTTACGACTATTTTTATGGTAGCTTATGCAAGGGATATTACAAATATGGTGTTGTAAGATATTGTTGGAAACACATACAATATTAGTGTTTGGCCTTATTTTAGGGAAAGGTGCATTCAAGAGCTATAATCCTTGGTAATTATAGATATCTAGTGCTTTTTTTGTTCACATGAGTTTTCTTAGAATTGTTTTCCTTTTAATTAGAGGAGGAATCCCTTTGAAATTGATTTATCAAATAAAAACAGTTATTTCTGCTATGACGGTATATGGTAGAAATATATGAACAAATCTATCAAATGTTTAGATAAAATTGCTGAAGCAAATTTATGTATGAATTGTAATTTTATAAAAAAATTATTAATAACTCAGATGGGAATTGGGAATTCTAAAATTTATAAGTAACTCGATGCATTACAATCATAATAATCATCAAGAAACTACCTCGAATCCTAATATCATATACCAAAAAACCAAAATAACAAGAGGAAATTAAGTCTAACAGTTATTAAAAAGAAAAATTATAGAGAGAGAAAACAAAATTATAGGTATACAATAGACTCTTAATTAAATAATAACTCTAACATGTGAAAAACTGTATCAAATATGGTAAGTGAGGTTCACTCTATACAATTAACACTTTTTCAAATTCAGGAGCCACAAATCATATGTTCATAAACATGAAAATGGCCATAAAATATGAAAATGAATTACAATAGAGAATGTATAAAATGTGAATAACTTTCACCAAAATAGAAAAATTAACGAAATAGGAATTATTCTACAAAACCAACTTCGCAATCCATACGAAAATTTAAGTTCACACCATTATGGTGACACTAGTAAAATCAACATGGAAAATCTTACTTCCAAAAATAAAAAGTTCCATCACAATTTTCTAACCCTCCAATGCTCATCCACTTGTATTTAAATAAGATAATTACAACTTTCCCCATAATGAAAATAATAACTAATTACAAATGTTCACGCTCTAGTCATATATAAATGTATACATATAACTTAAGCAATTTCTATCCCCTAGAGAAACACAAGAAAGAATGTAGTTCCTCAAATTGTCTTTGGTGACTGAGACCAATTGTGGAATTCAATGAAGGTCTTAAAACTTTCTTACTTTATGTGAATGAGACAAATTAAGGCATTCAATGAAAGTCTTCAAACTTTCTTTCTTTAAGTCAAAACTGGCCATTTTGACTAGAAGAATAATCCCTTTAATATTTATCAAATCATACACATGTATTTATATGACATCATATACTGCAAATATATGAAAAATTATATCAAATATTTAGATAAATTTTAGTGAGGAAAATATATGTGTGAATTGTAAGTGTATAGGAGGTCTATTAATAACTAATAACTCAAGTGGGAATTGTGATTTCATAATTTTATTAATTAACTCTATACATAACCATTCCAAACACAATGATCATAAAAAAAAACTACATCAAATCATAATAATATTTGACAATCACAAAAACAATCAAATAACATCTCAATCTAAAAAATTAGGTGGGATAGTTAATGAAAAATAAAATTATGTAAAGAGAAACTGAAATTACAAGTATATAATCTTAATTAAATAGAAACTACAGTATGTGATAACATATATCAACTAGCACAACCACATTTAATTAATTAAATGTGGTTGTTATATGCAGATAAGTGTATATCATATTAATAAAAATATATATGAGGAATATTAAATATTACAAACAAATATTAATATTATTAGAAATTAATAATATAAATAATAATTAACTTAATAATAAATATTAATACCATTGAAAAATTTATTATAAAAAATATTAATAATAATAAATATTTTAATAAATATAAATATAAATATTATTATTTAGTTATATTATTAAATAATATTATTATATTATATTATATTATTAAATAATATTATTATTTGATAATATTATTATTCTATATTATTATATAAATATATAAATATATATAATATTACATTATTACATATTAATATATTAATATATGTAATATATTATATTATTATTATTATCCCTCTTGGTGGCCGCCTTCAAACCCTAGACAAATCGGTGAGTTCTGCGGAAAACCCACGGTGATTTCCCTCTTCCGTGGAAAAGTAGTCTTTCAGACATATATGGTGATTTTGTCTGTGGTGCGGTGATTCGCTAAAATACCTCTACGGTGTTTCCTCGCATTGGTTCTATGACACTCAATACAACTCTAACAGGTGCATACATTCCCACTTACCCTCCTCTTGCTAAGTTTTTCTTATTTACACTATGAGTATTTCCCCTCATAATTATAAGCCCCCCTCTAGCAAAGGGAGACCAAGTAAAGTTACCGTAGAGAGCCTTCACGAGTACATCGAATCTTTAGAAAGCTGAAGAGAAGAAAGAGAAAGCCATTTTACCCTAGAGAGTCTCCCACACTCTCTCTTTTTCTTCGTTTGAGCTACAATTCAGTTGATTATTTATCCAATCATGCTTTGGATTTGAAAGGCACCTTAGTGAATGAAAAATAGACCCAAGAAGTTCCCAATCAAATCATAAATGCATGTCTCACTATTGCACAACGAGACTACTCCCCCACGATGGGTGAATGATCTTGATGATTGTCATAATAATCAATATGGTATCATGCATGATTGGCCACCTGGTCAAACCTTCACTTCGAATATAGTTCGACCATACTAGACTACATGCTAAGGTGTTTAAAACCTTTATGTGCCTTCGGGTATCGTATGAAGCCTCCTCCCGCACTCGCTGGATAATGATTTCCAATAATCATCATTCAAACAAGATACTCATTCCCATGGTACAAAATTGTGTCATAAAACACGAGTTTCCTCTTTTAGGTACCTCTTTGACCTTTGCAACCATTTATGAAATTTACTTTGTCTCATCAGAAACTCACATCCGTGGTTATCATGCCTGCTCTCCTTTTCATTGTGTTATATTCCCAAGATGGATCGACCTTAGGTCTATATTATTTCTCTCAATGATGGTGCATTTTCATTTCCTTTCATGTTCCATTGGGTACTGCTCCATTTCCGGTCTTTATTTGGTGGTTCAGAGGCTTTAGCTGGTCTTCATGACTCATGATCATGTTACACCTCTCCCATCAATTTTTATGCTTCCTATCGATTCACATGGTTCTTTTTTGGAATCTCTAGGTTGATTCCACTCCCTCATGGAAAATAACTAGTTTCTCCCCTCATATTTTGATATTGGTTTCATAATTGGAATGGACTACTTTATAATTATCTATTAGTGTCTCGTAACTTATAAAGGCTTATGTGCAAGGTTATACTTATTGTGGCTCTTCTAAAGGCATGTTCACCTCAGGTGGCCTCCCATAAATGTATAAATTCCTTGTTGATTCAAACTGCTAATTGTAATTTACTAAAACAATAGACTTGAATCAACTCTACTAATTATGGAAACCAATTAAATGATCATGAAATCACGAAGCATAAAAGATAAAGAATTCAATAAATATATTAAACAATTATTTGCTAGGGAAATACATAGTTAAAAAACCCGCTACATTTATAATGCATTAGTCAGAAAATATGAGAAGATTAAATTATTTTCTCAAGCTCGAGAAACCTCTACACTATCCTTATCTATCTCACTTATTCTGAGACAAGCCTTGGACAATACTTTGTCAATTTTATGGTTTCCAAAGTCCCTTTTTCCTTTCATTATTTCCTTGGGACCTAGCCCCTATTTATTAGGGAAATTCCTCATCCACAAATACACAATACATCACAGGCCTTCCTTTGACTACATGCACCACTTGTATAATTTGAATGATTATACAATTGATTGTAAAATGGCCTTGAACTCAAATCTCAATTGGGTAACTCTTAGATATTGCATGCATCAGTTATTTTTTGTTGATTTATCAGTTAACTGGTTGATCACAGATTATACAACTCACTAGTAGACCTCCCACTAGTTCCTCCAACAGTTGGAACTAGTTTAACTGACCTTAACTTAGATAAAATGAATTAATTAATTACAACTCAAAATAAACTCAACCAGGGCTCCTAAAACATAGGAGACACTCTACATGACTCAAGTTACACCGTCAACTTGAATTAATTGGACCAAATAAGTAAAACTAACTTATTTAACTCATACAGGTTGTCATGTGATATCAAATTACATTTTTCTTGTAATTTAATTCTAGGGAAAACTAAATTAGAATATTTCTTGGTGCCATTTTCAACACTCCCTCTCAGTAAGAAAGGGATTATCATATACCCCAATCCTGGCTCTATGGAACTCAAATTTTCCTCTTGAAAGTTCCTTAGTCAAGATACTTGCATCATGTTCCTCTGTAGGAATGTACTTTAACAACATGATCTGCCTTTACACACAATATCTGAGATAGTGGTACTAGATGTTGATATACTTAGATATATCATGAAAAATGAGATTCACCAAGAGTTTGATACAACTTTGGTTGTCACAACAAATCAAGGATCTTTCTCATCTAGATAGCCTCACATGTCGCTTGACTAACAACCATGTACTTTGCTTCTGCTGAACTAAGTGCAAATGATCTCTACTTCATGTTGTACTAAGAAACAACTGCTGACCCAATACTAAATATTCCTCCTGATGAGCTCTTCTTGTCTGATGGAATCGTTGCCCAATTTGCATCTATGAAGGCTTGCATCTTTGCTCCCTCTATCCATCTCTATAAAATACCAAATTGAGTAGTTCCTTTGAGGTATCTCAACACATGTTTGGCTGCCTTCCAATAGAGTTTTGTTGGATTAACCATCGTTTGACTAAGATAGTTAACTACACAACACATGTCTAGTCGTGTGTTCACCAAGTACATAAGTGAACCCACAAATTTCCTGTAAATGGTAGCTTCTACCACTTCACCTGAAGTAACATCTTCCTTCCTCCAATTCACTACTAGTGGAGTCTCCATGGCTTTGCTTCTCTCCATGTGAAACTTCTTCAGTATCTCATTAGCATACGTTCCCTGCAAGGCAAATAGAACCCCATCTCCTTGCCAAATTTCCAAAGAAAGGAAATAATGCATGAGCCGCATGTATTTAATTTTAAATTCTATTAGAAAATATTCTTTGAAAGATTTTATCAGCTTCTCATCACCTGTTAGAATTAAATCATCAACATATAATACTATAATAAATTATTTACCTTCAACCATAATATGGGAAATTCTTGAATTTGCTTCACTTTTGGTGAAGCCCAACCCGGTGAAATATTTGTTGGTCCTAGAGTACCAAGCATAGGTTGTTTGTTTCAATCCATACAATGCTCGCTTGAGTTTGCACACATGTGACTCCTTGTCGAATTTCTGAAATCATTCTTGCCACTCTATGTACACCTCTTCCTCAATTACTCTATTGAGGAAATTTTTCTTCACATCCATCTAATGTATCTTCCCTCCTATTTTTGCTGAAAGTTGATCTAATTGAAGAGTACCTTGGTATTGGAGCAAATTTCTCCTCGTAATCAATTCCCTCCACCTGAGAGAACCCCTTGGCCACAAATTTGGCCTTGTGTTTCTCCACACTTCCATCTATTGCTTGCTTCACCTTGTAGAAACACCTAAAACCTACCACTGACTTGTCCTAGGCCTTGGGAAAAATTTTAAAGCATTTTTCCCGATAATGGAATCATATTACTCTACCATGGAATCAACCCATATTGATTTTTTCACTTCTTCCTCAAATGAGGGTGCTTCAGTATCTACACTCTATCCCATGAGAGCCATGTAGCCAGTGTACTGATATGGTGATCTCGTCTACTTGCGCTGTGATGTGGGTGTTCCCACATTCTATCGAGCATCATGCATAGATATTTCATCCTCTCTAGTGTGATTTCTTCTGGATGTCTCTACATGAGTGGGTTCTTTCACTCTCTTCTCCTGTGCTTATGAATGTTCCAGAACATCGTGAGTTTCTTCCTTTGGATCAAAAAGCTCCTCATATTCATGCAACTAAATCTCCCTCTCGAGGGAACATCTCATGGCCTTCCCTTCGTCGAATTTCACATCTATATGAACAAATGTCATCCTGTCAGATGGAAAGTACACCATATAGTTGTGAGGTGTATCATTATACCCCCAAAATATGTCCAACTCTATGGTTGGTTATATCATTTTCCATGCATCCTTGGAAACATGACAGTAAAATGATGAACCGTGGATCTTGAAGTGTGCCACATATGGTTTCTTACTTGAAAGCTTCTTCTGATGTACTCATCTTGAGACTCAGATGAGGACTCTTGTCCTACACATATATTTTTGTGTTGCATGATTCAATCCACAAGTGGAACGGTAGGTCCTGATCATGAAACATCGCTCATGAAAATCCCACAATACTTAAGTTCTTACTTTCAGAAACCCCATTATGTTGTGGGTTATGGGGTGATATTAACTCCCGTCGAATGTCTTCTGATGCACAAAATTTATTTAACTCATTTGACACATATTCTCCACCGATATCGCTACTAAGAGCCTTCACTTTCCTGCTTGTGTATTTCTCAACAAGTTCTTTAAATTCACAAAATTTTTAGAATGTATGGTCTTTCTTATGTATGAAGAATATCCAACACTTACATGATAAATCATCTAAAAATATCACATAAACCAGGTACATGGTCGTGGAGGCTGTTAAGAACGATTGACACAAATCTAGGTGAACTCTTTCAAGGATCACTTTCACTCGATTTTCGTTATCATGAAAAGTGTATTTTGTGTACTTCCCCAATGTAGATCCTTTTCATTTATCATGCTACCTTAGTGTAACCTTTGGAATTCTTGTAGAAATATTCCACATGATCTTCGAAGCTCCATGGTGAAAATGCCCAAGTTGCATATGTCATAATTCATCGATGTCTGAGGTCTACACCTTCTCTTCTTTTTTCCTCAAGGAAGAAAAATCTTCTACATCCAATTTGTAGAGTTTCTTCACCGGAACTGCAATCCTCTTCACTTATCCTATGGCAATGTGACAGAGGAAAACATTTCCTTTTCTCAATATCACATCGTAGCCACGATCTTCTAACATAGAAACTAAAAATAAATTATTCTTTAGACCTCAGACATACATGAAATCTTTTAATGTGAGAGGAGAGCCATAATCCCCATGAAAATTAACACTATTGATGTTGGTCACGCTATACCTTTCATCATCTCCCATCTTGATGTGAATCTGGAGGTCTTTCTCCTCCAATTCGTTGAAAATTTATTTTTTGTCGCTCATATGGAATGAGGCTCCACTATCCAGATACCATATACAACACATCACCGATGTCACCATGCATGCAATGAGGATTAAATCCAACTTGAATTTTGAAGCTAGAGTTTCACCTGTCGCTCCTCCTGATGGCTTGTTGTTGGCCTTTTTATACAGACACTTCGTGGCATAATGTCCCAGCTCATGACAATGAAAACATTTAATCTTCAACAAGTCCTTATTCTTTCCTTCCTGGTTAGGATCTCCTTTGGATTGTGATTTCATACCTTTCCCTTTCTTTTCCTTTCCATTCAAGGCACATTTCTCCACATAACGATGCTCGGATGAGGATCCATCTCTAGTGTTCTACCTTATCTCTTCTTCCACCAAGTTGGACCACAAACGCTCCCACTCTGGTATCTTCTCTCACCCATTACCGAATCCTAGCATTTGTGATAGCTCTTAGGAAGTCTTAGAAGTTATAGGATGAGCAGATCATCTTTCGTAAGTGTAACACCAACACACCCAAGCTCATCCTGACACTAGGTTAACTTTCTCAGGTACTGTGGTATTATGCCACGCTTTTCCATCTTGATTTTCTGAAGCTTTTCCTTTAGTTCCAACTTCCTATGGTCACTTTTGTTCTGAAAAAAGTCTACCAAGGCCTTCCACATTGCATATGGAGTCTCCTTCCCATGGAGGTTCGAGACAATATGATCTCGAACTCCTTCCAGTAAGATCTTTCTTGCCTTGGCTACATTCTTCTTGCATTATGCTAGATCATGTATATGCACAACTGCTAGTTTTGAAACATTGCTATCAATTCATTCCTTGAATCCATTATCTTCCATGACTTCTTCCATACATTCCTTCCAAGAAATTCAATTCAAGGTACTCTCAAGGGGATACTCAAGCCTCATACCATAGAACACCATCATGCTCATGCTGCTAGCTCTAAAGAATAGATCTGCAAAAATCATTCCTCGTGCAAAGATAACTATGTATTCTTCTCTTATATAATGATTCCAGCTCTAATACCATATAGAAATTCCTTGTATATCCAAACTACTAATTATAATTTACTAAAACAATAAACCTAAATATACTCTACCAATTGCAAAAACTAATTAAACGATCATGAAATCACGAAGAATAAAAAAGAAAGAATTAAATCAACACATTACACAATGATTTTGTGGGAAATCCACAACTAAAAAACCCGCTATTTTTATATTGAATTAGTGTGAAAATATGAGAATATTACAATTCTTTTCTTAATCCTAAGCAACCTCTGCACTATCTCTATCTATGTCACTACTTCCTAGACAAGCCTTTTCCAATACTTAACCAATTTTTTCCTTTCCCAAGTCCATATTTCCTTGCACTATTTCCTTTGGAATTATCCCCTATTAATTATGGAAATTCCTCATCTGCATATACACAATACATCATAGGCCTTCCTCTAACTCCATGCACCATCTGTACAATTTGGATGATTATAAAACTAATAGTAAACTACCCTTGAACTCGAATCTCAATTGGGTAACTTGTAGATATTGCATGCATAAGTTATTTATGATTGATTTATTAGTTAACTAGTTGATCACATAGTAGACAATTCACTACTATACCTCCCACTAGTTCCTCCAACAATTGGAACTAGTTTAACTGACTTTAACTTAGATAAAATGAATTAATTAATTACAACACCAAATAAACTCAATCAAGGCTCCTAAAAAGTAGAAGAAACTCTACATGACTCAATTTATTGCCCTCATCTCTAATTAACTGAGCCAAATAATTCGAACTAACTTAGTTAACTCGTACAAGTTGTCATGTGATGTGGAAATACAATTTTCTTCTAATTTAATTGAAGGGAAAATTAAACTAGAATATTTCTTGGTGTCATTTTCAACAATAAGTGCCCAACAAGTCCACACAAACAAGGCTCCTTATATCATGGCCCGTGGTTGTTTATGGATTGTTATTATTCGTCGCCCATTTTCATAAGTTGATCGTTGGCAGTGTTGGTGGTTTGCTGAAGATTCTTGTGGTCAATATGATTCATTATGCATGACTTAAAGCATGCTTTAACCATGTCACTATTCCATCATAGTTCTTATTTTAGCTCTATTAAAAATTCCTTTTTTTATATCTAGGTATGGGAGTTATTCGTTTAAGTAGGCATAGCTCTATATCCCATAGGAGTAGTTTTTATAATTGATTGATACATTCGAATGTCTTGGGTAATGTTTACTTTTAGTTAGTTTAAATGATCAGGCACAATATTGTAATATTAAGTTAACATGTGCTACTATTTTAGTTTCCCGGTGGGTAGACCAGTAGCAAAAAAAAATATTACTTATATTGCCTCCCTTAGATAATGAAAACTCAAACTTCATGCACAAAAAAATGTTCCACACTGTTTTTTTTTACTAATAATGAAGATAAGGAGTTGATGTTTTTAATAATACCAAGAATAGAGAATTAAAATTTATTTTAAATGTCATTATTTTTTCTTTTTTCTTTTCATCATTCAACTCCTATTATGATTTTACTATATTTCATTGCCAAATGTTTTACATATATACTTTTAATAATAAATAAATTATAATTTAGTTAATTTTTTATAAATAAATTATAATTAAGTTAATTTTTATAAGAGTTTTTTTTTTTTTTTTTTTTTTTTGGGAATATAAGATTTATCATAAAGTATGTATGGTAATATTTATTTCAAATTGATGTTTTTGATGGTTACCAATCATTTTTTTATATAACTGCATTAGTTTTTTTTATATTACTACATTAATTATTATTATAGGAACCACTTTACTCTTGTAATAAATAAATGTATATTTCAATTATGAATTTCATTTTGAATTTTGTAAGATGGAAATTTTAGTGGTTATAAAATCTTTAATAACTTTATTTTATTTTATATTTAAAATATATTTAAAATTTTAATAAAATATTTAAATTAATCATTGAAATCATTAAATTATTTTTATTTTTTAATAAATTAATTTTTTGATAAATTGTTTCATTTTGTATTTTTTATCCAAAGGAAAGATTACATTGTTGTCATTTCCAAAATTCCAAAAAAACAAAACTAACTCAACATACCAGTATCACCTATATTAATGGACATTAGGGCCACAATATGCTCATTTGATCAAGAGTGATAAAAAATACGGTCAAATTATGATCAATGTATAACATCAAAACATCGAACTAGACTATCTATAACATCATAACATATAACCAAGTAAGGTGCACATGAGGCACACAAAAACAACCATAAGAATCCATAAGTTTCACAGAACCATAAGAAATTACAACGTGTCTTTGAAAAAACCAGGAATTGCAACAATTTTGGTGCTAAGAGGACACTTTAAACAACAACCACCTCCAAGACTAAATCTTTTTATGTGTATCAATGACCAATGATATGAAACTACTCAAATCTATTGTAAACCATAAGCCAATTGAAAGTGACTGGCATAACACATATATGAGAACTCAAAAGAAAAGGCATTGTCACACCAAAAATCCCTGAAATTTTTTCTTTAATAAGAACCATAAACATCCTTTTATGACAAGATGCAAAAAATAGTTTCACCATTATACGACTAATATCCATAACCACATATCTGTTAACTTGAGTGGCTATAAAGAAACCAAATATAAGGGTCAAAGGCCCTCCAAAGAAACCCCAAAGCAACACTCAAATCCACTTCACCACTATCATATCCAAAAGGATTGAATAAATATAATGAATAAAAAAATGACATACCTATATACTCTAGAAAGAAAATAAGAAGTGGGCCATTGTGATGAATCTAGTCCTCAAGGAGACATACAAAAATGTATGACAAAAATACTTGAAACCACCATTTATAGTCATGATGAGAGGAAATTAGAGCAAGTGTCTCAACACTATCTCCCAAAGGATTTGTGAAGTGAGTAGAGGTAGAATCACTCACAAAGAATCTTTCTACATGAGCCAAGAAAGATTCCACATTATCCAAGAAAAATATATGGTTATGAATCATACGCTTGATGTCCTCCGATGAGAATAAAACATTATAATTCTCCACTTGGTTGTCTTTAAAAATAAGGTGCAACAGAGTAGCAATTTGTTAATGTAAAGCCAAGGAATTCATAAGAGGGAGCCACCTTTTCTTGAATCTACTTGGATTAGGAATTGATTTCATATCCCCCCGACCAACTCAAAATTTGAGTTTCATTTCAAAGAATAATATTTCCTTCCTCACCTCTAGAGGTACAACATCAAAGAAGGTAGCAACAAAGTCATAAGAGAAAGGACGAACCATTTTGTGTTATATGTTACTTCCACTACCCATTTGACAACTCATTATTTTCATATGAGGCATGGGCTGAGCTACAAATGAACATCAAAGACAAATACTAAAAGAAGTTTTGCCAATTAAACTAAAAAAAGGACGAGACATAAATCCCTAAACCCCAAATATGAAGATAACTGAATCATCACCTAAATTCCATTTTATAGGACCAAATTCAAAAAAATTTTAAAGCTCACCACATTACAACAACATGGTATGACCCAAAAAACACCAATGGAAATTCCTTAAAACTAGAATTAAAACAATGATGCTATAACAATGCTCTAAAATCTTATTAATTCTACTGACAAACATCGGAGATATGACACTTCGACCAAATTAGTATGAACCCAATATTCTAAAGACAAAAGCTTCAAATGTTTAAGTCCTTTGAAACAAAGAAATAATACACTATAAAATCGCCTCAATAACAAAAATTACCCACCGAGAGTGAACAAAAATCCAAGGACTCCAAAAAAAAATAGTGAACTGAAAATTTTCTCCCAAAAACCTAGACCAAAAAAAATTAAAAAAACAATTGTACCATATTTATGATACTCGGAAATAAAAAATGAAACTATAAACCCCATCCAAACAAAATTAAACTCACGAAAACACTTAGAGATAAACAAACGCGTTCCAAATGAGAATATTTTTGTAAAAGCCACCTCTGAAATAAAAAAAATTAAGATGATCCACAACAAGGAAGAAATAAGAAATGGACGAGGAGATTCCCTCCTTTCACACTAAACGCATACCTCATCTAATCCCGTTGCGATGCCATAACAAGGAGACGACATGTGTGAGGATAGCACACGCTTTGAAGCAACATTAGCATTTTGATAACACACCATCGAAGTAAAAATTAAATACTTAAATTATAAAATTAAATATTTAAATCATTAAATCCTAAAAGGCTAACTCCTAAGTCTTTTTATAATTCCAAATTCATTACACATTTACATAAGGAAATCTACCAAGAAAAAAATACAAAAATAAACTAGCCAACTTTCGCTTATATTTCTAGATTCGTCCATCTTTACTACCACATGCTTAATTACATATCAAGTTTCACCATCATATTTATATTTCTCACCTTATCATTTATTATTGTATGAAATTGTCATTGTATTTGGAGATGAGTTTTATGGTTTATTTTGAATATAATTTATTAAATTAAAAAATAAAACAAATAAAACAAGGTAATTGTAATCAATGGATTGTATGGAATTTTTTATTTTATTTGGAGATGAATTTTGTGATTTATTTTAAATTAAAGATAAAAATATTAATAAATAATATAAATATAAATATAATTTAAAGAGTATATACAATAATTTTGTTTTTTTTGAAATAACTATGAAGGAGGTGTATTTATAAGTTTAAAAATAGCAACTTTCGCTTCCATTTCTAGATTCGTCCATCTTTACTACCACATGCTTTATTACATATCAAGTTTCACCATCATATTTATATTTCTCACTTTATCATTTATCATTGTATGAAATTGTCATTGTATTTGGAGATGAATTTTATGGTTTGTTTTGAATATCATTTATTAAATTAAAAAATAGAAAAATAAAAGAAATAAAACACAGGGAAATGTAATTAATGGATTGTATGAATTTTTTATTTTATTTGGAGATGCATTTTTTGATTTATTTTAAATTAAAGATTAAAAATATTAATAAATAATATAAATATAAATATAATTTAAAGAGTATATAAAATAATTTTATTGTTTTTAGAAATAACTATGAAGGAGGTGTATTTATAAGTTTAAAATCAATTTGAAATATGTTATTTAAAGAATAATAAATTATTTTATGTTTGTGATAGTTTAGTAGTTTTTTTGGTAATATAAATCAAAATGATACTTGTATAATTTTATTATTAGGTAAATTAAATGGGTAATATGATTCATATTGTCCTGAAGATGAACCACACGGGTTGGTTCCAAAAGCGTCGACAAAATATATTTATATATGATTATTACCAAAAGTCGCTCTATACAGAGTAATATAGTATTTTTTCTATGTGCTAAAAAGAGTTTAAGCCAAGTGATGAAGCCTAACAAAATTACAAAAATAATATGAATATCACAACCATGTCTACTATTAGAGGCTTGAGAGACTCCTATATCTATATAAATAGAAAAATTGTATCTAAAACTGAAAGAGAACATAGTGAACATGATAAGCATCATTTAGGAAATTGAGGATCAACATCTTTCTCTGAATTAGAAAACTCTACATTCTCTAGTTGTTTTCCCATGAATCAAATCATATGATCCAATTTATAATGTTCTCAACACTTCATCCATACCCAACAAGTTTTCCTTCTACTCTTCTAACCTTTCAACCAAGACATTTCCCATGATCTCCTCTACCTATCAATATACGTCGATGATTTTCATATACTAAATATGCCTATTATTTGTATTATAAGTATCTGGAACCAAAATACTCAAATTCTCTTGTAATTATAAATCACGTATAAATCTACATATGATTTTGGCTTCGTGCGACTATGCTTCCTCAATTTCCCTTCTTATTCCAAATACAGTATTTCTACATTATGTTGTCACTAAATGTTTTACTACATATTGATGTTGAGTGCTATAAGGTATTCTTGTGTTGTGCCTTATTTTACAACCATCATAGCCTTGGCCTATAGATATTCTTGACCAAACTTTTGAAAAGTATATTAGAGAATGGAGAGAGATGTTAAGACAATTCACGTTGTGCAAATTAAGACCCTCTTTCCAAACATAAGCGAGGAGGGATCTTACCATTCGAAGGGAACCACACCTCTCATGCGTACTCTAGGCCTTTAGATTGAAACTAAGAAAGATGGTGAAACAAAGGGAGAGTAGGATAGATATGAATAAAGAATAAAAAGAGTAAAAATATGAGAACCAAGCCTAGCTCGTGAAAATAATAACCAGATAGATAACATGTATTAAGTAAATGTATGAGAACTGATATGATGTAATACAATGAATGTTATGTGTGTGCCTGTGTGTGTGTCTAAAAGTAAAATTTTGTTTCTTGAATAATCACGTGCTTTGAAGCATGTCCATTGCCATAAAAATTATTGTTATTTTTTTCATTATTTAATTATCTTAATTTATATTTCTATGTTTATAACATTTCCTTCTCATTTACAAATGTTTTTTCCTCAAAGAATATTCGTGGAAAGTTTTGATGTCATTTCTTCTGTGTTGTAATGTTTTTTCATCTCCCTACTTTTGTTCTTATCATATTTGATGATAAGAAATGATATTAAACTAGCAATTGCACGCAATGTTGCAAAGGAAACGCCGTAAGGAAGATGCTAGAAAGAGATGAACTGTAATTATTTTGATGTGTCGTTATATATATATATATATTACAAGTGTATCATGAAAAAAATGATTGATGTCAAGGTTGGTGAAGAGTTAGGAGATATGTCGATGTATTAAGCAACCTGCAAAGAGAATTTTTTTTTGAAAAATTAGAAGATTTTTTTTTTTTAAATGGAAATCAACTTGTTCAAGTTGACTACTTTGAGGTTTTGTGTGAATTATATCATAAAGAAATTATAATGATTGAAATTGAAGTTACTTGTAATATGGGTAATTGGAAATGTTCAGTCGTAGATGCAGGTTGATCGATGGCAGACTGAGCACCATTGGAGATTTATTCTGAATTGCAGGTGCCTGTTTCTGGATTGCCATTCTGCTCTTGATTTCTCAATTTATGTCATTCGTGTATGTGGATGATATGTTTTATAGTAGATTTTATTTTAAGTAAAAAATATATAGTTGGTCTTAGTCTGTATAGCGGCACATTTGGATTTGGCACCGAAAGGAATCTTTTTTGTATCTCCTGCAATGAATGAATTGTTGTATCTATTTCTGAATTGTACTTTTGTAGCTGTGATATCTGGGAGTCCATGTTTTCTGTTTCAAAACAAATAAAATTTTAGATGCGAATAGTTAAGAATTATATCAAGAATGTAATATTTTGAACCATTTATTAATAATTAGTAAATCAGGTTATTGTTAGTAGGTAGAAATGATGTGTGATAAAAATATTTTGGAGTTGATAATATTCGAAAACCTTTAGGAGATGTTATATATGGAATGAAGTGGCTCTGTAGCTGTGATATCTTTGAGTCCATGTGTTCTTTTTCAAAAGATAGAAAATGTTAGAAGGAAATAGTTAAGAATTATATAAGAAATTTAATATTTTAAACCATGTATTAATAGTGAGTAAATTAAGTTATTGTTAATAGGTAAAAATGATTCGTGATGAAAATATTATGGAGTTGATGATATGTGGAAAACTTTTGGAGATGTTAACATATGGAATGGAGTTGGTCGTTTGTAGAAGACATTGAACGAAGAAGTTCTTCTGCTTGTTTTCTGCGAGAAATATTTTTGTTGTCTTTCATTTTCATGAAAAAATCGAAACTAAATGCAGGAAAAATTCAGAGATTCTGTAGTGAAGGGATTCTTGAAATTGCTGTGAATGTGAGGCCTTATTGTTCAGTTTTTCCAATGTCTATCATTGCTTTTGGCAGAGTCATACCTTGAGATTTATGTATAGTTAATGCCCAAGCCATTTTTAGTGGAATTTACGTACGACTGTTTCTTTTTATTGCTGGAATAGGAAAGTGAGTGGGGTTTTTTTCATCCCAAGCATGCCCGATGTAATATGGAAATTCAACGACGACAAATGTTGGAATTTGTGGAGGTGAAGTTGATTCTTTGTAGAAGATGGATATGATTTCCCCGAGGGAACCATTAACAAGCCCTATTGAAACCCAAAAGGTTGGAAGTCAACATTAATTTTTTCCCTTTGCATAGGTAGAAAATTCTCTCTAGTTGCTTGTCGTCTGAAGAGAAGGTAAAATATGTGTTGTCGTCTTCTACTATTGATCTTGCAATTGGAGTGTTTAAAGATTTTATCATTTGCTTGTTATGATCCAATGTTTGAGCATTTGTTGGAAATAGATGTATAGAATCATGGAAAGAATGTATCTCATATTCAGACAAGAAAGAGTCTGTTCGCGTCATAAGGATGTTGTAGTCGTCAATTGTTGGATTTGCACTTCTAATGTTTTGGCGGATGTTTCTGAAAGTAACTTGAGCACTGTTTTGACCTTGTTGGCAAAATATTTTATCCAATGTGATGACTATGGTGAATGTGTTCCACAATGCGATTCCATGAGTTGTCCCTGCATATAGTGGTACATCTTTGATGGGTGGTAACTGGCTAAGATCACCAACTAATATAATGGAAAAACCGTTAAATGAAAATTTTCTCTTTAATGTAAATGCCTCTCGAAGACGTTCATCGACCTGGTTAAGGAAATTAGGCCCAATGAAGCTCATTTCATCGATTAGTATGTACCTAATATGCTTAAGTTCTTCTTGAAATTTTGCAAGAGCATTGCCTTCTAATGGTGTAAGATCTTTTATTGGAAGGTGGAGGGCGGCATGGATTGTTGATGCTTGTATGTTGAATGCTGCAACACCTGTAGGGGCTAGGAGCATGATCGGTGAAGGTTCTGAGCTGACAAGTGCTATGAGAATTTCTCTGATGTAATTTATAAGAAGGGATTTCCCAGTTCCAGCAGTGCCTTGTATTATCATTTGTAGAGGAGGTAAGATATCCTTCTTACTGGAGTGAGTAAAAATAATATTCAGAGCTTTTTTTTGCATTGGAGATAATGAGTTAAGGTACACTAAAGTATTTGTATTTGTTTGAATAATGTGATGGACATAGTGATTATTCTCAATGAATTGTGCACCTATTTCTTGGAGATGAAATGGGATAGTAGTATGATTCCAGTTATGGTTTTCATCAAAACCACGAAGCCCAAGCATTTGAATGTCATTTATGAGCAGTTCATTTGTAGGGTACAACGGAGAGAGTAATTACCATTCATTTAGGTCCATGGTTTATGGAGGATGGAATTCATGAATAGTTGTGTTATCATTTGCAGGAGGATCGATATCAGATAGTGTGCAGTGTTGATGCCAGGGTTTGTAGAATGGACAAAATGATTTCCAATTTCTGATAAATTCTTCAGCAGAATTTCCTAAGTCACTGGTGATATGGAGAAATGGTTTTTAAAGAATAATTTCAACTCTACAGAAGTCATCATAAGAAGATTCGGTTGTGGATGGTATTGAGGAATAACATGGTATGATACGAATAATTGCTTGTTCGGGTTGTTGTTTCCATTTATTTGTTTTACGACGGGGATCATATGACCATGATCTTTCTATTTCTATAAGTGATGTGGATTTTAAGGCATATGGTCAATGGATGTATGTATCTATGAAGTGTGGTGATGGAGGAGTGGTGGTGTTCTTCTCTAGAAGGCACATATAGATTTGTTGGCTTACATTTAAATGGAAGAAGGAGCGACTACACAATTTTAATGGCAATTTATGTATCATATGACAAGTTTCTTGTGCTCCTATGTCATGATCGACAAGAGTTTCTACAAGGAATTTTTGAAATGCAGATGTTGCTGGGTCAACATTAGGTGAAGTGAGTACAATTCTACGTAACATGTCATGGAATGTTTTATATTTTTTTCTGCTTTGGATGTATGTTTGGAAATATATTTCTGAACGACATGGATTTAGAGAACTGGTTGGAAATCAACATTTGCACGCCAGATAGATAGGATGGTAGGGTTATGCATATTTACTCGATCATCATTGTGAGCAGGAGTGTATGTTTTTTGGCCATTGGATTCAATGAACAAGGAGGAATGTGCATGTAATTCCCAAGGTGCTTTATATCGACATTCGAATGGGGAGCCCTTTTTTCTGAGGCATGTGTTTTCAGTTCATTTTGTGTGTGTCTCAATGTAATTGATAAGTTGGAAATAATCATTAAAAGGATTGTTTTTGAAAATATATGACGTGGAAAATAAGAAAGGGTCTTCTAAATTTGTTTGAGAAATTGATTGGTTAGAAATTGTAGAAAGCCAAGGGTTCCAAGCTGATATGTATTTGTCGAAGAATTGTGTAGTACTATCAACTGCTTCTATGTTATCCCAATTAATATTTTCCATATCAGGTGCATTTTGTATCTAGAGGAAGCCATGGATGTGCGCTCTATGTTTCCATTCATACCTGCGAAGGATATTTTTTTGTTAGAAAATTTTGAGTTAGATGGAGTTTGATGTATAGAGAATTATGAAAGTAATGTGGTAGAGTGCATACCTATACTAGTAGTCTTTTGTTTGCAAGTGTTTCTCCAAGATAAATTCACGAAATATTGTGAATCTATGGTGCATATATAGTGATGTTAAGTGGGGGTTAGAGATAATGTTATCATTCCTCCATTTGTGTTATTTTGCAACATCAGGAGGTGGAATTCTTGGCATGATTGCATGAAGATCAGACCATTTTGTATCAGCTACACTTAATGTGAAAAATAACGTTGGGCAGCCGAGTTGAGATATCATGTCTGTCAGTTCATTTTTAGCTTTGTGCCAAAAAGATCTTGTGCCACATAGAGAGCTACTGAAGCACATCACTTGTTCTGCTAATTTTTCATTTGGAAAATTTTCTAATCGGATGTTCAATTCATGGATTGATGTTGGGAAGCCATCTCCGATGTTTTTTTTTACAAAGAAGGATGTTGTTGCTTGACTGTAATGATGCATCATCAGATTTTATATGTAGTAGAGAAAGCGAGGGTCCTTTCCGAATCTGCTATCATGGTAATGTAGAAGATGAAGTGCATATTCATGTAACTGCATTGTCTTTATTCTTGGTTGATTAGGTAGTGCAGCTCATGTGGGGAATAGGGTTGGGAAAGCCATAGAGAGGAGACCTTCTGTGTTGTATTCATTGATTAGGGATAGGCTTATTGGTGGCCATTGAATTGTAGTAGCAGAATGGTGGTTGTATGCATGTATATAATGTCGTATTTCTTGGATTTCTGTATTTCTATTAGGAATAGTGGGAACGAATGATGATGTATGGTGTGGGTATTGGTTTATGGAATCTTGAGTGTGGCAAACTGGTGTTTCGATTGACAGCTGAGTAGTTGGATCGGTGGTATTATAATGGTGAAGGGATGAGGAGATATTGGTTGGGAGTTCTGGTAAGGATGCTAGTGCATTGTTATCAATACGAGCATTCCTATAGTAAGGATCATTTGTCAATTTGTATTCTAATGCGGCGAGAACTCAATGTCTACTTACAATGAAATCATAAGCTTGATGGTCATTACTTTGATGGGTAACGATTAAAATATCCAGGTCTTCAACACGTCGTGGCAAAATGCATGTTATTTCTGTAATCTCTTGCGGAAAGCAAATTATGTGGTCATTGTATTTATATTGGCCACCACGTGCATGTGTTACTTGGAGGATAGGGTTAACCCTAGCAATAAGCATTTCTTCTATTTTTGAAAGATCAGCCAGGATAGGTGGTTGAGGACCAGGGTCCATGTTGTTTGATAATGAGAAAAAATGAATTTCTTTTTTCAGACATGCATATGTAGCAACAATAGATTTGGTTCGACATGCGGATATGGATTCTAGGATAGGATTCAAGACAAATGGAGCATGGTGATTTAGGTGCAAGCCTATCAATTCTTGCATGGAATTCACGTTGTGCATTATTAGTATGAACGTTCTTGAAAACATGGGTAATGGAGGGAGGGGTTGAATGAGCTATGGATGAATTTGTTTGACCATCATTATTATGAAAATTTTTGAAATCATGTTGAATGGAGGGTGGTGGTGAGTGAGATTTGGATGAATTTGTTAGAGTGGTTTGCTGAGAAGAATGTCGACTTGAAAATTGGGAAAGAGAATTGCTTTCGGAGTGAGAATAGTTTGTTGGAAATTGTGAATTTCCATCGTATGTTCTTGACGATGAATTTTGAGTTTTATTTTCCTTTTGTTTGTTTGGGAATATTTGAGGGATTTTTTAGCATGATAAGCTTCACGTTGATGTGAATTTATTTTTTCTTTATTTACTGCATAGTCTCTTTGCGCGCGCTCATCATTAGAAGTAGTAGACATTTCGACAAGTTAATGCACCTACACGAAAGAGAGATGGAGTGACAATGTTAGTTGGAAAGACAACAACCATGTTATTGTATGGAAGGGGAAAAAAGAAATAAAAGTTTACAATTTATTTTTGTTAATATATTATTAGAAAAATGTGTTTGAAAGTAAGTTTTAGTAATTTGTAGCTATAGAGGAAGATAATAAGATGTGACAACGTGTTGAAAACAATATGTTTGAGATTATATTTAAGTATTTTAGAGATGTACATGAATGTAATTGGATATGTAATGTGTAAAGTTGGTTGATTTGTTAACAGGGAAAAAGTTAAAGTAATGTGAATTGCCTTAAATGAAATTACATACAATTAGATGTTTTGTTGGATAACATATGAGTAAAGAATAAGATATATATTTGGAAAGGCATATAAAAGAATATGGTTTATAAACGTATTTTTAAAATAAAATAATAGAAATTAGGAATAACGCAAAAGTATTTATAATAATATTTATCTATGATATTTAGATTTTATTGATTGCTTGAAGGATGTTGTTGCATTCTGTTGAGAATTGAAAGCTCTCTTCTTTGATGATATCACATTTCAAGTGTGGTATGTCTATAAATGTTTCTTCATTCACTAATAGTGTGAAGATGTGATCTATCCAGAGTGCTTTGGAGACAATTTCCTTTATTACATCAGGATCCTCAGATAACAAATAGAAGTCCTTTGCATTAACTCCAATAATTTTAGATGCTGCGTCTTCGAGAGAAACTATTGAAAGCAACTGACCAGTGTGATCTTGTACATCTATCTTTAGTAAGTATATGTAATCACAGTTAGTTACTTCGGTGTTGCAATTAGGGCAATACCATGTGCTTGCATTCTTTGGAATAAGTTTCTTTATGCATTTTTTTTATCAACAATAGATGGGCATGATAGGTAGTAAAAATTGTCCATCCATACTTTTGTTATTGTTCCCTTGACTTGGTAGAATGCAAGTATCTGTGAGGACTCGATATTGTAAATATCCACAATCGTTATTTTTTTGGGTTGATGGCCAAAATAAGGTGAATATCTTTTTGTCAGTGGTGTAGAAGTTGTAGTGGAACCTTATTTTCTAAAACATGACTTTAGGATATGAGCCTCTTCGATGTCAGGATCTACAAGAATAATCGATCTTGTTGTAGTACCAACATTTTTTCCATTAAATTCAGCAACACGAGCAGACTTAATTGCTACGATGGGATTATTTCCTGTAGCACATAAGCTGGAAATTTCTTTTGATACTCCATCAAAATTACCTCCCCAAAAGGTTACATCCATGTTATATCCAAACATGTCTTGAAGATTTACTATTTGTTTCGTAACTTCTGAGCCGTCTTTTTTATGTATGGTGCATGGATTGGGAATGCTAGTAACAATACCAAGAACATCAACAATGGAGTTCATGTTTGTTGTTTTGATATCATTGATTGATTTTATATTGAAATGCACTTTTGGGTTGGATATTATTTTTTTGGAAACATCATCTATGGTAGATGTAGCATTTAACAAAATTTCCCACTCATTGTTTAAGTGGTTGTATTGTTTATTAACCAATTTTACATTGCCTTTTGAGACAAAATACATATTTCCAACTTGGATTTTATCAAAGAAAGAATCAGAAACATTGTTGAAACATGTAATGTGTATTTCCCCAGCTTTTGTATCATAGAGGTTGAAGCCAAAGACTTTACCAGGACAATATTGATTTTGAAATTGTCGAAGAGGTGTCTTTCTTTGAACATATCCTTTTATGCACCAGTTTGAATGGTAAGGGTTTATTGCTTTGATTGGAATTTGGACTAATGTAATGGATGCAGTAGGAATGTCAGAAAGGGTGCAGTGCCTTTTCGACGAAGGTTGTTGGTTCGATGACGATAGATATTCTTCTTGAGAAGTGATCGGGATACTTAGATTTTTTGAAATACGAAATAAAGGTGCAGATGTAGTACAAATTTTGAAGTCTAGTAGCGTTATAGACGCACATGGTAAATGATAGTAATAAGAGCAATTGTTAGAGTTCAAATTCATATGAAGGAAATATGTAAAGTTTAAATAAGAATTTTTTAACAAACTTACATTGATGGACCAATAGTTGAAGTAGTCCAATTTTAAACATGTATAATTGAACCTTTTTGAAGCAAGCTTGCTTCAACGAGGTCATTGAAAGTTATAGGAATCATAAGGCACTTCATATGTGTGCCATTAGAGATGGCAGTGCGATATCGTATTGTTGAACTTTGTATTGATGTAATACGATCAAGTTCAACGATTTGTAGAAATGGTTGAATATGAATTTTCCCCGAGAGCATGAGGAAATAGCATTCTCAGTAAGATTTGTTGTCATTTTCTGAAAACAAAGTTAAAAGAATAATTAAAATTGTTTATATGTGGTTTTGAGTTAGATGTATAATTACAATTCCTATAGAACTACATGAGAAGTTAAAGAGAGTTGAAATGGATCATTATTAGGTAAATGTAAGTTAAAAAATAATGATTGTGTGATTGTAAAAAGTATGGCTATATGTAAAACTAAAGGTTTTTTCGAAAATCATGGATGAAGCTATAGCTATTGCTTGAAAAGTTAGTTTTTGTAAATTAATCTAAATTTTAATTTATACAAATTATAGATCATTTGTAGGTAAATCTTAGTTAAGTTAAAACTAATGATTATGTTGAATATAAAAAACTAAATGATAAAAATGTTGATGGTGTTAGAAAGAATCTTGTACAAAACATAGAAAAATAATATCTTCTTCAATTTATTAATATGAAACTGTAATTATTATTAATATTCCTCTATTGGAATATTTTAAGATACCAGAGCACTTTTCTAGAATAATATTTAGGCAGAACAACCTTTGAAATAATCTTTGCTAAAATACATCTTTACAAATGTGAAACTTAGAATATCATGAACACAAAGTATCACTAAAAAGAAACAATTTTCTACAAAACATGTGCACTATAATATCTCAACATGAAAAATAATACATGCATAAGAGTGCATGAAAAACAAGTGAATGAGATATTCACACATGTGAAACTTAGAATATCATGAACACAAAGTATCACCAAAGAGAAACAATCTTCTACAAAACATGTGCACCATAATATCTCCAACAGAAATAGATATGAAAAACATCCTGATCTCCTTATGAATGCATAAGTAAGAACATTGTTGGCATGAAAATATCAAAGCCACGAGATAAAATCACAACCTACCATTAAATCACAACCTAGAAAGCATAGTTCCATGCTTATACAACCAAAGATTAAAGTGTTGGATGCTGCTCAGCCATTTGATTATGAATTCAAGAAAAATGAGGACTTGGACAAGAACTTTGTGTTAAAGATAGGTTTAGTTGGATTTGGTAATTTTTTGGAGAGATTATTTGCACGTAACTTAAAACCAACTGGTAATTTGATAGTAATATTTAAGAAAAATCTCCACATGAAGAAATAATCCATGCATAAGATAGGTATAATTGGATTTGGTAATTTTGGTAAATTTCTTGGAAAAACCCTTGTAAAGCAAGGCCACACAGTATTAGCTCATTCTCGAACAATAAATTCATTTTTGAACAAAATACATCACACTTTAATATCATTTATTCTTTGTAATTTAATAAAATCAGCCCAGATAATTTGTATACAAAACAGTAGATGATGGTTGGGTTAAAATTGGGAGTTAAATTTGTATAGAAAACAACAGATGATTGGTAAGTTTTTCAAAAAAACATTCTAGGAGCAAGGATCATGTTTTTTTCTTTTTCAAATCTGCAATTTGCAAGAGTTCAACAATTGATGAAAACCACAAGCTCTGTTTTCTAAAGAGTTGGTGGAACATGAATAGACTAACCTGGGCAAGATGAGAAAGCAGAGGAAGCCTTACTTACTGTCCTCTATTTTCTTTCAGTCTTCCCAGCCTTGTTTTGGTGTCAAATAGATTTTCATGCCAGTACAGATATGGAACAGTAAACCAACCTCTCTGTTTTCTGTTAGGAAGAAACAAAATAGAAAGCATAGTTCTGTTCTTAGAAAACTTAAGGGATTTTCTTGTCCTAAATTTCTATTGCCTAGTCCTTAGTGATTGTTACATTACTTATTTGTCCTAAACTGGACTGACTTGGATTTTAGCTTGTTTGCAATAGTTCAATAATTTATGGGAAGGTAAGACTTATCTATCCAGGACTGTTAGGAGTCATTCAGAATTGTAGATACAATTAGGCTCTGTTTTCTAAAGGCTGGGTTAAATACCAAGTAGGAAAAGTGTTATGCAAAAGCAAAGGAAGAAACAAAATAGAAAGCATAGTTCTGTGCTTAGACAATTGGCTACTTGTGAAAACCACAAACTTTGTTTTCTAAGGAGTTTTCCTATGCTACAGATGTTGCATATTAGTGGTTCAAATTTGATGGGGAAATCCAACTAACTAACTATGGTTCCATTTAGTAACCATGGAAAATTTTCACACAGTAAAAACATGAAGTGAACCTAGAAGATGAAAATCGAAGTTTGAAAGTGTGAGGATAAATATTGTGAGGCTACCTATTGATTCTGACCTCGTAGGGTTACATATAATCTATATATTACATGTGTCACCTCCAAAGTTTGTATTACATCTACAATTTTGGGTCATAAAAAACATTATATAGTTCACTTCCGGAAACCTCCAACAAAATGGAGTTTTATGTTAAGTTGATTCACTATATTTAAATGGACTGAGTGTTTTCTCAATATTGTATAATGCAACTATTGTTTCAAAATATGTAACATGATCAAGGTGCCTTTTATTCCTCATATCTGTCAGTGGCTTTCTCATTACCAAATTTGATCAATATTTGACATTGCTCTGTCAATATTATTCGGTAGGCAATGATACTTTAGACATTGACTGTCATATGTCAAAGCTATTTTTACCGATTCTGGTTTTCTTCCTTACATTTGCTCTAGTGATTGATCTGTTTATTGAAGACTCTTCATTGACTAAAACAGTTGCAGCCACATCTCAGCCCCGACAATAATTTGTTCCTCAATATTTGATGGCCTTGAAGGCCTTGAAGCCCATGCAGTAGATTCATATTGTTCTTACATGTACAAATTACAAAAATGACTAATATTAATCACTATAGCAATCACTATTCTTTGGTTGACAGTGGTAGAGTACACACAGAAGGTCGCATAGAAAAAAGTTGTAATATTTTGAATATTATTTAAATCATTTTTCTTTGGTTGATAGTGGTAGAGTACACACTAAAGGTCGCATAGAAAAACGATCTGATATTCTGAAGATTAAAGGAAATGAAAGAATGGTTCCAGAGACAATTCAGGACAAGCTATAGACGCAACTAGGTATAATATTTTCAAAGGAAAATGGATGTGAAACCCAAAAGGTTATTTATACGTAAACAATACCTATGCATATGTTCCGTGAATGGCCAACCTGGCATGGAGGTGGAAACCAAATGGTTGCTCCCTCTTTCCTTTCAACACTACATCATTCCTATATTTGGTTCAAGGGAAGAAGTGGGATTTTGTGGGCAATTTTATATGTGGTAATCAAATGCAAACATTAAGTAATCAGAGGTTAATGAACATCTACAGTGGTGTTTAGATAATGAACGTTACATTGATGGTTCTTTGGGTAAAAACACATAGGAAAAGTTTACTTCAGATGTTTTAGATGGAGAGTGGATTGGGAAACTCTGTAGGCAGATATGAAGGTTATAATTCTATTTACTGGGGGATTGTTAATTTCTAAAATCATTAGTGTACATCACAGGCTTCCATCCCACAAAAACTGTGCAGACTTACTACGCTGGGATTGTGATTGATGGAAATTATTGGAGTATGGAAAGTAAAAGTAGCTTGAAAATTGTTTTTTCTCTAGTGATTGCTCTCTTTATTGGAGACTCTTCATTGACTAAAACAGTGCAGACACATCTCAGCCACGAAAATCATTTTGTTCCTCAATATTTGACAACCTTGAAGGCATTGAAGCCCATGTAGTAGATTCATATTGTTCTTGCATGTACAAATTACAAAAATTACCAATATTAATCACTATAGAAATCAATATTCTTTGGCTGACAGTGGTATAGTACAAACAGAAGGTTGCATAGAAAAAATTTCTAATATTATGAAGACTATAGAAATCACTATGCTTTCGTTGACAGTGGTAGAGTACACACAGAAGGTTGCATAGAAAAAAGTTCTGATATTCTGAAGATTAAAGGGAATGAAAGAATGGTTCCAGAGACAATTCAAGACAAGCTATAGAAGCAGCTAGGTATAATATTTTCAAATTAAAATTGATGTGAAACCCAAAAGGTTCTTTATACGTAAACAAGACCTATGCATATGTTCCGTGAATGGCCGACCTGGCATGGAGGTGGAAACCAGATGGTTGCACCATGTTTCCTTTCAATGCTAAATCATTCCTATATTTGGTTCAAAGGAAGAAGTGGGCTTTTGTGGGAAATTTTATATGTGGTAATCAAATGCAAACATTAAGTAATCAGAGGTTAATGAACATCTATAGTGGTGTTTAGATCATGAACGTTACATTGATGGTTCTTTGGGTAAAAACACAGAGGAAAAGTTTAAGGTTTTTTGTTGGCGAGTAATGAAGTTTACTTCAGATGTTTTAGATGGAGAGTGGATTGGGAAACTCTGTTGGAAGATATGAAGGTTATCATTCTATCCACTGGGGGATTTTTAATTTCTAAAATCAGTAGTGTACATAGCAGGCTGCCATCCCACAACAACTGTGTAGACTTACTACACTGGGACAGTGATTGATGGAAATTATTGGAGTATGGAAAGTAAAATTAGCTTCAAAATTGCTTTTTCTCTAGTGATTGCTCTATTTATTTGAGACTCTTCATTGAATAAAAAAGTTGCAGGCACATGATTGCTCTGTTTAACTTGGGAGTTAAATTTGTATAGAAAATAGTAGATGATTGGTAAGTTTTTCAAAAATACATTCTAGGAGCAAGGATCATGTTTTTTTTCTTTTTCAAATCTAAAATTTGTGCTTAGACAACTTAAGGGATTGTATTGTCCTAAATTTCTATTGCCTAGTCCTTAGTGATTGTTACATTACTTGATTTGTCCTAAACTAGACTGACTTGGATTTTAGTTTGTTTGCAACAGTTCAACAATTGATGGCAAGGTAAGACTTCTCTATCAGGACTGTTAGGAGTCATTCAGACTTATAGATACAATTAGGCAAAGTGTTATGCAAAAGCGAAGGAATAAACAAAATATAAAACATAGTTCCATGCTTAGACAACTGGATACTTGTGAAAAACCACAAACTCTATTTTCTAAAGAGTTTTCCTGTGCTGCAGATGTTGCATTGTTGGAAGATATCAAGGTTATCATTCCATCCACTGGGGGATTGTTAATTTATAAAATCATTAGTGTAAATCACAGGCTGCCATCCCACAACAACTATGCAGACTTATTATGCTGGGATTGTGATTGATGGAAATTATTGGAGTATGGAAAGTAAAAGTAGCTTGAAATTTTTTTTTGCTCTAGTGATTGCTCTGTTTATTGGAGACTCTTCATTGACTAAAATAGTTGCAGGCACATCTCAGCCCCGACAATCATTTTTTTCCTCAATATTTGACGGCCTTGAAGGCCTTGAAGCCCATGCAGCAGATTCACATTGTTCTTGCATGTACAAATTACAAAATTGACCAATATTAATCACTATAGAAATCACTATTCTTTGGTTGAAAGTGGTAGAGTACACACAGAAGGTCGCATAGGAGAAAGTTATAATATTCTGAAGATTATAGCAATCACTATTCTTTGGTTGATAGTGGTAGAGTACACACAGAAGGTTGCATAGAAAAAATTTCTGATATTCTGAAGATTAAAGGGAATGAAAGAATGGTTCCAGAGACAATTCAGGACAAGCTATAGACGCAACTAGGTATAATATTTTCAAAGGAAAATGGATGTGAAACCAAAAAGGTTCTTTATATGTAAACAATACCTATGCATATGTTCCGTGAATGGCCGACCTAGCATGGAGGTGTAAACCAAATGGTTGCACCCTTTTTCCTTTCAATGCTACATCATTCCTATATTTGGTTCAAAGGAAGAAGTGGGATTTTGTGGGAAATTTTATATGTGGCAATCAGATGCAAACATTAAGTAATCAGAGGTTAATGAACATCTACATTGGTGTTTAGATCATTAACCTTACATTGATGGTTCTTTGGGTAAAAAAATAGAGGAAAAGTTTAATTTTTTTTGCTGTCGAGTAATGAAGTTTACTTCAGATATTTTAGATGGAGAGTGGATTGGGAAACTTTGTTGGAAGATATGAAGGTTATCATTCTATCCACTGGGGTATTTTTAATTTCTAAAATTAGTAGTGTACATAGCAGGCTGCCATCCCACAAAAACTGTGCAGAATTACTACGCTGGGACAATGATTAATGGAAATTATTGGAGTATGGAAAGTAAAAGTAGCTTGAAAATTGTTTTTTCTCTAGTGATTGCTCGTTACAGCTTTAGAACAGTCACTATTGTATATTTTTCAGATCCCAATGAACCCCTGGGTTTTGTTACTTGCTCCTATTGATAAAGAGCACCAGGTTTTGAAAATGGAGTTTTATAAGTGATCAGAGACTTCCACAGTTCTGCAAAAGCTAAGGAAGAAAAAAAATAGAAAGCATAGTTTCGTGCTTAGACAACTGGCTACTTGTGAAAAACCACAAACTTTGTTTTCTAAAGAGTTTTCCTGTGCTTTAGACGTTTCATATCAGTGGTTCGAATTTAATGAGGAAATGCAACTAAATAAATATGGTTCCATTTAGTAACCATGGACATTTTTCACACAGTAAAAACATGAAGTGAACCTAGAAGATGAAAATCCAAGTCTGAAAGTGTGAGGATAAATATTGTGAGGTTACCTATTGATTCTGACCTCATAGGGTTACATGTAATCTCTATATTACGCGTGTTACCTGCAAAGTTTGTATTACACCTACAATTTTGGGAGATGTCCGCATCCTTTAAACCTTTTCTTGTGATCATCTAAGTATTTTCTTAAGCTCTCTGCAGCTTTAGAACAATCACTATTGTATAGTTCTTAGATCCAAATGAACCCCTATGTTTGTTACTTTCTCATATTGATAAAGAGCACCAGGTTTTTAAAATGGAGTTTTATAAGTGATCAGAGAATTCCACAGTTCACCGAAACGTTGGATGGATAAAAAAACATTATACAGTTCACTTCCGGAAACCTCCAACAAAATGGATTTTTATGTTAAGTTGATCCACTAGCTTTGTATAATGCGGCTATTGTTTCAAAATCTGTAACACGACCAAGGTGCTTTTTATTCCTAGGATCTCTTAGTGGCCTTCTCGTTACCGAATTTGATAAATATTTGACATTTCTCTATCAATATTATTCGGTAGACAATGATACTTTAGACATTGACTGTCATATGTCAAAGCTATTTTTACTGATTTTGGTTTTCTTCCTTACATTTGCTCTAGTGATTTCTCTGTTTATTGGACACTCTTCATTGACTAAGAGAGTTGTAGGCACATCTCAGCCCTAAAAGTCATTTTGTTCCTCAATATTTGATAGCCTTGAAGGCCTTGAAGCCCATGCAGAAGATTCATATTGTTCTTGCATGTAAAAATTACAAACTATGGTTCCATTTAGTAACCATGGACATTTTTCACACAGTAAAAACACGAAGTGAACCTAGAAGATGAAAATTCAAGTCTGAAAGTGTGAGGATAAATATTGTGAGGCTACCTACTGATTCTGACCTCTTAGGGTTACATATAATCTCTATATTACGTGTGTTACCTGCAAAGTTTGTATTACACCTGAAATTTTGGGAGATGTCCCCATCCTTTCAACCTTTTCTTGTGGTCATCTAAGTATTTGCTTGAGCTCCCTGCAGCTTTAGAACAATCACTATTGTATAGTTTTTAGATCCCAATGAACCCCTGGGTTTGTTACTTTATCCTATTGATAAAGAGCACCAGGTTTTGAAAATGGAGTTTTATAAGTGATCAGAGACTTCCACAGTTCTGAAAAAGTGAAGGAAGAAACAAAATAGAAAGCATAGTCCCCATCCTTTTAACCTTTTCTTATGATCATATAAGTATTTGCTTGAGCTCCCTGCAGCTTTAGAACAATCACTGTTGTATAGTTTTTAGATCCCAATGAACCCCTGGGTTTTGAAAATGGAGTATTATAAGTGATCAGAGATTTCCAAACCACAAAATTTGTTTTCTAAAGAGTTTTCCTATGCTGTAGACATTGCATATCAGTGGTTCGAATTTGATGTGGAAATCCAACTAACTAACTATGGTTCCATTTAGTAACCGTGGACATTTTTTAAACAGTAAAAACTTGAAGTGAACCTAGAAGATGAAAATCCAAGTCTGAAAGTGTGAGCATACATATTGTGAGGCTACCTATTGATTCTGACCTCGTAGGGTTACATATAATATCTATATTACGTGATAAAAAACCTCTATACCTTCCTGTCAAAAAACGAGGAACAAAATGGTATTTTATCTCTTAAAATGGTCGTTGGTTTCTATCTATCTATGTGTATCCTTCATTCGCTATTAGAGCTGCAAACACAAACTACTTTTAAATTATATAATACTTGGGCACAGAATAACTCTGCCTTTAACAAGCCTGATATATATCTATATGTAAAATTAGATACCATTTTTTGAGTTTTCAAACTCCAAGATCTTAGCGCAATTCCTAGTTACAAATCATTTTTTCATTGAGCCCAAAGCTAAACTCAACAACGACAAAGTTAGCATACACTAAAAAAACTCTACAGTAAAAGAAACTCCCTGCAGCTTTAGAACAACCACTATTGTATAGTCTTTAGATCCCAATGAACCCCTGGGTTTTTTACTTGCTCCTATTGATAAAGAGCACTAGGTTTTGAAAATGGAGTTTTGTAAGTGATCAGAGACTTCCACAATTCTGCAAAAGCAAAGGAAGAAACAAAATAGAAAGCATAGTCCCCATCCTTTCAACCTTTTCTTGTGATCATCTAAGTATTTTCTTGAGTTGCCTATAGCTTTTCATAAAGAGTTTTCCTATGTTACAGACGTTGCATATCAGTGGTTCGAATTTGATGGGAAAATCAAACTAACTAACTATGGTTCCATTTAGTAACCATGGACATTTTTCACACAGTAAAAACATGAAGTGAACCTAGAAGGTGAAAATCCAAGTCTGAAAGTGTGAGGATAAATATTGTGAGGCTACCTATTGATTCCGACCTTGTAGAGTTACATATAATCTCTATATTACGTGATAAAAAACCTTTGTACCTTCCTATAAAAAAATGGGGAACAAAATGGTATTTTATCTCTTAAAATGGTCGCTGGTTTCTATCTATCTCTGTGTATCCTTCATTCGCCATTAGAGCTGCAAATGAAAACTGCTTTTAAACTATATAATACTTGGGCACAAAATAACTCTGCCTTTAATAAGCCCGATATATATCTATATGTAAAATTAAATACCATTTTTTTATTTTTCAAACTCCAATATCTTAGCACAATTCCTAGTTACAAATCATTTTTTCATTGAGCCCAAATCTAAACTCAATAGAAATAGAGTTAGCATACACTACAAAAACTCTATGATAAAAGAAACACCCTGCAGCTTTAGAACAATCATTATTGTATAGTTTTTAGATCCCAATGAACCCCTGGGTTTGTTACTTTCTCCTATTGATAAAGAGCATCAGGTTTTGAAAATGGAGTTTTATAAGTGATCAGAGACTTCCACGGTTCTACAAAAGTGAAGGAAGAAACAAAATAGAAAGCATAGTCGCCATCCTTTCAACCTTTTCTTGTGATCATCTAAGTATTTTCTTGAGCTCCCTGCATCTTTTTCTAAGGAGTTTTCCTATGCTGCAGACGTTGCATTTCAATGGTTTGAATTTGATGGGGAAATCCAACTAACTAACTATGGTTCCATTTAGTAACCATGGACATTTTTCACACAGTAAAAACATGAAGTGAACCTAGAATATGAAAATCCAAGTCTAAAAGTGTGAGGATAAATATTGTGAGGCTACCTATTGATTCTGACCTTGTAGGGTTACATATAATCTCTATATTACGTGATAAAAACCTCTATACCTTCCTATCAAAAAACGGGGAACAAAATGGTATTTTATCTCTTAAAATGGTCGATGGTTTCTATCTATCTTTGTGTATCCTTCATTCCCCATTAGAGCTGCAAACACAAAATACTTTTAAACTATATAATACTTGGGCACAGAATAACTCTGCCTTTAGCAATCTTGATATATATCTATATGTAAAATTAAATACCATTTTTTGAGTTTTCAAACTCCAAGATCTTAGCACAATTCCTAGTTACAAATCATTTTTCCACTGAGCCCAAGTCTAAACTCAATCGCGACAGAGTTAGCATACACTACAAAAAATCTACGATAAAATAAACTCCATGCATCTTTAGAAAAATCACTATGGTATAGTTTTTAGATGCCAATGAACCCTGGGTTTGTTACTTGCTCCAATTGATAAAGAGCACCAGGTTTTGAAAATGAAGTTTTATAAGTGATCAGAGACTTCCACAGTTCTGCAAAAGCGAAGGAAGAAACAAAATAGAAAGCATAGTCCCCATCCTCTCAACCTTTTCTTGCGATCATCTAAGTATTTGCTTGAGCTCCCTGAAGCTTTTTCTAAAGAGTTTCCTATGCTGCAGACATTGCATAATAGTGGTTCGAATTTGATGGGGAAATCCAACTAACTAACTATGGTTCCATTTAGTAACCATGGACATTTTTCACATAGTAAAAACATGAAGTGAACCTAGAAGATGAAAATCCAAGTCTGGAAGTGTGAGGATAAATATTGTGAGGCTACCTATTGATTCTGACCTTGTAGGGTTACATATAATACTATATTACATGATAAAAACCCTTTGTACCTTCCTGTCAAAAAACGGGGAACAAAATGGTATTTTATCTCTTAAAATGGTCACTGGTTTCTTTCTATCTCAGTGTATCCTTCATTCGCCGTCAGAGCTGCAAAAACAAACTAATTTTAAACTGTATAATACTTGGGCACAGAATAACTCCGCCTTTAACAAGCCTGATATATATCTATATGTAGAATTAAATACCATTTTTTGAGTCTTCAAACTCGTAGCACAATTCCTAGTTACAAATAATTTTTTCATTGAGCCCAAATCTAAACTCAACAACGACAGAGTTAGCATACACTAAAAAAACTCTACAATAAAAGAAAAATAAGAAATGGCAATCAGAATGAGCTCAAATAGATTTTACAGTGAGATGAGCTCTAGCTGCTCACCACTGTCTCATCTCACTGTCTCAGAGTCGCAAAGTTCAACAACAGTCGGAGTGGTAGAGTGCAGCAATAGCCTTGACATGCAGGAGAAGTTCACTTCACTTCAGCAACACTCAGATGTAGCAGACGCAACATCTTTCTTCACTTCTTCACTGGACCAAATTATTCACTTCCTCACTAGAACAAATAACTGGAACATAAGAGATAGATGCAGGATGATTGAAAGAAACACATTTAAAAGAAAATCTCAAAACTACCTGCAACTAAGTAATAACTACCAAGTTGTTGTTCCTCCTCCAGCAAAGGATCTGTTGCTCATCCTGCATCAAAGGATTTGTTCTAGCTGCCCCTTCTCTGCAACAAATGCAACAATTAGGTCGGAAAGGAGGATGAATAGGATGAATATTAAGGTTTTAGTGATAAATATTAAGGTTTTAGTTATGCTTCATTTTTTTAATTGTATTTTAATCTATGGTTGTGCACTCTTCACTCTAACAATAGATCTGACAACCAGCAATAGTACACATGGGTAGGTAGGAAAGTTGTTTTCAAATAATGATGCCTTACGTCGTAATTATTAGATCCAAGCAAAATTGTCAAAAAAAGAATGATCTAATCATCCCAATTCGATCTTAATAATGTGGAGCTAGAATGATCTAATCATCCCAATTCGATCTTAATAATGTGGAGCTTTACACATACTTGATAACAAACATGAATTGTTATTATGAAACCTAATTTTTTTGGAATAAATAATTTTTGGAACGTGTTAGTTTCTTTCGTCCTAATCCATATTGATATACTTACTATTTAAGATGTATTCTCTTAAAATTTGGATGTTGACAATGAATAATTATGTTCTAATTCTCCTTTATCATGCTTCTAGAGATTTTTTAATTTATTTCGAGTATACTATTTCATTCATGCACGTCGATCACTATATATCCATTTGGAGTTTATGTCACTTGAACTACAACAAATATGTTTTCTCTTCAAATGGAAATAAATATCTCTAATTCATGATATTATTGAGAAGAATATTTGTTCTTTTTTCTTTAAATTGGTTTTTTTATTTGAAGATTTTGTATACTTCTATTTGGATGATTTGTTTTATCCTAATTTCCACTAAATTTGTATCATTCTTAAGCTTCTTAATTCGAATGATTATATTTTGATAATGATTCTTGAGACTTGAAAGTTATCGTATTCTAATTTATAGATTTTATCTTTAATGTTTTAATACTCAAATTTCTTATGTTTTAACACTAATTTCTTTTTGCAAGTTCTGATTAAAGCTTTTCAAGAGAGAATTTTCTTCATCTTTCCTGGATAGCTTTCATGAGATTTCTTCTCAAAACTTCCCTTTTCTTACTTTAGTTTTCATTCTCATTTTAAGTGAGAAATTTTTGTTTTTATCTAAGATAACATTATTAAAAAATCTTATCAAATTATTTAATTTGCATCCTTGACACTGAATTTTTATTTTCTTGAAAGATCACATCTCAAATATATTTAAAGTAATTTGAAGAGTTTATTATCGGTTTTGACATCATTATGATTGGAGTGCCCATGGAGGATACGTTTTCCATTTCACAGACGAGCAGTCACATTATCAGGTCTTTCTGAGTGCTTACTCAAGAGGTTACAAACTCTCAATCCAACACTTCCACGCTAGGTGATTGTTTTCAAGGCTTCAGCAATGCTAACCTTATCTATATTTATCAGACTCACAATCCAAGACTTCCACGCTAGGTGATTCTCTAGGCTTCAGCATTGCTAACCTTATCAAGAATTATCAGATTCTCAATCCAAGACTTCCACTCAAGGTGATCGATTTTCTAGCCTTCGGGATTGCTAACCTTATCTACCACTTTATATATTAAGGAAACGTTTTTAACTGTTTTTTGATGTGACAGGACTAAACAATAGTGTGATTGATAGATCTCAGTCTAAGTGTCAGACTTCGAAACTCAAGTAATATATATCTGTTCGGAAATGTTAAAATAATTTCTCTGTCGAAATCGTTTTCAAGGTAGTAGTCCTTATCGCACTTTTCACCGCTGGAATTTTTGGTATTATCATTTGAATGTTTGAGGGATTTCTACATTTAAAAATTTGTTTAATCGAAATAAAGCTTAAAGTTCGTTAATTTTTTTAATAATTATTGAAATGTAATGATTAAACATTATGAACGGATTAAATCGATAATTAATTATTATAACGTTTTGTATATTTTATATGATTTACGATGGAAAGAGATATTAGATAAATTTATTTGGGAGATACTAGATAAATATATCTGGGAGATACTAGATAGAATTATTTCAAAAGATTACTAGTATGGACCTTTATTTCAAGAGTGTTGAAAAAACTGATCTCAAATTCTTTAATTTAAACATATTTTGAATGAAGGGACTCACCAAATGAGCTAATTCTCAATACAAAATAATATTCAAAATTTTTAAGTAAATTAAATATATGTTTTTAATTATCTAAATCATTATTTTTTTATTGGTTAAAATATATGACAAGATCAACTAACCTTAATTTGATCAATAAATTTATCTGAAACAATATTATGACACACACACACATATATATTAAAAGAAAATATTATACTCTGTATAATTTAATTCATGCCACATGTCTTTTGGTCTTGGGTGGTAAACCTCACACACACACACATATATATTAAAAGAAAATATTATACTCTGTATAATTTAACTCACACCAAATGTCTTTTGGTTTTGGGTGGTAAACCTCCTTCACTTCTCATAAATATGATCTCTTAACCAAGGATTTTTTTTTTAAGACATATTCCAAACCCAATATCCAATCTACTTATTACTTCACACACACATACATATATATAACAAATTGAAAATAAACTAAATAATCTTTATATTTTATTAAAAATTAAATATAAAAATATCATACTCTAATCTATCATATTTCTCCATCTATCATTATCATTATAATATCAATGATACTAAAATATAAACTTTAATAAGAATATACTATCAACCTTATTAGTTTTAATGTTAATCTTTCCAACCAATCAATCTTCTCACTTAATTTCTACTAAGTAGGATACACATATACACAGATAGGATTGCCAATAGGTAATGGGTACTGTGCATGTATTGGATGAAAATATTTGACATCCAATCTCTTACAAAATATGTAGTTAACGTGATTGGGGTTTAATGAAAATTTCGTCCTCTAAGTTTAAGTTTTATTGGTATGATGCATGATGCTAATTTGTGAGTTGAGTTTATATTTCTTTATTGGAAATAAATTTTACAACGCATTAATGCTATATGTTTTGGAATTTTTAGCTTGACTTTGTTAAAACTGTTTTCAGCCAAAGCTTGATGTCTATCTTTTAAATATCTTTTTAAAGAAAATTTCCCGACATCGAAAGTTCCAAAAAATTACACTAAAGACAATTAAAAGATTCAAGACCATAAAAAAAAAACCTCCAACACTCAAATTATGAAAAATTTTACATTTAAAAATAATTCTGGAAACTTGGTATAACTTTTCACTTTGAAATTTTAAGCATCTGCCCAATCGGTTAGATCTTTTGATCTTTGTACAAACAATCTCGACCAATAGGAAAGGGGATATCTTTAATTGTATAAAGGATTTGTCTCCTATGGAGGTTGGTCGAATGCGTTCACCATGAGTGCATACAATGGCCATGCGCAAAGCTAGGGGCCTGGAAAATAATGATGTTAACAACGTGAGTGTAGAAACCCTTCAAGCTTAAACGGATAAAAATTGATGGCTGCTATAATCTCGTTGTTCGAAGATCTCAAAATTGAAATTATTATAATTGTATTATTATATGCTTCCAAACCCGATCTCTGATTTTCTTCGTACATGGGTATCCCTTCTAATTTTATCTCATTTTCAAGTCGTTTTTTCTCAATAGAATATGTAGTTTGACATTTTACGATACATTTTTTTATAAAAATTTGGGTTAAAATGTTTCTGTTTTTAGAACTAGGTTTTATACAGTTTGAAATACTGTATAACCCAAATGCAATTGATCTAATTAGATATAGGATTTAATTTGCCATATAGGTTGGTTAACAAACATAAATTTATACAACCCAAATTGCTGAATTGTTATATAGACTCAAAAATCGCTTAGATGATCGGTTAAGAAGAGCAGCATATGATTATAAATTTTTAAAATTATTATGGTTATCATATCATAAAATCCCACGCCCATCTATGCCCTGATTTGACATTGAGCTTGAGGTTGTATATCTTAAGTTCCAAGTTTGATAAGTTGATCATTTGTGTGAACTTGTTATATCTTTTTTTAGTTTCTAGTTTCAAGTTTAGATGGTGTGGGGTTAGTATCTATATTGTATCTAATGCATACATTTAGAGTGGGTCTAAAGGTTAAGAGTACGTGTTTCCTTTTAAGAGGTTACAGGTTCAAAATCAAAGGGCTTGTCCCACAAACAAAGGGGTCTCATAAATCAATTTGGTGTATGGCTTGCCCGTGACCTTAAAATTGGATAATAATAATATTGTCTACATTTTAGATTTAATGAATTGTTACATAAACTGGGGTGCACACATTGTCTAAAGAGTTGATGGCCCATTCCACTCTATTTAGGCTATAGAATCATCTAAAGCTTATTTAGTTTTTGATGGATCCTCCAGCCCACACCCAAGTCAAATGCTGTAACAAACAATAATTTGAATGCGCAAATGTCAATTTTTGTAATTACGTGGCTTATCAATGAACCTTGGACTGTTTACACGTTGGACTGTAGTTATTGTTCTCAATAATAATTCTCGGGCTTTACAACCTCCGTAGGATTTGTTACAACGCACGTGGATGTATTCTGGCTCCAACGCTAATTGCCTCGTCCGTCGTCAGGTCATACACTTGGCCAATGAATTTGTCACTCGTTTATTCGCCCTATTGCTCGATATCAGTTACACTCTGGCGGTCATTTGCCTTTCGCTCCGTGACTTTGTGCGAGGGTTTCACCTCGGTGATCTTTCTGAGAATTTTTCCTGTAAGTTCCAGTTTCCACTGTATCTAGCTTCAAACAGCGAACTGGTATCGGTGATAATGACGTTAAACTGCTCAGCTTCCTCGACAGGGTCGATCTCCTTTCACTGTAATTGTTTGTTCTTCCTGCTATTCAACAATGCCTGTAGGTTTTTTTTTTTAAACCACCAATTTCACTATTTGTTTTCTTCTGTGGGTTTTCTCTGTCACTAGTAATTTTGTTTATCAACTATGCATAGGTTGTTTTGACCGTGATACCTCACTGGTTAGCTCAGCTTCGTTCGACGCTAGAATCGGTAAGCCATCACTCCATGATTCAGCTTCTCGGTTTTCTTCTTCTCACTCTAACCCTTGGGCTCCTCGTGAGTAGGCTTGGTCGATTTTCTTATTAGCTGTCTGGTTCAACAAAAGCCGACGTGTTCTGTGTTCTCACAAGGTAGCAATTTAAAACCCCTTTCTCACTCTTTAACCATCGTGAATATATCATATGAAATTATGAGCTGATGTAGTTTCTTCGCTGTGCAGGTAACGCGGACTTTCCAGGCTATCCAGTCCTCGGTCTTGGGCTGCCTTCGTTCTTCAATTTCCAATGGGTAGAATCGTTCTACGTTTCGGCCTTTCCATTTATGCTGTATTTTGTTTGGATTACATAGGCAAATTCGTTTCAATACTTCTCAAAACCTTGGCTGTAGCAAACCGGGGTCTACTATGTATTTTTCTGCTATGTCTTCCCTTCGTTTCAGACCGGTTGCTCTGAATGAAATTGTATACAAGTTTTTCTGGGCTTTGAAGAAACCCTACCTGTAACTTTATGGTTGTTCAGAACTCGGCTTCCGTAGCCTTGAGGGTTTTGGTTAAAAACACTAACTGCAATTCTTGGTTCGAATATTTTTTGTAATGTAACTGAAACGACCTTTAAGGACTGGACTCTTATTTGACTGGTTAATCTATTTGAAAAGAAACTTCTATTATTGTTTCTCAGTTTGCTCAGAAAAAAATGAACCATAGTTTTATGATTGTTACCTGTAGATTAAATTCGCTCCATGTATTTGATTTACTATTCGTCTTCCGTTCACGTGACTGTCTGTTCGTAATGTTTTGCCAATTCTTTGTCAATCTGTAAACTCCTCTGTCTTGTAAGAAAAATTCGTAGATACTGCTTTCCTGCACTACCGTAGTAGTTCTTTTTGTATGAGGGAAAAAAAATAAAAATGTTTGTTACTGTAGGTTTATATTAACAAGTTGACAGTGCAATTCATAATATTCTGTAAGCAAGTTTCGATGCTCAAAAAACACAGATGGCGTGCCAAAAAAATACTCTATTTCATTTTATTTCTCTTCCTTTCTTGACAATTTCTAGAACCTGTCTCAAATGTTCCTTTCTCCTTTTTATATCTCAGTAAGAGACAAAGGTGGTTTCCAGTTGGAAAAAATCATGCTGCCAGTTACATTTAGTTATTGTTTTTCCATTTCTTCTAATTAATGAAAATAAGACAGGCAACTAGACCACTTACAAATTTTTGATAAAATTAAAAAAAAAGTCAGCTACACTACTTGATTTAAAAAAAAAAACTTCCTAATTGTAAGAAGTCTTCTAAAACAAATTAAAATTTTACAGGTTCAAAGACCTGTCAAATTGTCACACCTCACCAAGAGACAAAACCTGCTGCTATTTGTCTACCCGGAGTCGGATGCTCCTGCATCAGGCTCCAAGGGTAACAAAAAGTCATGGCTTCGTTCCATGAGATCGTCCACGGAATAGCCTTCTTTCTAGATCTGTGCTGCGTCAAGCCAAGAACTATCCTCAATAGGACGGTTCTTCCACTTGACCAAGTACTGTAAGTATTCTTTCCTGTGCATTCGCTTGGCTACTTGTGTGTCGAGGATACCCTCGATCTCAATGGGCTGCGCTGTAGGCATCTGCCTCAACCAAGAATCCTTGCCAACTTGGGTGTCCCGTTCTGGCCTTGCTGCTCTGTTGTCCTCAGGACTGGCAGTGTAAGGAAACAGATCTGCCACGATAAAAATTGGTGAAATGCCTATTCCTGGTGGCAACTGTATTTCGTAGGCATTGGCAGAAAACTTGCGAAGAATTTTACAGGGACCAATCTTTTTAAACTTCAATTTTTTATATTCCCCTTTTGAGAAATGTTCCTTGCGCAGATTAGTAGTAAGATCCCCATACTAAATCTGCATTTCTTGTTTGTATCTTGTGTCCTGTAACTTTGACTTCACCTGCTCGTGTAGATCACTCATCGCTTGAGCGAAATCTTCTCCATCTGCGCTTATTTTTTCGAGTTTCCCCAAATCTGGCAGCTCATGCACTCCGCGAGGATGCATGCCATACAGAACCTGAAAAGGACTGTAACCTGTGCTATGATTAGGTGAATCGTTGTATGCAAATTCCGCCTGGGCAAGTACGCAATCCCACATTTGCGAATTTTCTCCTATCAAACTTCGTAGTAGGTTTCCCAAGCTCCTGTTCACCACCTCAGTTTTCCCATCGATTTGTGGGTGATAAGCGGAGCTAAAGTTTAGCTGAGTGTCCAACGTTTTCCACAGGGTACGCCAGAAGTGTCCTGTAAACTGCACGTCCCTGTCAGAAATAATGGACCTCGGCAAGCCATGCAGTCTAACAATCTCCGTGAAGAACAAGTGTGCTACGTGAGTAGCATCACTGCCTTTTTGACAAGGTATAAAATGCGCCATTTTCGAAAATCTATCCACTACCACCATTACTGAATCGAATCCCCGCTATGTCCTAGGCAAACCTAAGACAAATTCCAAACTGACTCAGTCCCACGGCCTACTCAGAATGGGCAATGGCGTATAAAGTCCTACATTTTGACTGCCACCTTTCGCTAACTGACACATTTTACACCTGCTTACATACCTCTGCACATCCCATCGCAACTTTGGCCAGTAATAAAAATGTTCTATCTGGGATAATGTTTTGTCTATGCTGAAATGTCCGGCTAGACCTCCACTGTGCTTTTCCCGAATAATGTTCTCCCGCATTGAACAGTCGGGCATGCACAACTGTCCTCCCCTAAATAACAATCCTTCTTGCAGATTATAGTCCAACCATGGGCTATTGTTCCGCAGCAAAGGGTTTTGACATGCCTCATGGGCCTCCTTAAAATCTGTATCTGTCTGATATAAATTCTTCAAATGCTCAAAACCCAGCACCTGCACCATACTCTCCAGCAAGAGCAAAGCTCTTCTGCTCAATGCATCTGCCACCTTGTTGGACTACCCGCTAATATGTTTCAATACAAATGTAAAGCTTTGCAGATATTCCACCCACTCTGCATGCTTATGATTCAACTTATGTTGCTGCATAACATACTGTAAGGAAGAATTATCAAAAAATAAAACAAACTCATTACCTAACAAATAGTGCCTCTAGTGCTTCAAAGCTTGAACGATTGCATAAAATTCCTTGTCATAAGATGAATAATTCTTCCTACTTTCGTTCAGTTTCTCACTAAAATAAGCGACCGGTCTGTCCTCTTGGCTAAGTACTGCCCCAATGGCTATATCGCTGGCATCACAACGAACTTGAAAAAGTTTGTTGAAATCTGGAAATCTCAAAATTGGTCTCTGAGTGATCTTCCTCTTTAAAGTCTGAAAACTATTTTCTGTTGCTTTAGTCCAGCAAAAAGGCTGATTTTCCTTCTTAATTGTGTCCAAAATGGGTGTGCAGATTCCACTAAAATCCTTGATAAATTTCCTATAAAAGCTTGCTAATCGATGAAAGCTTCGAACCTCAAACAAATTCTTTGGGGATGGCCAGTTTACTATAGCTGCAATTTTCTCTGGGTCCATCTTTAATTCATTTTCTGCAATAAAAAAACCCAGATAAACTAATTCCCGTGTAAAAAAAGTACACTTTTTCAAATTTATCAGCAGCTTGTTCTGCTGCAATCTTCTCAATACACTTCGAACATGTCGGAAGTGTTCCTCCTTCATTTTGCTGAAAATAAAAATGTCATCCAAATAAACAATCACAAATTTCCCAATGAACTCTTTCAGCACTTTGTTCATTAGGTGCATAAATGTACTAGGGGTGTTACTCAAACCAAATGGCATCACTAGCCATTCATACAACCCTTCATTCGTCTTGAAGGCTGTTTTCCACTCATCCCCTTCCCGAATTCGGATCTGGTGGTAACCACTCTTCAAGTCAATCTTCAAAAAATATGCTGCCCCACTCAAACAATCCATCATGTCATCCATTCGCGGTAATGGAAACCTGTACCTGATCGTAATCTTGTTAATAGCTCTGGAGTCTGTGCACATTCACCATTCGCCACCTTTCTTAGGAGCTAAAACTGTCGGAACTGCATAGGGACTCATACTCTCCCTGATCAGTCCTTTATCAAGAAATTCCTGCACCTGTTTCTGAACTTCTTCATTATCCTTCAGACTCATACGATAATCTGCCTTATTTGGTAAGCTAGCCCCTGGTATAAAATCAATACAGTGGCTGATGCTTCTCTTAGGTGGCAATTCGTTAGGTAAGTCATCTACTATAATATCGCCAAAATCCTGCAACATGTCTTGGATCTCCTCCCGCAGATCTGTGATCTTTGTGTGCAATACCACTGTCTTTGGCCTCCTTACAACAGCAAAATTAACATCATTATCCTCAATCTGTTTCAAAAACTCTTTTCCGCCCACAAGTAATGCCTTTACTCCACTAGCTTCTGTTGTATTTTCCTCCTTGATGGGCACAAGCGTGTGCTTTATCCCATCCTTGACAAACTTTTAACAGTTTGTCTTTCCATCATGAACTAATTTTCTGTCATACTACTAGGGTCTCCCTAACAGTATATGACAGACATCCATTGGCATAATGTTGCAGATAATTTTATCCTTGTATCTGCCTATCTGAAATTCTACTTCACACTGTTCGTCCACCAATAGTTGATGCCCCTTTTGCAGCCACGACACTTTGTAAGGAGTGGGATGCTTCAGCCTTTTCAGCCCCAATTTCTCCACCATTTCCATGGCCACCAAATTATTGGTACTCCTACTGTCAATTATCAGTTTGCAGCACTTACCCTGTGATTTGCAAACTGTCCGGAACAAGGCCTTTCTTTGATCTGGTTCCACAATTTATTTTGCTGGTTTTATCAGCACCTTGTTTAGTACCAAGGCTTCCCCTGTCTCTGGTGCATTTTCCACTTCCTAAGGTGGTGCTTCCGCTTCCTCAGTTTGGGAAAAATAAGCTCCTCTCCCACCTGCTGGATCTCCTTCAGGACATTCATACGACTTGTGCCCCCACTTGTGGCACCTATAGCACTAGACAGCTCCTCTACCCCGACCATTACCTCTTCCTCACTGGTATGGTTGTCCCCCTCTAGTGCTATTGTCCTTTTCTGCTGTTCCCGCAGATTTGGAACTGCTGCCTTCCTCATTGGAACCTGTACCTCTGCCTCTACCAAAAGCCTTCCCCTTTCCTCTGCCAGATCCGCCTCCTCTTTTTGCATTCTGCTTCCTGGTTATTTTCTTTTCCGCTTTCAAGGCACACTGATATGCCTCATCTAGAGTTCTGGGTGAGAGAATACTGATTTCGTCCAGTATCTCTCCTCTCAATCCATTCACAAACCTTGATGTTTTTTCTAGGGTGTCCTCTATATATCCTGCCCTCAAATTCAACTTGTAGAATTCTTCCGTATACTCTTTGACTGTCAACCCCCTTTGCCTCAAATTCTATACTTGCATGTACAACATAATCTGATAATATTTGGGCAAAAAATTTTCTTTCAGCTTAGCCTCCATCCTGGCCCACTTCTTTATAGGCTGTTTATTTAGCCTTTTGCTTTCCACCTAAATGTTGTCCCACCACAAGGACGCATGTCCTTTCAACTTGGTGGCAACGAACTTAACCCTTTTGTCTTCATTAATTTCTTCGTAGTCAAAATACTTATTTAATTCATTAAGCCAATCCAACAACACATCCGCGGACAAACTCCCATCATAAGTGGAAAGCTCGTGCTTTGGCTTACTATTCGATAATAAAACTGATCTCAATAACCTGAGTTCAGGTGCCTCTTCCTCCAAGCCATCTGTCGGTTCTGCAACCTCTTCGTCACTGTCATCCCTTCCTGCGGGGTCTCTCCTCCTTCCAGCCTCCACTGCTGCTAATCGCTCATTCAAGATTCGAATAATTTCCTCTCTCAGTCCCTATTCTGCTACACTACGGATTACTCTCCCTCTTCCTCGCCCTCGTCTACCAACCTCCATATTCTCTATTCATCAAACCTGCTTTGATACCAATTTGATGGATCCTCCATCCCACACCCAAGTCAAATGCTGTGACAAACAATAATTTGAATGTGAAAATGTCAATTTTTGTAATTACGTGGCTTATCAATGAACCTTGGACTGTTTACACGTTGGAATGTAGTTATTGTTCTCAATAATAATTCTCGGGCTTTACAACCTCCGTAGGATTTGTTACAACGCTTTTGGTGATTCGCAATTTATCCCAGCGTAATTTCCTCAGTCCGATCGATCAGTCCTTCTGCCGACTGTCGTTGTCACTCGTTTATTTGCCCTATTGCTCGGTATCAGTTACACTCTGGCGGTCATTTGCCTTTCGCTCCGTGACTCTGTGTGAGGGTTTCACCTCGGTGATCTTTCTGAGAATTTTTCCTGTAAGTTCCAGTTTCCACTGTATCTGGCTTCAAACGGCGAACTGGTATCGGTGATAATGACGTTAAACTGCTTAGCTTACTCGACAGGGTCGATCTCCTTTCACTGTAATTGTTTGTTATTCCTGCTATTCAACAATGCCTATAGGTTTTTTTTTTTAAACCACCAATTTCACTGTTTGTTTTCTTCTGTGGGTTTTCTCTGTCACTAGTAATTTCGTTTATCAACTGTGCACAGGTTGTTTTGACCGTGATACCTCACTGGTTAGCTCAGCTTCGTTTGACGCTAGGATCGGTAAGCCATCACTCCATGATTCAGCTTCTCGGTTTTCTTCTTCTCACTCTAACCCTTGGGCTCCTCGTGAGTAGGCCTGGTTGATTTTCTTATTAGCTATCCGGTTCAACAAAAGCCAACGTGTTCTGTCTTCTCGCAAGGTAGAAATTTAAAACCCCTTTCTCACTATTTAACCATCGTGAATATATCATATGGAATTCTGAGCTGATGTAGTTTCTTCGCTGTGCAGGTAACGCGGACTTTCCTGGCTATCCAGTCCTCGGTCTTGGGCTGCCTTCGTTCTTCGATTTCCAACGGGTAGAATCGTTCTACGTTTCGGCCTTTCCCTTTATGCTGTAGTTTTTTTGGATTACATAGGAAAATTAGTTTCAATACTTCTCAAAACCTTGGCTGTAGCAAACCGGGGTCTACTATGTATTTTTCTGCTATGTCTTCCCTTCGTCTCAGACCGGTTGCTCTGAATGAAATTGTATACAAGTTTTTTTGGGCTTTGAAGAAACCCTGCCTGTAACTTTATGGTTGCTCAGAACTCGGCTTCCGTAGCCTTGAGGGTTTTTAAGCCTTGAGGGTTTTGGTTAAAAACCCTAACTTCAATTCTTGGTTCGAATATTTTTTGTAATGTAACTGAAATGGCCTTTAAGGACTAGACTCTTATTTGACTGGTTAATCTATTTGAAAAGAAACTTCTATTATTGTTTCTCAGTTTGCTCAGAAAAAAATGAACCATAGTTTTATGATTGTTACCTGTAGATTAAATTCGCTCCATGTATTTGATTTACTATTCGTCTTCCATTCATGCGACTATCTGTTCGTAATGTTTTGCCAATTCTTCGTCAATCTGTAAACTCCTCTGTCTTGTAAGAAAAATTCGTAGATACTGCTTTCCTGCACTACCATAGCAGTTCTTTTTGTATGAGGGGAAAAAAATACAAATGTTTGTTACTGTAGGTCTATATTAACAAGTTGACAGTGCAATTCATAATATTCTGTAAGCAAGTTTCGATGCTCAAAAAACACAGATGGCGTGCCAAACAAATACTCTATTTCGTTTTATTTCTCTTCCTTTCTTGACAATTTCCAGAACCTGTCTCAAATGTTCCTTTCTCCTTTTTATATCTCAGTAAGAGACAAAGGTGGTTTTCAGTTGGAAACCGTCATGCTGCCAGTTACATTTAGTTATTGTTTTTCCATTTCTTCTAATTAATGGAAATAAGACAAGCAACTAGCCCACTTACAAATTTTTGATAAAAAAAAAAGAAAAGTCATCTACACTACTTGACTTAAAAAAAAAAACTTCCTAATTGTAAACAGTCTTCTAAAACAAATTAAACTTTTACAGGTTCAAAGACCTGTCAAATTGTCAAACCTCACCAAGAGACAAAACCTGCTGCTGTTTGTCTACCCAGAGTCGGATGCTCCTACATCAGTTTTTGTTTTTGAAATATTCTCAAGATATACAATTTTCAATGGACAAAAGGATGTCCATTTCTCTTGCATAAACTAGGGTGCACACATTGTGTAAAGAGTTGATGGCCCATTCCTCTCTTTTTAGGCTATAGAATCATCTAGAGCTTATTTATTTAGGATGTAGAATCATCTAAAGCTTATTTAGTTTTTGTCTTTGAAATATTCTCAAAATATATAATTTGTAATAGACACAAGGATATCCATTTCTCTCCTAATGTAAAATAAATTTAGGTGTTGAATTGGTTTATTGAGCCTAGAGGATCATTATACAACCCAATGTGATGCGTAACCATGTCCTTCCCTCATCAAAGTTGAAATTCTACATATGTGGGCCAAAATAATTTTTTTTAAAAATATAAAAAAAAATGATCAATTTAAATGTTTTATATAGTTATTCAAATTCAAAGTATATGATAAAATAAGTGTTAAAAGCATAAGATAATTGTATTGTAGCTTTTTTATATGAAAAACCAATGAAAAAAAAAATATAATACAATTATCTTATGTGTTTAATAGTTATTTAATCATATATGTTGAATTTGAATGGATCCTAAATTTACCTTCAACAAAAAAAGTTTACCACATTAAAATTCCAAATTAGGTAAAATTTAAAACATTTTTACTCCTTACTAAATTTAATGTCATTTAGTAAAATAAAGTTAAAAGGTTAATTCAAGAAAAAGAATGCAAAATCTTGCTCCAAAATATTTTAATATTTCTTTTAATTAGCACTCTACAACCCATTACCTTCATCAAAGTTGAAATTTTATTTATGTAGGCCAAAATAAAAAATTAAAAAAATCTAAAAATAAAAATAATTAATTTTTAAATGTTTTATATAGTTATTCAAATTCAACGTATATGATAAAATAAAATAACTATTAAAGGCATAAGATAATTGTATTATAGATTTTTTTATCTTAGAAACTAATGAAACTACTAAGTCTAGTTTTGAACCTATGACCTCTTAGAAGGAAAGAGGTGTTGTTAACCAATAGGCCCACTGAAGTTGTTAACATTATTTTTTCTATATCAAAATATATATATCAATCTATCATAATATATATTAAATCTATATATATGTGAGATATATATGGTAAGGAAGAACAAATATGGAGTGATAGGGGCAGGGAGATAGAGGGAGTGAGAGGAAGGGAGATAAATGGAGAGAGGGGAGGGATGAGACAGGAGGAGAGAGGGAGGCATAGAGAAATGCAGTTGGAAGGAAAGAGAGGGAGGGAAGAAGAATCACATAGAGAGATAAAAGTGGAAAGAAAGAGAAAGGGAGTGACAGGGGAGAGATGGAGAGAGAGTGAATATGTTTGGGGGACAGATAGAGAGATAAAGAAGGAGAGATAGAGAGAAGAGGGGGAAAGAATGAGAGATAGTCACAAAGTTGGAGGGCAGAGAGAGAGACAAATATAGAGACATGAGCGGGAGAGAAAGGGAGAAAGAGAAGGAGAGAGGAAGGGAGAGAAAGAGGGAGGAAAGAAGAACGACACACAGAGAGAGGTGGAGAGAGAGGGAGAGAAGGGGAACAAAAGAGAGAGAGAGAGAGGGAGAGGGAGGGAAAAATAGATAAATATGGAGAAAGTGTGTGTATGTTTTATGTTTTGGGGGTGGTATAGAGAGACAAAAGAGAGACAAAGAGAGATAAAAATATAGATGGAAGTTGAAGAGAGGGAAGAAGAGAGGGATAGATAGAGGGATAGATAGATAGATATGGAGGTAGAAAGAATATGTGTTTTATGGGGGGGGGTGATATAGAGAGACAAAGAAGTAGAGATAGAGGGAGATATATATATAGAAGTAGGGAGCTAAGAAGAAAGAAACTAAGAGATAAAATTGGAGAGAGACAGAGAGAGAGGGAGTGAGCAGAGCAAGAGGGAAGAGAGATATAAATGGGGAGAGAGGGAGAGAAGGGGAAGAGAGACAAAGGGAAATGAATAGGGAGGGAGAGATATATAAATATGAAGAAAGAGTGTGTATGTTTTGGGGGTCATATAGAGAGACAAATATGTGTGTGTGTGTGTGTGTGAAGAGGGGGAAGAAGAAAGAGATAGTGAGGGATAGATAGATAGATATGGAGAGAGAAATCATGTGTGTTTGGGGGCCGGTGATACACAAAGAAGGAGAGATGGAAGGAGATATAGATATATATGGATAGGGGAAAGAGGGAAGAAGAATTCTTGCACTCTATGCATTGATTTCAATGTATATGGGGATTTGTAATCCTATTTGATTGCTTGAATTGAAGCATATAAACTGAACGAGAGGGGAGAGGAGGAATGAAGAGAGAGAGAGAAGGAGAGGCCTTGAGAGAGGGAGAGAAGGGTAAGAGAAAGAGAGATGGAGACAAAAATATGGGTGTGGGAGGGAGGAGGGAGAGAGAAGGTGATAGTGACAGGGTTGGAGAGAGAGAGAGAGATGGGGGAAGAGAGAGGGATATGGGAGAGAAAGGACTTGAGAGAGAGGAGGAGATAGGGAGGGATAGAGAGGAGGAGAGAGGGGAGACACAAGAGATGGATTTAGAAGGGGAGAGAGGGAGGGAAGAATAAATACATACAAAGAGAAAAGTGGAGCGAGAGAGAGAGGGGGAGTGAAAAGGAAGAGATGAAGAGAGCGTGTGTATGTTTAGGGTGATATAGAGAGACAAAGGAGGAGATATGGAGGGAGATATAGATATAGATGGAGTGGGGAGAGAGGGAAGAACATTTATTGCACAAAATGCATTGAATTCATGGTAGATGGTGATTTCTAATCCTATTTGATTGCTTGCACTAGATGCATTGATTTCAATGTAGATGTTGATTTCTAATGATATTTGACTGCTTACACTAGATGAATTGATTTTGGAGTAGATATTCATTTCTAATATTATTTGATTATTTGCACTAGATGCATTGATTTAAGTGTGGATTTTTTCTAATTCTATTTGATTTCTTGCACTAAATACATTTATTTTAGTTTAGATGTTGATTTATAATTCTATTTTATTTATTGCACTAGATGCATTGATTTCAGTGTAGATGGTGATTTCTAATCCTATTTTATTGCTTGCACTGGATGCATTGATTTAGATGTATATGGTGATTTATAATCCTATTTTATTTCTTGGACTAGATGCATTGATTTCGGTGTAGATGGTGATTTCTAATACGATTTGATTACTTGCACTAGATGCATTGATTGCATTGATTTTGAGTGTATATGTTGATTTCTAATCGTATTTGATTGCTTGCACTAGATGCATTTATTTTAGTGTAGATGTTGATTTCTAATCTTATTTTATATCTTGCACTAGATGCATTGATTTTAGTGTAGATGTTGATTTCTAAATTATTTGATTGATTGCATTAGATTAATTTATTTTTGTGTAGATATTTTCTAACCTTATTTGATTTTGTGCATTAGATGCATTGATTTTAGCATAGATAACGACTTCTAATTTGACGTAACACAATGTATGATGGTAGAATAACTTAAAGTGATTGGATTAACAATATGAAGTAATTTCAGTGTAAGCACAAAAAAATTATTGGCAATATGCATTGATTTTTGTGTTATAATAAATAAAAGTATTAATATTGGAGATCAAGAGTCCAGGAAGAGGCATGTAAAGGGTTAAATATTGGACTAAACTTGCTTAGATCACAAGCCAGATCTGAGCTAGTTCAGAGTGAGACAGTCAGCAGAGTGTAGAGGTTTATCAGTGTGAGGAATATAATTGTATTGTTTCAAGATATGGACCATATGCAATATACATATAGAGGGGTTTTGAGCAATTACTTTCCCCAAATACATATTATGTTTTGCGATTGATTTATTTCTTTCTCTTACTTTTTATGTGATTGTGCAATCGTGTTTTGTTTCTGCAAATTGCAGAAGGATTCAATATGCTTCTTTAGTACATTACAAGAGTAGATTGAATCAACATAGTTACCGATAAAACATGAACTATTACCTCAAAATGAGAACTCTATCCCAAAAAAACTCAAAAAACATGAAAAAACACCACAAAACGAAAAGTGTGTTTTCTAGAACACATTGTTTTTTTAGCGTCAAATTTCAACCTTTTTTTAAATTATGCTAAAAACCAATTTTTTTCTTGCAAAAAGAATTGAAAAAACACCCTCGAAACAGAAAGTGTTAATGGTGGAATAACAAGAAAAAAAAATCGTGTCAGAATTTTGACACTTTTTAACAATGGAATTAAAGATAAAATATTAGGACATTGAACATTTGTAAAATTCTAAAAATTTTGATATATGATGTTAAAGATAAAAATATCATGTCTGAAAGCCTTATAATTGCCAACAATGTTGACTCCTTATATATGAAAGCCTTATATCTTGTTAAAGATAAAATATCTTGACTCAAATAACCCTAAAATTGTAAAGTTTTTCAACCATAACATTAAAGATAAATTATCGTAGTGCATAAAATCCTTAATATTTTGACAAGTTTTGAATCTTAAGTTTTTAACATACTTGAACCATGAAATTATGGACAAATTATATGACTTGAAAAATTTTTAAAAATGAAAAAGTAAATGAAATATTTATTATTCCAAGAGTAATTTATATTTTAAAGGATAAAAATATATCTCTTTTCCAATCTTAGCCTAAGACAACTTATCTAATTGCAAACAAAACCAAAAAATCAACCATCAAAACGAAGTGTCCCCGTTCAATGAGGCATGCAAATTTTAAAATTTTTAAAAGTATCTTATGCCAAATGTTAACAATAAATAATATCATGGCAATATCACCGTGTAATCTATAAATAAAACATTAAGTTATATTTTTATTTAACTTTTAATCAAAAGATCAACTTTGGTATATCGAATATAACATAAATTAATTTTGTAATTCATTGTTTCATTCTGGATATTCTAAAGAGACGAATTCTTCATAATTAAAACATATAATCCAAAAAACATAGAAATGCATCATAACTTCATGTAAGATCATATGGAAGTCAAATTATGTATTTCAAGTTACCCCAAAAACTTCAATTACATAAAAATGTCTAGGAAAATTATTCAAAATCAATCATAGGTTTTGGAACACCATTAGAACATACATATTCAGATGAATGACTGGATGGAGATGAAGATGGTCCATATTTTTCTCTTTCATCAACTAGTGATCCATACGAGTCAACATGCATGCCCACCATTTCAAATTTCAGAAGTCTTCTAGATCTATGACTACATTTAGCAGAGTCCCAATGTCAGGGAAAATTTTAAGGATGGAAAATTATCTTGAAGTTTCAAAAATTGGCGAATCTCACCAGTCGCTAATATACAAACTATAAAATTTTTATTGATGTATTTGTAAAATTATTCAAATTTTTAATGATTTTATATATACTATCTATATAATGTTGGTGATTTTTAATGTAAAATAATCTTATATTATAAAATTTGGGCGAATCATTTTTATAAAAAATGGAAATTATCAAATATTTGTTTTGGAAAAATCATGGAAAATTAGCACACGTGCGAATATTAGCCCCTAAAATTTTCCATGAGTCCCATCTCAACAATATTTTTTCTGGTAGAAATTTCTTTAAATATTTGTGGTCTTCAAGCGAAGAGTTCCTCTCTTTGTCAAATCGAAGTCATACGCAAGTATGTCAACATCCTCATTTCTTTTTCTATTTCTTCCAATTTTATTTCAACTACCATCTTTGGCTTGTACATACCATTGAATGGGTAGGTACTTGTGGCATACCAATGTAATTCAGTAATTGTAATATCTTCATTTTCCTTAATGACATTTATAACCTTGGAAACCCAGAATGGATAGCCAAGTGGATCTTCATCTACTAACAATGTTATCATGCAACCCTCCTTAACATCATGCATAAAACCCATGTAAATGTCTTCCATGGCTTCACATTGTACACATGATCTTCTAGAACTAATATATATTTCTCTTTCCTCTACCTATGGACAATTAATAATACCTTGAGACAATTAGTGTTCAACATTGTGTGTTTTCTGATGTTCATTTGGCATATTTTGTGGCCAAAAAAATGGACACTTCAAAAGCGTATCCTCATTTATTGATATTGAAATCATATAACTTTGATTATTAAAAAAATACTCCCACCAAACTGAATCAACAACATCAAAGTACTCATATGTATTTATAATACATATTTTAATTTCCTCTAGACATCCAGGAAAAATTCTTTCTCTCTTATGCCTTCGTGCATTATGGAGTTCAAGAATTGATTGTAATAACAATACCTTTGATGAAAATATTGGACGCTCTGGAATGAACTTAAAAAATGCTAAACCTTATGATGGCTACCATTCTGTAGTATTTGAATACTTCTGGCCCCATATAAGTTTTATCCCATCATTTATTTTGATACGAAATTGGTGCTGAAAGATAATTTCATTAAGTTGTTCAATTCATTTCTCCTCGCCATGCGATCCTTGAATAAAACTTCGCATGTCAATAGTTTCTTGTAACACATGAAAAATAGGCTATGGAATGTATGATTTATTAATACATTTAATTAATGATGGCAGGATCCCAACACCTTTTCTCCTCAATGTTACTGAAAAATGACTGAACATTTGATTAATATAGTCGTGAGTATGCCCAACAAGAATGAAACCAACCTTTATCTTTTTAAAAATTCCCAATTCAAGGAGCATGTTTAGATACCCAAAAAGAACTTGATTTTTTTTTCACAGCTTGTGTTGTCTAATTGTACATACAAAACTTCAGGAAGTGTAATACCCCAAGTTTCTATTCTTTTAATTTGACAATTGAACAAGTCCAAAGGGGAAAGTGGAACCCCAATGGAGAAATGTTATGTGGATTTATTTTATTTCGAAATTAATAAAATAAAATGGAAAATTATGTGTGTAATGACTAGATTGAGAATTGAGATCTGAAAACCAAATCCATGAGGATGGATAAGGTGATAAATCTTTCCCACCACTTCCAGAAATCCTTGGAAGGGATAAAGCAAGTTACTAAAAATTAGATTTGGAGATAAATATATAATTTCCCCAATAAAGAGGGAATTATTGGGAAGAGGTGGAATAAAGATGGAAAAGTGGAAAATACAGCTTTAAAAGTACCTCTGTAGAAGAAACAAAGGGAAAGCCTAGGAAAAACAGGAAGAAACCATCCTGAATTTACTGGACGCAGTAAATGGAAATAGGATAGGGAAAGAAAAGCTTAAATAAGTTGTCCAGGATAGACAAATGGTTGTTTGTCACTGGAGCTCAGGATCTCTGCTTGGGGTTGAGTTACGGAGAAAGAACTCTACGGTTGGGTGGAAACTAGTCAGAGCTAACTGGTATGCATATGTTGGTTTAATTGATATTGAATTTTAATCAGTTGTTGTAACCATGAAATATGAAATGTTTTTATTTAAAGTTGTGTTGGAGGTTAGTTGTATTAGGAGTTATATGTTCCAGCTGTTGGTCTATACATTTAATAGAAATTACCATAGTAAAATTTTTCTTGTTTTATAAACGAAAGGCTATAAAGGACCAACTCTTAGAATGTCTAAACCCAAAACTGGGTTTATATCTGAGGTTAGGTAACCCCATAAAAGAGGATATTTCAGTGTGTTAGTTGATTTAGTATATTGTTTGAAAAATAGGTTTAGTGCAACTGAGATGACATTCTGGAACAGAAAACCACCTTCAAAATAGAAACACATATCTGATTTATTTTTAAATAAGTACTATGTTGTACCTTTAGAGCATCCTGGGTGAACCAAGGAACAATCCTAACCAGAACAATATATGTATACCGATATAGCATTTAAAGTGTCGCAAATAAACTTTAAGTACAACTAAGAAGTAAATAAATTCCTTGCACTAAGATTCTGATCTACTTGACTGCTATACAATTCTGTCCGAAGTTGTTTAAAATTTACTCAGAATGGAATATAAGAAAATTAGAAGTACATTTGAAGATGATCAAAGTTAGTACATAAGAAATAAGAAATTTTTTATATAAAAACAAAGCATGCTTATTGCGACATCATGTTAAATTACTAGGTATAAATTGGAAAAGATAAGGCATAGCTGTGAAGATGGAAAATATTAATAAGTTATGTTCTATAGTGATGTAAATAGAACAGATGTAAATATCACCATCACAATAACGGTTATACGAAATTAAGTGATATTCAAGTATCATAGTTATTTTCATTTCAGAACAAAAGAATTGTGTGGGAAGCAATATAGAAATTATAACTGCAGCATCTATTTTCATTAAAGATGTATACTAAAAATAAACACTGTACGTAATTATACAAGAAGGTTAATTCAACTTCCCCAAACTGTAAATGGGAAAGAAAATAAATAGTGACAAAAATAATGATCTATGTATATATATTAAAAACTGGGTAGAGAAAATTATTATAAAAGTTCAACACAGTCTAGTTTGGGTTGTGAACCCATAAATATTTTATGAATACAGTACAGTAAAACATAAACTTAAGTACAGTGACATAGTATATGCTATGTTTCATTACAACACAATAATACACATCAACTGCAATGCCGGAGTGATGACCGACGCATAGGAGAAATTCAAAAATGATGATACCAACCTGTTCAAGCCAGGGTTCATTATTAAAAAGGGAAAACAAGCGATATGATTAACCAAGTTATCAATGTTAAGAGGCAGTGGTAGCCAGTCATACCTACATAAACCCAATCAATAGATTAGAAGTTTTACAATTGTGGGGAACTTATAAATTTAACGAAATGGGGTTTACATACAACAAAACCCTACGGATAAAGCATATTACCTTGAAATGTATTACAGGTCTGATAAAGCTTAACTGCGAAACATAAAGGAAAAAAAAATGAGAATTAATAACTAGGAAATGTAAAATAAAATAGAAGATTAAACCATTATAACCATTATGTAACAAACCTGGAAGCATCAATGAGAAATAGGTATTCATACGGTTGGAACACAAATTTTGCAACCACAAAGGTGAAGAGGGATAGTTCAAACTTTAAGTCCATATGCGCGAAGCCAAAATGTAAGGAGACTGAAATCTGAACTGGGGATTTAACCCTATTAAATAATTGTGTGAATATTCTAAGCCATAGAGATTACCCTTGTGAGAAATATGCGGTTACATTCAAACATAGTACAAATATTAATGTATATAATTTGGGATTATATTCACCATAGTAAACTTCAACCATTTCATTTAAAGAAGGGTTTTGAGCATAAACTTAAACTTCATTTACATATATCAGAGCAGAGAAGAATTTATGTGGCTACTCATGGAAAGCCAGCAAAATCACTTCTGCTCATCACTGTAAAATTAGGAATTCACGAAAAACATTGGGAAGAGACAGTAACGTAGGATTCCTTAAAAAAGGGCCACGAGAATGAACTTATAAAAATGGAAAATTAATCCTAAATTTCAGTCGACAATAACGTAAACAAAAAAACCAGTGGTAGCTAAAAGGATTCCAAAAAACACATACATAAGGGATATGATCTACTATGAGATCTATACTTAATGCATTGACATCACGTTTATTTCTCTTTGCAATTTTAAACCAAACCGAGAAAAACAAGAAAAGGGAAGTAATAACCCAAACATGAATAAAATACCAATATACATTAGTTGGGGAATCAGATAGTCTGTTGCCTGGAGTAAGAAGAAGTGTTCTGGCCACTGCTACGCCTTTCTTCACCTATGGAGAAGAGTTGTTGGATGTCTGAGCGAAGTCGCAGAACAAAAATGAAAAACACATCGAAAGTTTGAGAAGATTTATGTCAAATAGAAACCCTAGTAAGTCAATCATGTAGGTAGTCCACACGTAAAAATATCAACGATTACCCTCAGATAGACGCATGGGTAACTGAGTCAAGGATGTGATAAAGTTGGCACTTCATACGTACTAGAATTCAATTGGGAAACACAAAACTGCGTATCGAAAAAGTAGATACAAGCCATGTGGTTAGTATTGTAAACATTTAATTCACAATTTAAAAGACAAGCAGTAGCCGTCTACTCAACTACTACTCCATTTTCTATGATCAGAAACTGACAACCAAGAAGTGTAGTTCAAAACATTAGGCGAGAAATTCCAAACCCATCTACGGAAAATTATATTAATAAAATGTAACCACATAGAAATCACCAATTATCAGGCTCAACTGTTGTTTTAATACCAATTTAAGTGGTCATGGGAATCGGGCGTCGAACATGATAATATTATAGCCTAAGTTAAAACGATAAATTAAATACCCTTAAGGTTTAAAAATGAGAACATAAATCTCCTTTAAGGAGGTATAAAATTAACGTGATATGTTAGTATGACATGAGAAGATTAAATGATTACTCTAAATTCCTATTTCAAATTGTATGATTGGAGGTATGCTTTATTAAAAGTATACAAATTAATGGGGTTTCAATATAAGTCAAGTCTTGAGTAAATTTGGAATAAGAAAATATGATTTTAAACCGTATTTTTATATCCATAGTATGGAAATAAAAGTGTAAAGCCATAAACTATAAGTAAAATGGATATATATATATATATATATACCTTACGTTTTCCCCATACTAGCTAAAGGTATAGGTATTTACATGAATGGTTTATTTTTAATTAGAGAAGGGATATTTCTAATGTATATATAGATATATTTTTAAAAAAGAAATAGATGCATGCTCTATTGGAGAACGACTATAATTAAAAGAGTATCAAGATAATGTGGACAACAGACATAAATAAATCTCTATAAGAGTTAATTGGTAGAAATTCCTTTAATGATAGAATTTCATGGAATTTCAACAAAGATATAAAAATACAAGAAAAAAAACACGATTAATGTTTAACTATTAAATATTGCTACCTATATTGTTTTTTTTTTTTTTACTAATGGGAGGTGTTACAAAATGGTATCAGAGAATTAGTTGAAACATTGGGCGAATTATGTGCTCACATAGAAATTGTATGTTGCTGTAAAATTTTATGGAAATTAAATTTTGCTAATGTTTAATTTCATTTACAGTGAAAAGTGTTGAGGTACACAACCACGAACCATGACTGAAGGGGACGAGTTGTATGTAGATCTGGGTGGTGGTGAAAACATGCCAGATCCAAATGCTCCATTGATGGCTATGTTGCATAGAATGAAAAGAGACATGGTGCGGTTCAAAAGCAACAATGAAAGGCTATCCTTAGACAGTGAGGAGCATGATAGATTGATAAGAGAACGAAATTCTCAGAATAGTCAAGAGGGTGAAGATTCTAGAAGGAAGAGAAAAGGAAGAGTCAATTTCTTAGAGGATTCTGAGGAAAATGACGCCTCTAGACATCAGTCTAGACGGAACAAAGAATTGCAGGGTGAATTCCAGAAAATCAAACCTCCCTCCTATGATGGAGAGAAGGAGGAAGATGTTGAAGCGTGGCTTTTGAATATGATAAAGCACTTTCAGGTTTACGAATGTGGAAGTAACTTAAGAGCCAGGTTGGCTATTTATCAGTTGCAAGGTAAGGCTACCTTGTGGTGGGAAGAAACAAAAATGGTTCGTGCCATTAATGAGAAAACTGTTACTTGGGAGGATTTCCAAGTCAAGTTAAAAAAAAAATACCTAAAGGAAAGATATTATGATGATAAAACAAAAGAGTTTCATGAACTCAGATTGGGACAGCTCATGATTGATGATTTTGTAACCAAATTCACAAATCTATTACAATATGTACCTTATATAAGAGAGGAGAAGGCAAAGGTACAACGATTCTTGAACTGTCTGTCCGCTATTTACAAGGAAAAGATAGAGTTTGATAATCCTAAGACTATGGATGAGGTGTTGCGTAAGGCAAGATTGTGTTACCAGCAATTAAAAGGTAAGAATGAACAAGAAAATAATTGGTCAAACAAAGGTGACTCCAGCGGAAAGAAAACGAAACCAACATATCTGAAGAATTTTGGGAGAAACCACCAAAGAAAGAAGTTTAGAAAAGTGGGTGAAAATCAAATTTCTCAATCCCAAACTGGGTCCAAACAAATGAATGAAAATAATAAAAGAGAGGGGATGGTTAAAACGAGAGAACCTTAGAAGTGTTCGGGTTGTGGAGAACCTCATTTATTAAGGGACTGTCCACACAGAAATATCCAGACTTTAAAATTACTGAGAGAGGCAACGAATGTTAATGAGGTGGCAAGGAACATTCCAAAATCAGTGCTACTCTAGAAGACCATCAAGAAGAACACCAGTCCACTATGGTCGAAGTAGAAGGTATGATTGCTGACCAATATGTTACTGTTTTAATAGATCTCGGTGCATCTTTAAGTTATATCAGTCCTAAAAGGGTAGAAATATGTAACTTAAAGTCAGAAAAGTTTCAGCAGTCCTGGTTAGTTCAGTTAGCCACTGGTATAAACCGGAAAGTAACTCATAAGCTACCCCAGACAGCCATAAATCTAAATGGATACCAAACAGAATTAAATCTAAATATTCTGCCATTATGGTCTTATGATGTACTGGTTAGAAAAACAGAAGGCCATGTTGAATTGTTTAGACAAAACCTTACAATGTGTGGACAAGGAGGGAAAACCTGTTATTGTAAAAGGAAAGCCTAAGCCCATATTTGTGAGACAAATTTCAACACTTTAGTTGAAGAGAATTGCTAGAAAAGGTTATCAAGTGTATTATGTTCATGCATAGGAATTAAGACAACAGGCAGAGGAAAATATTTTGGAAACATTACCTATAATAAGAGAATTCAAAGATGTTTTTCCAGATGAAATTCATCATCTGCCCCCTATGAAAGATATTGATTTCTCAATTGACTTAGTGCCAGGAGTGACTCCAGTTTCTAGAGCCCCATACATAATGAGTACTCTAGAATTAATGGAGTTGAAAATGCAACGACAAGAGTTGTTGGACAAAGGTTACATTAGACCGAGTGTATCCCCATGGGGAGCACTGATGCTATTTGTGAAAAATAAAGACGGTACATTTAGAATGTGTATTGATTACCATAAATTAGACAAGCTGACAATCAAAAACAAATATCCTTTACCTAGGATAAATGACCTCTTTGACCAAGTTAGAGGGGCAACATTTTTTTCCAAAATTGATTTAAGGATAGGCTACCATCAGTTAAGGATTAAGGATGAATATATAAGAAAAAAAACATTTAGAACCAGGTATGGACACTATGATTTCGTGGTCCTACCATTTGTGTTGACCAATGCACCTGCTACTTTTATGTGCTTAATGAATAGTGTTTTAAATAAATACTTGGATAAATTTGTGTTAGTATTTATTGATGACATACAGATTTATTCTAAGAATGAAGCTGAGCATAAAGAACATCTTAGAATTGTTTTGAAAACACTTATGGAAAGCAAATTGTATGCTAAGTTTAGTAAATGTGAATTTTTCAGAGATAAATTCAATACTTGGGGCATACAATTTTACAACAAGGGTTGGCAGTAGATCCATAAAATATTAAAGCAATAAGAGAGTGGCCTCTACCGACTGATGTGTCTGCTGTAAGATCCTTTATGGTAATTGCAAGATACTATAGGAGGTTTTTGGAGATGTTTTCAACCTTAATTAGCTTACCCCATTACATCCTTACAAAGGAAAGGAGTTAAGTTTGAATGGATTGAAAAATTTCAAAACAGCTTTGAGCAGCTAAAACTGAAACTTACTACAACACCTATTTTAAAGATTTTTGACCCAGATCATGAATTTATAGTGTGCACAGATGCTTGTGGAGAAGGATTAGGGGGAGTAATACTACAATAAAATTCTATTATAGCCTATTGTTACACAGCAATTTGTCACCGTCCCTGCAATTCCCCATCCCGCACAATTAGAGGGCTCATTCCGTGACCTGTGAGCAGTGACATAACTTGAAAACACTTTCATGGCATTCCCCTAAACATGTACTTTCATTGCCCTGAAGACAACTCCTTGTGAGAAACCCTAAAAACACCCCTTTTTGCATTGGCACGGGAAGCCAGTTCAGTACCCGCACCAATGGGGGAAATCCTTTAAAGAGGCCGCGCCAATTGGCACTCTGTCTCAGAGTCGTACTCGCGCTAGCCATTTTAAGGAGTGTTTTTAAAAAATAAATGGCGGAAGTTTCGTCCTAACCAATTCATAAAATGGTATCTAATTTGAGTTGGGTGGTTTGGCTCCAGATCTCCATGTAGAGGAAGTGGTTTTCCACCTCTCATGGAATATTCCTTGAGGATAGGACCAATCCCATGATTATAAGGATCCCAACTCCCCTTCCTCCATCTATAAAAGCTTGCTCATCTCATTTGCAAGCTAGTCTCCAAGTTGCCAAGAGCCATCAGAGCCTTATGCTGCAAGAGTCTTGATTCATTCCCTTAAGGCCAAATCCAAACAAGGAGATCATTATCGAGACATCCGAAGAGAGAGGTTTGTCCCATCCCCGACAGGATTTTTCGAGACGTGTTCTGCTGGCGATCCTCCGAAGGAGAATTCAGCGTCAGAGCCAGGTTGTATCCTCCTTTGATTGATTAATGATAAACGAATATTGGTTATGGTTCCACTCCTATTGTTGATTATGATGATGAGTTATGTCTTCTCTGACTGACATATAGTTTCATATACTGGATTTTACGCTTGCGATTGTTTTGTTTCTTGCATGTGCAGGTGTCCGATCATGGAGATCGTGAGGATTGTGATCTGCCAGAGCTAAGGAACGGGAGGGCTACTTTCTCTACAAGAGACAACGTTGGATTCCAGGTAAGCCTTCATCGCTAGTTGGTTTATTTGCAATTAGGAACCTGCACTATAGCGTGTGGCGATTGTTGCTAGACCCGGTCTCGACTAGTAGGGATCGCCTCTGTCCACAGAGGGGATTTACCTCCACAACAAATTGGCGACTCCACTGGGGAACATCTAGCTTTTTGTTGTTCTGCTTTGTAAGCTACAGACAGAGCCTGAAGTTAGCCAGATAGCCTTCGAAACACTATTGCTTTGCATTAGCGAAGTAGATCAAAGCTGCTTCAGTCAATCTCCGGTTTAGTTTATGAATTGAACACTTGAAGTATTGTCTTGTCTTTTCGATTATTTCTCGATTCTGCTTGTTTGATCAGCTCTTTTGGCTCGCTCTTTTGTGATTTTAGCTTTTGGTCCGCTTGATCATCACTGGTCTGCTTGTTGGATTTCTTTTTTTATTTTTCCATAGAAAACTCGACTGGCACGCTTTACAGCTTGACAGTCACACCCATTGGCGTAGGTTGCTAGTGTATTACCCACTCCAATTCGTTTCTGGCGCTAGTTTCAGCCTCACAGTCGAGCCAATCCTGTGAGGTACTAGGGTTTTCTCTGTTCTGACCTTCCTGAGCTTGATCAGTGTGTTTGGTTTTGTTTTTTCAACTGCTTCAGTGTTCTGGAGCCTTGTTTGACTGACTGTGACCTCCATCCTTTGGTTGTTTTCCCATTTCCATCGATTTTGCATTCTATCCCTAGGGCATCTACGTGCTATTGTGTGTCGAGCCTCCCTTGGGAGTTTTTGGTTTTTATCGATTCAGTCGACCTTGTGATTGCTTCTTTACATTCGTTTGGCGGTTGTTTATCATTTTATTGCGTTATTTGAGTGTTTGTTCTCTTCTTCATTCAAATTTCGCTTTGTCTCATTTTGGGCCTAGATTACATGGTCCATTTGAGTCTTTGGGATTCTTTTGGTTTTGAGGGACTGTTTTGTCAATTTGAGTTTTGATTGCGTGTTTTTCATTGAGTGAATTTGCTTATCTTTGCTCTTTTACTATCACATCTCAAATTTCTCTTCATTAGTTTTCATTTTGTTTAGTGCACGTTGCTATTAAACATTGAAAATATAGAAAATCTCTTTTGCTTTTGATTAGTTAGTGAAAATTAAAATCTTTTCGGTGTTATTAGCTATTAGTGACTTTGAGAGAAAAGTTTTTGGTTTCCATTAGCTGCATTAGAGACCATATTGGTTGTTTTCTGATCATTTTGTTTGTGTGAAAAAGTTCTCAACTCTCTTATAATTAGCTTTCATCGAATGAAATGATATACTGTGGCATATAGTGTGCATTTAGGAGATTTTGTGACATCACACTCGCTAGGGCCTGAAAACTGAAACGTAATTGAAGATAAACATTAAAATTTATTCAATTTACACTAAGGTAGCATTGAAACATTAACGCAACATTTATTGGTCTAGGCTAGAGACGTGTTCTGGCATCTTTAAACCTAGTAGCTGTCGTTCACCTCTTGGCTTTAGACAACACTAATACGGACTTGTGCTCCCCATACCGTTGAGTATATAAAGGGAGACCCCACTAGGTTTCTATCCTTTATCCATAGGAAGCCAATTTTCCGCCCTATACCCGTGATACACCGGACACAACATTCGGGGAGATTGCCTGCACGTACGTTAAGTCCATTGTTGATTTCTCTTTCATTTTGAAACCAAGGTGTATATTGCAGTTCACGGTTATTTGGTACACCCTTTGCCTAGTGTTTCTGAGTATTCATTTGATATTTTCTGACTCTTTAAATTTGAAAGGATCACCAAGCGCTTGTCCTTTCACGCTTGCTTCAAAACTGAAAGAGATAGAGTCACCTTTCATCCGTTTCTCAACTCTTAAAACATGAAACGGTGAAGTTTCTAAGTTTCAATGTGGTAAAATAAATCACCTGCGATCACACGCCCTGTTAGATTTTTCTTGTTGGATGTTTGACTGTGTGTCTTGACTCTTTTTCAGCCCGTGTGTGTTGTGCTTGATCTTTTATCATTGTTGTCACAGTGGCAGAACCTTCTGTTTCGTCTACTGGTAGTCCATATACGGACGATTCATCAGAGGTTTCTCAATCCTCTGCTGAACCTCATCAGCCCATCATTTCCGAGTTTCCCGAAGGGGGACCGGTTCTATCTGAGCTTCCCTTTGGAGGACCAGTTGAGTTCAATTGGCCCTTTTCCGACCCTTGGTCTAGATTAGGAGTAGGGGAGCATTTCCCTCCTCTTACATCGGGTTCGCCTTTTTTAGCTGCTGTTATTCCTCCTAGTCCTCGCCGTCTGTTACGAGATTTAACGACGGGTTTTAATATGAGTGATTCTCCTAGCGAGGAAATCCCCACGTCTGGTGCAGATTACCAGTTATTCCCTCGACAGTTATTTCTAGAAGACAACCCTGAACCATCTGTTATGTCATCACCCAGTCCCTCATTACCAGCAGGGTATAGATCCTTAGGTTAGATTATTACCGTCGCTGCCTCTATGGGGTTATCAGCTCCTTCTACGAGGCCAGTTGTTCCTTCATTGGGGATGTCTCCTAAGACACCCATTACGTCATCCCCTCAGGTCACTTCTGTACCCTCCATGCCCACTGTTTGTGTGGCCGCATCTGCACCCGCTGTTACTACCCAGTCTGTAAGGACCACATCACTTCCCGAAGACGTCTATATAGCATCTGCGATGCCGGAGAACATTTCTCCAGAGGAGTATCGATTGTCCCTGCAACAACCGAACCCCGAGGTCGGACAGTCCTCTCAAGATCCCAACCTCTCGTATTTTTCGCATTATGCACAGGATGGTACACCCGTGTAGGTCTTTCCATATCAATATGATGAGCATGGGAACCCTTTACGCTTACCTACTCCTGAGGCTCAACTTCATGCTCAAGGTTTACCATATAACCAGGTTGGACAGCTTTATAACCCGCAAGGACAACCTTTTCAAGGCCAACCTTTGGGCCATCCTGGCTATCCTTATGACCCGCAGGGATAGCTCGTACAGGGCTACCCTCCGAGCCAGCAAGGGCCATTATACGGTCCGCAAGGATAGTATTACAACCCTTCAGGTCAACTCGGGTAGCCTCTCCCTGGAGTCCCACCTGGGCAACCTCAAGGACTCACAGGTCAACCAGGGTACCAACCAGGGCTGGTATATGGTCCTGGGGGGCAAGTCCAACCTTCTCAATCTATGCAACCGCAGTATCCTCTTGGTAGCATTTTACAGTCCTGTTGCGGGTCAAGCCGGTTATCAGCCACCACCTGGCTCCATTCTGCCACCAGGCCAACCGGCCAATCCGGCACAACTTGGTGTCCCTCCACCAGGCGAACCGGCCCATCTGGCACAACCTGGTGTCCCTCCACCAGGCGAACCGGCCCATTCGGCACAACCTGGTGCTCCTCAATAGCCAGGTCAACCTGCACAACCAGCACAACTTGTTTATCTGGGTCAATCTGTTCAACCACGGTAACCTGCTCAACCAAGTCAGCTTGTTCAGCCAGGCCAGCCTGCACATCCTGTCAACCCTTCCCAACAGCCGACTTATTCAATGCCGCAACCAAATCAACCGCTGCACCCTAATTATCAGGCTCAGTAGGGTCCCACCTATCAGTAGCCCACTCAACCTCAAGGCGGTTACTATTCTCATGGTCAATATCGACCGAATTATAGCCAGCCCGAGGGTTCTAACTATTACTCTCAACAACCCGGCTATACCTATACTTAGTAGCCAAATCTGCAGACTGCTCAAACGGGGCCGACTTACAAACAGGGTCCATACTCTGGTTATCAATCCCCATACACTGGTTACCAGCAACCGAATCGGGCTGGTTACCAGCAACCAAATCAGGCTGGTTATACACCCTATACCCCCTACGGTCAGAATCCTACTGGACAGAACCCCTGGGGGCAAGGATATTCTCAACCAGCGTGGAGTACAAGTACTGGTCCTTATCGAGGGCCATGCATGCCGTCCAATCCGCCATTGCTGTTCCTGGCTACCTTGGAATTACCAGATGTTTTGAAATTAACTAATGATCCAATTCTGCACAATCCTTATTGGCCTCCGGTTCCTACCAAGGTACCCAGTGATTGCCCCAAGTTTGAGGGTAAAGCTGGGGAGGACCCCCAAGCTCATGTGATGACTTACCATCTTTGGTGTTCGTCCAACTCTTGGGTGGATGATTCAATTCGTCTACGCCTCTTCCAATGCACTTTGAATGGTGTTGCCCTAAGTGGTATATTGAATTATCCCGTGGCATCTTTCAAGATTTCAATACGTTAGCCATGGCTTTTCTGACTCACTTTCAGTTACCAGTTCGCTATGAAGCCGGGACGCACCTCTTGATTTCTTTGAAGCAGGACAAAGCCACCCACATTTCTAATCACATTCATGAGTGGCGACGTTTTCATAGACTGATCAAGTTCCATATACTTGATCAGATACTAACTCATTGGTTCACCACCTCCTTCGTTAACAAAATCGCCCAAGATATATCTATGGGAGTGTGTGTGACTGAAGAACAAGACATAGCGCGTGCCCAATATCTGGATCTGGTATACTCTCAGTCCGACACGCTTTATGATACTTTGCCTGATGCTCCACGGTTTGGAACCTGTAAAGCTCCACCTACCCCGACGGTGGATGGTGTTATTGGTTCCGTGTCTCAGAATTCGAAAAAATCTTCAAATGGGAAGCATAAGTCCAACTCATCCAATAATTTTTCTCCTCCCACCCCTTAAGATTCTGGAAAAACTGTTGAGGTCAACGCCGTTCAGGCCAATCCTACGGAAAAAGTCTCCAAAGGGAAAAAGAAGGGCAAAGGAAAATCTAAATCTGACACCCCAAAGCCAGAATCTTCCAAACCTCATACCGAGGACGGTTCCCAACTCAAACCGAAGTACCCCTGCCTCATTTTTGTAGGAGATCATTATACAAAATATTGTCCACGACGATATGAAATTATTCAACTTCTCAAAGGCTCTAAAGGGACTCCGGTCGTTCTTAAAGAACCGTTCCCGTCTCAGCAGACCCAGATGGTTGAACAACCTTCACCATCTGCACCATTTGGGTCCCAGGTCTTTATGATGAATGGTGCTACACCTATCTCTATTGCTACACGTTCTAAGGATTACAATGAATCGCGTCAGGCAGCTGGGAAGGTAGTTGTGGATGGACCACCTCCCCCACCTGTCTCCGGTCCATTGGAAATTCAGAAGCCTACTACTGAACCTGTTGTGAGGCCACCTTCTAAAGGTGTTCTACGAAGGTCTTCCTACAATCCAAATGCCCGTGTCGCTCAGCACTACAGTATTGTTGAGGATCTGGCACAGGCACCTTCTGCCATGTCTACATTGGAAGTTCTTCAAATTTGCCCATCACAACAGAAAGCTTTGTTGTCTGCAATTGGTGGGATTGATCCCACTGATTATAATCTTCTCACCTTCGACTTAGAGAACTTTACCCCCCGACTTCCACATCAGATCGCTCTTGTTATTCAAGTTGGGATCAACAGTGTTAACATCCATAGGGCCGTTGTGGATGAAGGTGCCTCTACCTGTGTCATGTCGTCTACCTGCTGGAAGGCCATTAGCTCTTTGGCTCTTTCATCATCTCCCAATTCCCTAGAGGCATTCGATGGTCAGGAATCCAAACCCCTGGGTGCTCTCGAGAGTTTACCGATTACTTTACAAGGGAAGATAGTCAACGTAGAAGTAGAAGTGGTTGACGCCAAGCTTAACTACAATATACTTCTCGGCTGCAGTTGGACTCACGCCATGCTATGCGTGCCTTCCACCCTCTTTCGACTTCTTAAGTTCCCTCACGAGGGAAAAATCGTTATGGTGGATCAGTTGTCTTTCTTCACCTCCACCTCCGAGAACAACGTTCCTTATGTGGATCAGATCCCAAATCCCCCTGACAGTGTAGGACCCAGTCTATTCAAAGACCCCGTCCTCATGGGTATTTTTCCCGCACCACCACCGCACACCGCTCAAGTTAATATGATATCTAGGTCTAACGACCCATGGCTCATACCTTCACCTGAGCAGGTAACTGAGTTTGGAGAATCGATGCCCTTAACTCAAGTAGAGATTAACTACTATGAAATCGTCGCCGCATCTGATCCTCCCCCTCCTCAGCATGCTCCTTCGAGCATGGCTTTAGACATCTATTCTCAATCCCCCTGGCTTGGCGAGGCCGACTCGCCTGATCCTCTTAAAGATATTTTCCCTTTTGATGAAGCCATTGTTGAAACCATGTCTCTTGAGGAGCTGCTTTAGAGCGATGGACATCATCGTTTCTCCTTCATGCCTAGCCTAGGGGCAATGTCCGATTGTCTAGAACGTGATGTATCTGATCATCTCTCTCCTGAGCCTCCTCTGTTGAGCTCATCGGAGCATATTTCTTCCTCTTGTTTCAAGCTCCTAAAACAATGAAACAAGCGGCTACGAGGACAGTTCTTTTAATTGTGTCAACCTCGTTAAAATAATGAAACACGGGCCTTTTCAATTCGAGTTTTGATAGATTTAGTTCAAATCTCTTATGTTTTCAACCTTCACTCCATTTCCTATAGACTGAAGCTTGGGGGGCATGTGCCTCGAATTGAGACACCATGCTGGGAGCATGCCCGTCTTTCTCAAGCATAGTTTGTGTTTTAAGCTTGCATAAAAATAAAACTCATTTCCAAGCATAGTTTGCATGTGTGTTTCCATGTGTGCTTTTAAGCTTGCATAGAAATAAAATGTGTGATTAGATACATTATGTGAACTTTTCATTGGGTCATTTGTTATGCAACTGATGCATGAATATAACATTGTATTAGACATTTGCATAGCATATAAAAACATCATCACATGTAAAAGATCCATCCAGACATAGGTATATATATATATATATATATGTGTGTGTGTGTGTGTGTGTGTGTGTGTGTGTGTGTGTGTCGAAATGTTTACATAGTGTGCATCACATAAAATCAAAAAATATATATGTTCGTCTTAATACATCCGGAGACGACGTGTCTCTCAAAAAAAATATGCATGAAAGAAGCCCTAGGTGTCTAATCCGCATGGTGCTCACCACGCACAGTAAGCGTCTCAAAAGTCGGTGGAGGCGACTAGGCACTCCCACCGTATGTCTCTGATATGCCATCGGGACATCTGCCAGCTAGGCGTAGTCTGGAATCCCCCGGGCAATCCCCTCAAGGTTCTGGATCAACTCTCCTCCCTCGGCACCCTCCGCCTGAGGGTCAGCTGCAGGTTGAGTTCTCTGTGCAATGGGAGACATACCGGAAGGTCTCTCTGGGCCGACATCTGCATACACATAACAACTGTTATTAGAACGGACATGTATTACCAAAAGAAAAATCATAAAACATAAAAATCGAAAAGAGAGGTCATACCCAACTCCTCGTCCCATTCATCCCCCTCTGGAAGTGGGAGATCTGGGTCTCCAGTGAAATCGGTCCCGGCATAGGGCCAATCCTCAACCATGATCAACTGACGCCGTAACCATCCAAAAAACTCTGGCCTCCAAGACATATGTTGGCGTCCTCTTGACCTGGGCATAAGTGCTGCCCAGCGAGCCATCCTTGGCTCTCTTGGTATCGGCTCAACAACTATGGCCCCTTGGCCCTGAAAGATAGGTAGTCATTCCAGGATGAACGATACCAAAATGGAACCATAGCCAAACTGCTTCAGTTTGACTTGCTTTCACCTTGTAAGTTGCCTTTTGATATTTGTTGTCACTGCAGTAGCCCAATCAAACAATGTAGGGCTCACACACTCAGAGGCTAGTATGAGTTGGGCCTTGGTCACCTCATGCGGCACTTGCGATCTCGCAGCCCGCGTAATGGTGTGTAGCACTACCCTGAGTGCTAGATCGCGGATAGTGTGGATATCCACCTTCCCGCTTCCCGATCCGGTTCGTGCCCCTGGGCACACTCTCGCCATTACTTGCTCCATCTTCTCTCCAGATGGTCTGCTGCCTGTCAGGATGGGAACCGGACCTCTGCGCGACAGTCCGGTTATGAAATATACGTTGGAAACCTCAAGTTCCAACACTTGGTCCCGAAGTTTAAAAACTTCCTCATTTTCGTCCCATATGCTGACCAAGTACTGTAGCAGCTTTGGCTGAGCTCGTAAGCAGTGTGTGAGGAAGAATTTCTTAAGTCCACAGTTCTTAAGTGCAGTCATGCAGGCTTCATTCTCGATAGCCATTTCATCTTCCTCTTCATGTTCCCTCTCCTTCCATTCGATAACCATTTTTGCCTTTATATCTGCATCAACACAATAAAAAATACATTGTTAGATCTCTGGAACATTTGAAAATCCACATAGATAGCTCACATTTTCAAAATTTTGAGCGGAAAATTGCGTTGCGCCATTGGCACGACTGTTTTCCTAACATTCGCGCTAGTTGGCGTGACCTCTTTGTGAAGAAATGTCCATTGGCGCGGGTCCGTGCCCGATACCCACGCCAATGGAGCGAGCCCTAACATTTAAAAATGGTTCGCCCAGAAGTCTAATACATAATAAAAACATATAAAAAATGGATTGGAATGGAGCTTAAGGAAATGCCTATTACCTGGAACTGAATAACGTCCCGGATCAGTCGTAGTCGCCGTCAGAATTTTGCACACAAATGGACCACTGCTACTCTCCAATGAGGTAAATAGTAAAAGTAATTTTGTTTTTACCATTTGAGACTTATTTATAACTTTTTGAAATCTAATTAGGTTTTAAAAGTCATTTTTTATTTAATATTTTAATATATTTTGTCAAAAATGGATTTTTCACTTGCCTTTATGTGCAGCAACAGGTTTTTACGCAACTTAAACGGTGACACGAGTTGTATTTTGTACTTTTTTACACTCGGTAAATACACGAAAAAGTCATTTCGGAGTCATCTTTCAGCTCCTTTCTGACTCTCTAAACATGAAAAGATTGCCGAGGCACTTGTCGTTTCGATCTCGTTAAAGTGGCCCCAAAACGACATCTACCCTGTATACGTTTACCCCTTTGTTGGGCTAGGATAGATTATTTACGAAAAAGGAATACCCTAGCCTATTGCGACTAGGAGGTTTTCTCAGACATAGTTTTCTACCTTTTCAGATCTGAGGAACTATTTATGAAAAGGGACCATTGGAGTTTACTTTTCCGCTATCTTTTCAAACTCTCTAAATATGAAAAGACACTGAGTTCTTCCTCTGTCAGACTCGTTAAACCTTGATGACATTGGATTCAGTCGTAATGATGTTATTCGAGTCGCTCCTTCCTAGGGCTCGTTAAATGTACTAGGATGGATTCGTCCGAAGGACGAACTTATATTACAAGCATATGCTATCCCCTTCAATCTTGTTATCAAAATAATTGGGGTACTCGCCGAAAATGGTGGGGGAAAATGGAACCAGAATCATTGTCGTGTCGGCAGTATGTTGCTCTTGAACATGGCACTTGTCTGCATTTGTGTCGGGTTGGGGATATCTCATCTCGTTTGTTTACTTGCCTCCATGGGTTTGGGTAATCCTTTTTGACCTCTCATCTGCTCTTTGCCTCGTCGCCATGACCTCTGATCCGTTGATGTCAAATATTGCCAAACTCACTGTCGTGCCGCCATATGTTCAAGAGAGGTTGACCTCTGCAAGTATCAACCTTCCTTTGATTCTCATCTGATATTGATTCACAAAGAAATTATGTTCCTCTGTCTCGTGTCGATGATGTGGGAAACACTATGGCCCACCTTCGATCAAGGTCACTTCTTGTCGACTTCAGCTCATTATCCAGGAAGCTGCTCTAGAGACTCCCTTCTGGTACCTTGGAGCCTGCATGCCTTAGTGGCAGGTTCTTCGCATTTGACGTGAGGTTTTCATCATTGGCCTCCGATCGAGTGATTCTGCGGGTGTTCGACATCAGCTCATTATTCATATGTCGTAGATTGTACCTGTAGTACCTGGAGGACCATTGGAATTAATGGTGGTACCTCTCGCGTCTGTTAATAGCTTTCATCATTGGCTGGTAATCAAACGATGTTATTACATGTTCAAATTTAGCTCACTTATTCGCATGCTTGAAATTGTACTTTGTTCGGGTCGAGATGGGGCGCAAGACCTTGGATTCTGCTTGTTATAATCCAGGCTGCAATTTTGTGGATTATTGTGATTAGCTACATGACTCACTGATTGGATGGCTGCGACCATACCTGAGTCTATTTACCGATCCTCACTGGATGGCTGCATCCATGCCTTGGATCTGGATTATTACATACTCTGTTATGGATGGTTGCGCCCATACCACGTATATATCATGTATTTGAGACATCAATTGTACTTCTCTACGCAGGTTTTCTGACGACGGTGTTTTTAGTTGGACACGTTCTTGTAAAGCATTTCACCCCTCTCTCTCTTTCGGGCCTCATGCTTTAGGGGGCATCTGTTACACAACAATTTGTCACCGTCCCTGCAATTCTCCATCCCGCACAATTGGAGGGCTCATTCCGTGACCTGTGAGCAGCGACATAACTTGAAAACACTTTCATGGCATTCCCCTAAACATGTACTTTCATTACCCTGAAGACAAATCCTTGTGAAAAACCCTAAAAACACCCCTTTTTGCATTGGCATGAAAAGCCAGTTCAGTACCCACGCCAATGGGGAAAATCCTTCAAAGAGGGCGCGCCAATTGGCGCTCTGTCTCAGAGTCGCACTCGTGCAAGCCATTTTAAGGAGTGTTTTTAAAAAATAAATGGCAAAATTTTCATCCTAACCAATTCATAAACTGGTATCTAATTTTAGTTGGGTGGTTTGGCTCCGGATCTCCATGTAGAGGAAGTGGTTTTCCACCTCTCATGAAAGCTTCCTTGAGGATAGGGCCAATCCCATGATTATAGGGATCCCAACTCCCCTTCCTCCATCTATAAAAGCTTGCTCATCTCATTTGCAAGCTAGTCTCCAAGTTCCCAAGAGCCTAATGCTGCAAGAGCTTTGATCCATTCCCTTAAGGCCAAATCCAAGCAAGGAGATCATTTTCGACACATCCGGAGAGAGAGGCTTGTCCCATCCCTGACAGGCTTTATCGAGACACGTTCTGCTGACGACCCTCCGAAGGAGAATTCAGCGTCAGAGCTATGGTTGTATTCTTCTTTTGATTGATTAATGATAAGCAACTATTGGTTATGGTTCCACTCTTGTTGTTGATTATGATGATGAGTTATGTCTTCTCTGACTGACATATAGTTGCATATACTGGATTTTACGCTTGCGTTTGTTTTGTTTCTTGCGTGTGCAGGTGTCCGATCACGAAGATCGTGAGGATTGTGATCTGCCGGAGCTAAGGAACGGGAGCGCTACTTTCTCTACAAGCGACAACGTTGGATTCCAGGTAAGCCTTCATCGCTAGTTGGTTTATTTGCAATTAGGAACCTGCACTATAGCATGTGACGATTGTTGCTAGACCCGGTCTGGGCTAGTAGGGATCACCTCTGTCTGCAGAGGGGATTTACCTCCACAACACCTATGAATCCAAAAAAATTAAGAAACATGAACATAATTATAGTGTTTATGATCTTGAATTAGCTGCTGTAATACACACCCTCAAGATGTGGAGACATTACCTTTTAGGGAAAATTTTTGTGTTGATGACAGGTCACATCAGCCTAAAGTATTTTTTCACTCAAACAGATTTGAATGCTAGGAAAGCTAGGTGGTTGTCCTTCCTTAATGAGTTTTACATGGAGACCAAACATATTAAAGGTAAGGCAAAAAATATTGTAGATGCATTAAGTAGAAATGTTGGGCAAAGGGTGAGTAATATTGGAAGTAGTGACAATTTTGACTTAGAGGGACTAATACAAGAGGTAGTGAAATAAGACCAAAACTATGAAAAGCTTCAGGAAAAAATGCTGAAAAAGGAAATGAAAGGTTATACACAGAATCAAAAAGGGCTAATTTTTTACAGATATAGATTGTACATTCCTGATGTAGAATCCCTAAAGAAAGAAATTCTGGATGAGTATCATAAAAGAGCCTATGTTGGACATCTTGGATACCAGAAATTACTCTCATCCTTAAGAAAGAAATTTTTTTGGCTTGGTATGAAAAAGGATGTGCCAAATTACTTAGCTAGATGTATTGAATGTCAAAAAGTAAAGGTTGAACATCAACATCCAATAGGGTTAATGAATCCTTTACCCATTCCCAAATGGAAATGGGAAACTATTTCCATGGATTTTATTACTGGTTTACCAAGAACAAAATATCTACATGACTCTATTATGATTGTAGTGAATACTTTGACTAAAGATACTCATTTTATACTTGTAAAGTTTACCTTTGGTGCAACCCAAGTAGAAAATGTATTCATGAAGGAGATTGTAAAGTTGTATGGTGTTCCTAAAATGATCATCTTAGATAGAGATGCAAAATTTACTACAGCTTTCTGGAGGAGTTTGTTTGTAGGCATGGGTACCAAATTAAATTTTAGTACTGCCTACCATCCACAAACTGATGGTCAAACCGAAAGAACAAACCAGATTCTAGAGGATATGTTAATAATGTATGTTATGGATAGGCCAACCAAGTGGGAAGACTGTTTACACTTAGCAGAATTTGTCCACAATAATAGCTACCAATCTTCCATAAAGACGAGCCCTTTTGAATTACTTTATGGCATAAAGTGACATACCCCCCTAAGTTGGAGTCAACTTGAAGATAAACTAATACTTCGACTAGAAGCTTTACAAGAAATGGAAAAAGTGGCGAAACTGATTCAGAAAAATATAAAAACAACGCAGGAAAGACATAAAATTTATGCAGAAAAAAGGAGAATTCATAGAGAATTCAGTGTGGGTGATCATGTGTATATGAGGATTAAGCCTAAGATGAGTACTTTGCATACCAGAAGTTGTGCAAAACTAGCTCCACGATACTGTGGACCTTTTGAAGTGCTGGAAAGAGTTGGTCCAGTTTCCTATAAGATGGCTTTATCCATTCACATTAAGGTTCATGATGTATTTCATGTTTCGTTCTTATAATAATATGTACATGATTCTTCTCATGCTATTGATTAGAATGTGATTCAGGTGGAACCAGAAGGGGAATTACTTCCAGGGCCACTTCAAATCTTGGAGCGGGAAGAAATTGAACTTCGAAACCAGACAATGGCCAAGGTGAAAGTGCAGTGGAGACACTTTACTCCCGAAGAGGCTACTTGGGAGTGAGAAGCTGAAATGATGGAAAAGTATCCATCACTATTTACACAGTCATTTTATTTATTTATTTTGTAACACTGAGGACGGTGTTTTTTTTTAGAGGGGGAATATATAATACCCCAATTTTCTATGCTTTTAATTTGACATTTCAACATGTCCAAAGGGGAAAGTGGAAACCCAATGGATAAATGTTAAGTGGATTTATTTTATTTCGAAATTAATAAAATAAAATGGAAAATTATGTGTGCAATGACTAGATTGACAATTGAGATCTTAAAACCAAATCCATGAGGATGGATAAGGTGATAAGTCTTTCCCATCACTTCCAGAAATCCTTGGAAGGGATAAATCTAGTTACTAAAAATTAGATTTGGAGATAAATATCTAATTTCCCCAATAAAGAGGAAATAATTGGGAAGAGGTGGAATAAAGCTGGAAAAGTGGAAAAGACAACTTTAAAAGTATCTCTGTGGAAGAAACAGAGGGAAATCCTAGGAAAAACAAGAAGAAAGTATATTGAATTTATTGGACACAATAAATGGAAACAGGCTAGGGAAAGCAAAGCTTAAATAAGCTTCTTCATGATAGACAAAGGGTTGTCTATGATTGGAGCTTAGGATCTCTGCTCGAGGGTGAGTTACAGAGAAAGAACTCTACGGTTGGGTGGCAACTAGTCAGAGCTAACTGGTATGAATATGTTGGTTTAATTGATATTGAATTTTAATCAACTGTTGTAACCATGAAATATGAAAAGTATGAATTTAAATTTTTGTTGGAGGTTAGTTGTATTAGGAGTTATATGTTCCAGTTGTTGGTCTATACATTTAACAGAAATTACCATAGTAAAATTTGTCTTGTTGTAAAAACAAAAGGCTGTAAAGGACCAACTTTCAGAATGTCTAAACCCAACACTGGGTTTAGATCTGAGGTTATGTAACCCCACAAAAAATAGATATTTCAGTGTGTTAGTTGATTTATTATATTGTTTGAAAAATAGGTTTAGTGCAACTGAGATAACATTTTGGAACAGAAAACCACCTTCAAAATAGGAACAAATATCTGATGTATTTTTAAATAAGTATTATGTTGTACCTTTAGATCATCCTGGTTGAGCCAAGGAACAATCATAACCAGAAAAATATATGTATACCGATATAGCATTTAAATTGTTGCAAATCAACTTTAAGTACAGCTAAGCAGTAAATAAATTCCTTACAGTAAGATTCTGATCTACTTGAATGTTATACAATTCTGTCTGAAGTGGTTTAAAATTTACTCAGAATGGAATATAAGAAAAGTAGAATGACATTCAAAGATGATATAAGTTAGTACATCATAAACATGAAATTCTGTATATAAAAACAAAATATGCTTATTGTGACAACAAGTTAAATTACTAGGTATAAATTGGAAAATATAAGACATAGCTGTGAAAATGGAAAAATATTACTAAGTTCTGTTCTATAGTGATGTAAATAGAACAGATGTAAATATCACCATCAAAATAACGGTTATACGAAATTAAGTGATATTCAAGTATCATAGGTATTTTCATTTCAGAACAAAATAATTGTGTGGGAAACAGTATAGAAATTATAACTGCAGCATCTACTTTCATTAAAGATGTATAATGAAAATAAACACTGTACGTAATTATACAAGAGGGTTAAGTCAACTTCCCCAAATTGTAAGTGAGAGAGCAAATCAATAGTGAAAAAAATAATGATATATGTATATATCTATTAAAAAATGGGTAGAGAAAATTATTATAAAAGTTTAACACAGTCCAGTTTGGGTTGTCAACCCAGAAATATTTTATGAATACAGTACAATAAAACATAAACTTAAGTACAGTGACATAGTATATGCTATGTGTCAATAAAACACAATAATATGCATCAACTGCAACACTGGAGTGATGACTGGTGCATAGGATAAATTTAAAAATGATGATACCAACCTGTTCAAGCTAGGGTTCATTGTTAAAAAGGGAAAACAAGTGACGTGATTAACCAAGTTATCAACGTTAAGAGGCAGTGGTAGCCAGTCGTACCTACATAAACCCAATCAACAGATTAGAAGTTTTACAATTGCGGGGAACTTATAAATTTAACGAAATGGGGTTTACATACAACTGAACCCTACAGATAAAGCATATTACCTTGAAATGTATTGTAGGTCTGATAAAGCTTAACTGCGAAACATCAAGGAAAAATAAATGAGAATTAATAACTAGGCAATGTAAAATAAAATAGAAGATTAAACTGTTATAACCATTATGTAACAAACCTGGAAGCATCACTGAGTAGTAGGTATTCATACGGTTGGAACAAAAATTTCATGACCACAAAGGCGAAGTGGGATAGTTCAAATTTTAAGTCCATATGCGCAAAGCCAAAATGTAAGGAGACTGAAATTTGAACTGGGGATTTAACCCTCTTAAATAGTAGCGTGAATATTCTAAGCCACAAATATTACCCTTGTGAGAAATCTGCAGTTACATTCAAATGCAGTACAAATATTAATGTATAGAATTTTTTATTATATTCACCATATGAAACTTCAACCATTTCATTTAAAGAAGGGTTTTGAGCATAAACATAAACTTCATTTCCATATATCAGAGAAGAGAAGAACTTCTATCGCTACTCATGGAAAGCCAGTGAAATCACTTCTGCTCATCACTGTAAGATTAAGAATTCACGAAAAACGCTGGGAAGAGACAATAACATATGATTCCTTAAAAAAGGGCCACGAGAACGAACTTATAAAAATGGAAAATTAATCCTAAATTTCGGTCTACAGTAATGTAAACAAATAAACCAGTGGTAGCTAAAAATATTCCAGAAAACACATACATAAGGGATATGATCTACTGTGAGATCCATACTTAATGCATTGACATCAAGTTTATTTCTCTTTGCAATTTTAAACCAAACTGAGAAAAACGAAAAAAGAGAAGTAATAACCCAAACATGAATAAAATACCCATATACATTAGTTGAGGAAACATATACTCTATTACTTGGAGTAAGAAAAAGCGTTCTGGCCACTGCTATGCCTTTCTTCATCTGTGGATAAGAGTTGTTGGAAATCTGAGCGAAGTCGCAGAACAAAAATGAAAAACACATCGAAATTTTGAGAGGATTTATGTCAAATAGAAACCCTAGTAATTCAATCATCTCAGCCATCCAAACGTAACAAGATCAACTATTTCCCTCGGATAGATGCATATGTAACTGATCCAAGGATGTGATAAAATTTGGTACTTCATATGTATTGGAATTCGATGGTGTGGGGAAACACAAAACTGCATATCGAAAAAGTAGATACGAGCCATGTGGTTAGTACTGAAAAAATTTAATTCACAATAGAAAAGACAAGAAGTAGCCGTCTACTCAATTACTTATCCAGTTGCTATGATCAAACAGTGACAGCCAAGAAGTGTAGTTCAAAAAGTTAGGTGAGAAATTTCAAACCCATCTACAGACAATTATATTAATGAACTGGAATCACATATAAATCACCAATTCTCAGGCTCAATAGTTGTTTTAGTACCAAGTTAAGTGGTCATGGGAATTTGGCGTCGAACATGATAATATTATAGCCTAATTTAAAATGATAAATTAAATACCCTTAAGGTTTAAAAAGGAGAACATAAATCTCCTCTAAGCAGGTAGAACATTAACATGATCTGTTAGTGAGAAATGAGAAGATTAAAGGATTACTCTAAATTCCTATTTCAAATTGTATGAGTGGAGGTATGCTTTATTAAAACTATATGAATTAATGGGGTTTCAATATAAGTCAAGTCTTGAGTAAATTGGGAATAAGAAAATATGAGTTTAAACCATATTTTAATATCCATAGTATGGAAATAAAAGTGTAAAGCAATAAACTATAAGTAAAAGGGAAATATATATATATATATATATATATATATATATATATATATATATATATATATATATATATATATATATATATGCCTTACGTTTTCCCCATACTAGCTAAATGTATAGGTATTTACATGAATGGTTTATTATTAATTAGAGAAGGGATATTTCTAATGTATATATAGATATCATTTTAAAAAATAAACAGATGCATGCTCTATTGGAGAATAATTATAATTAAACGAGTATCAAGATAATGTGGATAGCAGACATAAATAAATATCTATAAGAGTTAATTGGTGGAAATTCCTTTAATGATATAAGTTCATCAAATTTCGACGAAGATATAAAAAGACAAGAAAAAAAATACGATTAATGTTTAACTATTAAATATTTCTATTTATATAGATTTTTTTTTTTTTTACTAACGAGAGGTGTTATAGGAAGAATACCAGACCAATGAGTAACAACACCATGGATTATAGTTATGGTCATATTTGCATCATTATGAATATTTGAAGTTGTGAATTAAACCCTTGGCAAGATCTTCTCATTAAAGACCATACAACCAACCAAGTGAAACTGAATGAAATTTTCCTCGTGTAATTTTTTTGGTGTGCGTAAAAATGTGGCAGAAGTTTTTTCTTTTGGTCCATACCATTAATTATCAAAACCAAATATTTATTTGGATTATCATAACACTTATTTTGATGTTTATACAATTTATGTATTTCACTTGTTTGTTGATTGTGATGCTCTTGAAGTTATTTGACAACGAAATATACACATAAAATAAAAGAAGCATATGAATTAATATATTTTCATAGTTGATAGCTATCCAATTTTTAAAAATAATGTTATGAACACATACATATTTCTGCCCCTTAACATTTATCTCTTTTTTCTTTAAGAGAAGCACATGTACTGCAAACCCCCGTCCTTGTCTTCTTAGGAATTCAGACATTGTTGAATTAGTTCTTCCATACCCTTGTAAAATATCAATATGTAATAAATTTACCAACTCCTTCAGTGCCTTCTGCATATTATTTGTATAAGTTGTAGATTTCTCGTCTCGATAAATTATCTCGAATATGTATTGTGTCTTTATTTATAATACAGTCTCCATGCTTTGAAAATAATTCTTTCAACCATGACATAGTATTATTTGATAACAACCCAACCTCTCATTTATAACGTACTTCTGAATAATATGTGGTATCATTTTCTAGTCTATCTTGGATTCTTGAAACAAGAAATTACCAATTGAATGAAACAATTTGAAAGACTTTCTACAGAGCAATACATTCCCAATATGATAAGCATAACCTTCTAGTTTGGATTGCATGCATCCCACTAAATATGAATTTTACATGATTTTATTCATTGACAAATATATTTTCCTTTTCTCCAAAGCATAGTTGAAATCCATATGTTTCAAGAAATAATTTTGACAAAATTCACTTGAAATCAGATGAATGACACAATTTCTTCTTGTGATATATGTTGTCCTAACCCTTGTATAACTCGAATATTTTGGATTGATATGAAAATGTATAATCCTAATCATAGTTACAATATTTTCTTGCAACGACTTTATCATTCCATTATCCTTTGTAGAAGCAGTTTTATTAACCTTAGGATTATCCCCACTATCATCATTTTGAACATAGTTAATAAATTCATCGGCATCATTGCCTCGAAAATATTCATTACCATCCTCACTTGAAGAAAAAAATTCACAAGAATCATCTTTGCTTTTGAAACCTCGACTCAGGTGAAATTCTTCACCATATTCATCCATGCTTTCAAAATCTTCCCTTGGAGTATTCAATTCTACATCACCATGAGTGCCTTTCAAACACTCGCTTAGAGAAAATGCATTATTCATATCTTTGCCTCTAAAATTAACATTTTCAAGAAAATTTCATCCTCCCCTTCCTGAGTAGTTCTCTCATAATCCTTAGGATTAGGCTTAAGTGGAAGCTTTGAATCTCCATTCACTAGAAATTCTTCATCCCGCCTCTCCCTTTCCTCATTGGTGCTCTCATAATCCATAGTATTAGGAATAAGTGGAAAATTTCAATCTTTATTTATTGGAAATTCTTCATCCACCCTTTCATCACTGGTGCTCTCATAATCCTTAGGATTAATATAAAGTGGAAAATATGACTTTGGAAATTCTTCACCCTCCCCTTCATCAGTGGTTCTCTTATAATCCTTAGGATTAGGATGAAGTGGAAATTTTGACTCTGGAAATTCTTCCCCCCCTTCATCAGTGGTGCTCACATAATCCTTAATATTAAGACGAAGTGGTTATTTTCACTATGAAAATTCTTCATTCCCTCCTTCATTAGTGGTTATGGCATAATCCTTAAGATTAGGATGAACTGGATATTTTGACTCTAGAAATTCTTCATTCCCCTCTTCATCAGTGGTTCTCGCATAATCCTTAAGATTAGGACGACGTGGATATTTTAACTCTAGAAATTATTCATGCCCCCTTCATCAATGGTGCTTTCATAATCCTTAGGATTATGACGAAGTGGATATTTTGACTCTGGAAATTATTCATCATGCCCTTCATTACTGGTGCTCTAATAATCCTTAGGATTAAGTCTAAGTGGAATAATTGATTCTCAATTTATAGAAATTTATTTTTCTTGCCCTTCATCAATTATGTTCTCATCATCCTTAGGCTTATGAACAGGTAAAAAATTTCACTCTCTATTCATGGTAAAAAAACTCATGTTATATTCATCAATCTAAATAGAGTTGTTACGTGACAAAGATGTTGATGCTGGAGGAAGAAAAAATTCTCTATCATAAGAACCCATGACTTTCAACAAGAAGATGTTGAATGATACAAATTAACTCTCTCTCAATTAAAATATATAGCTTAAAGACTGAAAATTTCCCTCAAAAATTCCCCCTAAAAAATTATCACTAAAACTTTTCCATCCAAACTTGCCCCCCCAAAATTTTTTGCTAAAACATTTCCCTCCAAAATTTTCGTTTGAAATATTTCCCTCCAAAATATTTATTTAAAATTTATTTCAAAAAGTTTTACTAACCTCTTGGTCTTGAAATATTTCACCCTACTTTCTATTCAAAATATCCACAAAATATTCCTTTCATGCATTCCTTCCAAACTAAAATAAATTTTTAATTTAAATAATTTAACATTGACTACGTATCGAAATTAATTTTTAAAATGTATATTTTATTTTTTAGCCGACATTGTATAAAATTTAATATAAACATATAATATTAAATACATATTAATTTTCTTAATTTTAATTGTAATCCCACATTATCGAAACACTAAAGAAATTGCACAATCTTCACTATATAATAACAATCATCTTTTGTATTCCTCACATCACATCAAATCTTCTAGGTTTTGTTGGAGCAATTTTGTGGAGGTGTTGTGTTGGCATTGATAACACATTGAACGAGAGTTTTCCGCATGAGAAAGGTTAGTTTTCCTTCTATTTTGACCATTTAAAGATGAATTTGGGGAGAATCTATTTTTTTAATGGCTTTTATGTTCCAAAACTATTTTTTTATGGTTTTATTGTTCGAAAACCCTATTTTTTTTATATTTATAGCGAAGAAAATGAAAAAGAAAATCAAATTTATAGGGTTTCTAGGAAAAAAATTAGAAAAAATTTCTTTTTTAGGCTTGCTCGGTTCCTCCATTAAACAAAAAACCAAAAAACAACGATGCAAATAACAAAAAATCGTTATATTTCTTTCTTCTTCTTTTTTTTCCTTTTAAAAAATTAATTTGTTTTTTCAAATCACATTATATATTTTATTTTTTATTTTTTTATTTAAACAAAATATAGATTTATTTGTTTATATATATATATATATATTTTATTATCAGAATTATGGCATCAAAGAAGATTTATGTGAATGTTTCTAGATCAAGGGAAACAATTGCCAAATCTGAAGTTGCAGCTAGACGAACTATGGATACTGCTTGACGTACTAAGAATATTGTTGGACATACTATGAAAACTGTTGAACACAAAAAAAATGAAAAACGTAATAAAATTCAAGCAAGTTGCCCATCAAGTACAATCAAGCTTACAAGACATATGTTTGGTGTCGAATACAAAAACTATTTATCTTCTTGCAAGAATGGTTATTAAACGTGAAAATGTTAGATATCATCTATCAAAGGTAAAGTATGACATATATGAAAAATCTGCAAAGTTGTGTGCATAAATCACAAGAAACATTGCAATTAACATTGTAAGTATGCTTATTTATATTTGTGTTATGCATTATTATAAGGATCATTCAATTTTGTATAAATTATTGATACTTGACATATTTTATTTTTTTCACAAGATTTTGTTGAGCCTATTTAAAATATGATTGAAGGTCTTTATTATATGGAACCAAATGTTATGATTGTGATCAATACTTTCCACACTAAAACAAAAGAATAAAGGACAATGAGGTAAACACGAATAGCTCATGACACTACAGTACTTCAAAGAGGGGATCAATGAAGACTCACTAAGGTGGGTCAATCTATTAAACCTAAATATGTTTCTTTCAAATATGTGGAAGATGAATTTGAAAATTATGTTAGCATTAGTGTGGAGGAGATTATAATTATTGTCCAAAAGGAGAAAACAAATCAAACACCAAAATGAAAAATAGCCAAATATGTCTCTCTTCTAGCTGATGATGAAGATATTCTTTATAAAAAAAAAAGGATATGTTAACCGGTAAGAAGAAGAAATCAAATTTTGGTCAATGTGTAAAAGTAATGAGAAGAAATGAAGAAAAAACTGAAAGCTCTAAAGTAATTAGAGAAATCATAACACAAGGTGGCGAGTTAGAGGATGGCATTATTAAAAAAAAAACAAAATTCTACTCGAGCCGAGTTGAGGAAGAATAAATTAATTTGTGGTGGAAAAAAAATTGAGCTTAATGTCACCTATTTTTATAGGCCATATGAAGGACAATCTCAATATCAAATGAGAAAGGCACATCAGCTACATGTACATAATCTAAAAAAATTGTTCAAGTTCAATACATATGTGAATGTGGTGGATTATGTGGTTCTTGTTGATCCTTGTCAGTTTCCCAACAAACATACATTTGACAAGACACAATATTTTGATTATAAATATTATTTAATTGGAGGGAACCATTAGGTAGATGTTAAAATATAGTTGATTGAGGAATATCTCAATATCTGTCTTTTCCAAACAATGAAATGCATCATTTGCGTTGATTTAACAGAAACATAATCAATGTTATTGGCATGGGATCATAACAAAGATAATGAGTACAGAGTGAAAATGAATTTCATCCAAAGGTTCAGATTTATTCATAATGATTTCATAGGAAACTTTGGTGCGGATAAGGCAACAATCAACCTAACCTTTCGGAAGGAATGTTTAATGGAAACAAGTTATAAAATTGATGACAAACTAAAATCAAAATATGGAAAAATGAATTTAAATATATTCAGAAGCATGGATAACATTTTTCAATTGAAATTTAAAATTGGGGAGATATGGGAATTGATTGATGAGATTTTTGAGCAGTGGGAGAAGATTTCCATAAAAAATCATAAGGTGAAAAAGTGTAGACCCATAATATGTACCAAAAATAAGGCATGCTATGAAATGAAGCAAATTCCATAGGATATGACTATCACAAATTGGAGAACAATGAAATGAGTGAATGATGATAAACTAGTCAAATCAGTACTATCCCGTGTGAAGTTAGGTGAATTATCAATGGAGGAAATGTGCACGGAATTTCAAAAGTAAGTTTGTTGAATTATCTTTATTTTTCCTTTGATTATAATTTTCTTTTAAATAAAACATATTATTATTGGTATAATTTTTTATACATCTCACTATATTAATTTTGTTGAATTATTTGTACTTGTCCTTTGATTATAATTTTCTTTTAAATAATATATATTGTTGTTGGTATAATTTGTTATACATCTCACTATATTAACAGTTTTAAATTTATCTATTCAGGAAGAAGATTTATTTGAAAATACAAGAACATATGGTTAAAATGTTGAATGAAAATATTTGGGATGATCTTGGGCACAACTACCTAGAATCAAGTTCTACAGCAACACTTAAAGATTTATATATTGTATTCAATAAGGTATGTTGATTTATACATTCATTTTATTAATATGTAAACTATTTTTATTTTATTACTTATACATATATATTTTTTATGTCATTAAATATGTCGAAGAATGATGCAAATGGAGTACCAGATACTTTCAAAATCTTTATTGAAAAAATTAAGTTGGACAAAATGAGAAAGAAATGTATTATGAATGTTGAACATGATCCTACTCTTAATAATTTCATTTGGAATGGGCTCGATAGTATCCAATTTCAAATAATACAAGGTGATTGTGAAGACATTGCAAAACTCATACCTAAAAGGGAATATGCCCTAGGTATTACAAATATTCCTCATGGTTTAAATCTGCCATTCATTGAATATGATACTGAACCATATACTTATCGAGATTTTAGTAAAGTCATTATGGGCTTTCAAGAATTCACAACATCACCACTTTGTATATTTGTGACATTTCATTCAGACACATAATTTGCAATGTTATTAACAAGCTTTAAGGGAAGGACAAACTCAATGGTGCAACTTACATGGTAAGACATTGTAATTGTGTGTTTGAATAATGTTAGAATTTTTTTTTAATGTATAATTTAATTGAACTTTTACTATGTTATGTTACAATCAGAAGTCAAATCTTGTTTCTTCTGAAGATGAGCCTATTATAAATGATTGTGAGTTCAACCACGTTGAATGTTGGACAAAAGAGGATATCTATAGGCCTATTTTTATGAATCAAGTAGATGGGAAGAATCATAGTCAAGTACTACTTCATGATGATGTTGTAATAAAACTAACATATGAGGATAAAGATGCAAAAGGATATATAGTTAACATTTATAAAAAAAATACAAGCATTGATTAATTATCTTATAGATCTATGTTCAAATGAAGGAGATTGGGTTTTGGATTTATTCTCAGGTTCATGTAAGTTTTATTATATAAAATTGAATTTTAATATTTTATTTTTTAGTTTTTATGTGTTTATACTAATTTTATTAATTATTTATTCTATGCTTGATGATTAGGTACAATGATAGCATCTTGCTTAAAAAAGGAGGAATTGCATTGACATTGAGAAAAACCTAGTGCAATGCAAATTTATTCAACAAAGAATTAATGCTCTGCAATTTCTTCAATATGAAATTCAATAAGTTGGTTTGAGGAAAGGGGATTTTAATGAATCATGCGTGGAAAAAAATGCAAAGGAACCTCAACGACCGTTATATGGAGTGATTGGAAAAGGAAACTGTAATATTCCTAATTAGCGACAACTAATTGGAATATTCGATTTTGTTAGTTTGTCGTCTATAGTTTGTAAATAAATAAAAAAAAGTGAGTGAAGAGGGTCTAACTCACTTAGGTGAAATAAGACATCCACCTAGTAGCACAACGTTGCGACTTAAGTGGGAGTCAAGGGGGGCCTAACACCACGTAGAGGACGGGGGCCTACGTACACTCTAGAAGTTTCTGCCAGCTTCTGCGCAAATAAGGATGAGTATGTGGAGGAGAGAGAGGCTACGTTGGGTTTTGGAGGGAAACCAACGCTATAAAATATGGAGGAGCCTCCTCATTTCATTCATTATTAAGTTGTTGATTTTTGAGTGAGACATTTGTCTTCTTGAGCACGCTGGCTGTTTAGCCTATCTGCAGCACTATTTAGTGCATTGAGTGTCTCCGGTCGAAGATCTCGCCCTTAGCCCTGGGGGACTTCGAGTGTCTGCTCGAGCAAGGTTGGTTTTTCAATATTTTGTGAGTCGTTTTATTGTTTGGGTTTGTTGCAGAGCTGAAGCTTATAGAGACTGCACAGTCACTGGGAGAGAGGACACAATCCACTATGGAGGAGCTTCATATTGGGGTTTCTGCAGTTGATTTTTCCGGGAGTTTGATCAGAGGGTCAGCGTTTTCCCCTAGGATAATTTTGGTGGAGTTTGAGGCAGTATTTCAGCTGTTTCCATCTAGCCACTGTGCAGAGCCTTGGAGGCCAGCGTAATTCACTGGGGAGTCAGTTTCTGGTGATTTCCAGGTTGGCCATTCTTGGAATGGTTTTTGGATTTTGTCTGGGTTGTCGAGGAGAGGAGGTTCGATGATTTTCATCTCATTCTGGCAAGGGGATCAACCCCTAATATTCAGTCCATTCCAGTAGTATCAGCTACACGGCAGTTTCCCAGCAGCTGGGACGTAGTTCATACAGCCACTATTTCCTCTATTTTCTGAGAGTGTTCCTTTACTTTCTTTGAGAAATATCACATATTGTACTTCATTACATTTCTCAGATTAATAAAATGGCTCAGAATTTCCTCTCTATGTTTTTTGGATGAGTTGCCGTAGTTTCCGTAATTGCCGTAGTTGTCATATTCTCTTTCTATGATATTATATGTCTATTATTGTTTTTGAGCGTTCTAGTTCTATACCACTTGGTGTGTTTATCTTTCACTCTTAGATAGAGTCTGGAAAGGGCCAGGTAGCCTCCGGATATCGCCCTCCTTTTAGAGGTGAAATATCCGGTAAATGCCCTCCCAGTCTATCTCTGGTTGGAGTTTGTCGTGTTTTAGAGATATTCCCGAAACGAGATATTACAGTGGTATCAGAGCATAGTTTTTGCTCAACCTGTGGTCTATGACATCAGGAACGAGACCATACAGAGGCAGGAAGTATAGAGACCGTGAGCGTAGGTTGGAGACTACCTATGAAGAGGAAGACTGTGCCCAAGTAGAGGACGCAGATCAGGAGAGAGAACCTGTGACGGATGCAAAACAGGTGGAGCTTGTAGAAGATTTAAGAGAGAAAAAGCCGATGGAAGATGACACAAAGACCAAATAGATTGGAGAGGCATTCCTCAAGTCTGTTCAGGATTTAGCTAGACATATTGGGGTGATGGGACAGAGGTTCACAACTGTTGAGGCTAGGCAACGTGAGACTCCATGGGTCTTCCAAGTCGGAGAGGGATCAGGGACATCCCACCATTTTCCAGAGCAAGGTGCTGCTCAGCGTGATACTTCTCAGCCGACGGCTTCCCATGCACCTACCTGCTCTACCATGCCCACTTTCTTGGGAGTAGATACAGGGGCAGGAGCCTAGTAGGAGGCAGAGCCTGGACACTTAGATGAGTATTTTGCAGAGTATCAGTCCTACGGGTAGGAGTTCAAGGATGCTCTCACATTCAGAGATTTTGTGCAGCTCCAGCGGGACAGTAGACCCCGCGACTATCATAGGGGGCACCGACATTATCATGATGGAGATTACCACCATGCCTCTAGTAGATTTCATTTGTCTATGTTTGATGGATCATCAAACAGTTCGGCAAAGTCTTGGGTGTAGAAGTTGGATATCTATTTCCAGCTTAACCCGATGTCGGAGACAGAGGCCATCAAGGTGGCGACACTACATTTGGATGGTGAGGCCCAGGACTGGTGGTTCCATGGGATGGTTACACTCGGATACTCTACAGTGATGACATATGCTGATTTTACCAAGAGTTTGATGGAGCATTTTGATCGGAGAGATCCGAAACAGCATTTTGTTGAGCCGATGAAGCTCAAGCAGACAAGGAGCCCAGAGACATACATCGCAAATTTCTTGAGGGTCTCGGTGATGGTGCTAGATCTATCTGTGACACGGATGATCTATATGTTTGTGGAGGGATTGGCAGAGCCACTTCGAGGTCTAGTCAGATATACTAGACCAGCTACACTCCAGGATGCTATCAGCAGGACCAGGGACTTACAGGATGCATTGCCCAGGACGCGGAAACCTTACCCCCAGAGACAGGGTTTCCACCCCAAGGGGAAGGATGTGAGAGTTCCTCCTCCAAAGGGGAATCCAAGACGGGCACAGATAGATGATGATGCACAGAGGGAGCTCAGGAAGAAGCAATTGTGCTTCACATGTCAAGAGCCGTGGGCACCAGGGCATAGGTGTGCTGCTGGTAAAGCACACTTCATTGAGGTATTCTCTGATGATAGCGAGGAAGAGGATGAGGAGGATGACGAGGAGGCAGGAGATAGTCCGATTTCCCAGGATTAGTTGCCGCCTCCACCTCCAGGGACAGGAGGTGTAGCTTTTGTACCCACAGGAGGGGCCCTTGCATCTTTTCAAGGAGTTCTTAAGTATTTGACGCTGCGCGTATGAGGGACAGTACGTGGCTAGCGAGTATCAGTCTTGGTTGACAGTGGGGCAACCCACAATTTCACTGATGCACAGATGGTCAAGCGGAGGGGTATACCAACCGAGAGTTTTGACGGGTTTTCAGTCTTGGTCCCAGGAGCTCAGACGATGCAGTGTGCCTGATTTGTTCCAGAGTTAGTAGTGACGAGGGGTACTTACACCATGATTAATCACTTTTTTTTCGTCAACATACCAGATACCAATGTGGTACTAGGTGTTCAGTGGCTGATTACTCTGGGGAAGATCACCACGGATTGGGAGGCCTTAGAGATGGCGTGGGATGACAAGAAGACCAAAAAGCATGAGAAGATCCACGGGATGCATACTTACCCACCTCAGACAATTTTGGCTCACTGGATGGAGGCGGACTTTCGGAAGGGAAACATAGAGTGGGCGGTTGAGTTGCGAACATCAGAGGCAGAGACCACCGGTTGAGCAGTTCATCCAGATATACAGGCCATTCTTGACATACATGAGTTAGTGTTTGGGGATATACCACCAGGACGGCCACCAGATAGAGGGTTTGAGCATACCAACGAGCTTGAGAAGGGTATTCAGGCGGTGATCACTACACCCTATAGGCATCCCAAAGCCTATTGGGATGAGATTAAGTGGGCCACCCAGGAGTTGTTGGCTCTTGGACACATCAGACCGAGCACGAGTCCGTTTTCTTCTTCTGTAGTGCTGGTGAAGAAGAAGGACGGAACCTTGAGGATGTGCATTGACTACAGGGCCCTGAAAAATAAAACTCTGAAGAACAGGTACCCTATACCCAAGATCGATGAGCTGATGGATGAGCTGAGAGGAGCTAAGTTCTTCTCAAAGATTGATTTGAGATCAGGGTACCACCAGATTTGCGTGAGGTAACAGGATATTCCCAAAACCGCCTTCAGGTTTCATTATGGGCACTTTGAATTTTTGGTTATGCCTTTTGGGCTGACCAATGCACCAGCCACCTTTCAGTCTTGCATGAACCATATCTTCCGCAGTCGTCTGAGGAAGTTTGTATTGGTTTTCTTCGATGACATACTCATATATAGTAGGATTTGGGAGGAGCATCTCCAGCATATAGAGGCAGTGCTACGCATCTTGGAAGAGCAACAGTTCTATGCTAAGCTCTCCAAGTGTGATTTTGGGATGACAGAGATGTTATATTTGGGTCACATTATTGGAGTGGACAGAGTGAGGGTCCATCAGGAGAAGATTAGAGCCATCAGAGATTGGCCATAGCCGAAGAATGTGACGGAACTTTGAGGTTTCATTGGGATATGTACCTATTACAGGAAGTTCATCAGAGGATTCTCACAGCTTGCTGCACCCTTTACAGATTTGATGAAGAAGGGGGCATTCAGTTGGTAAGATACAGTGCAACGAGCCTTTGATATGCTCAAGGAGGTGATGAGTAGCTGCCCAGTGCTTGCGTTGCCAGATTTTATGTAGCCATTTATCTTGGAGTGTGATGCGTTAGGAGAGGGGATCGGCGCAGTATTGATGTAGGGGGAACACCCTATAGCCTTTGAGAGCCAGAAACTCCTTTCGCATGAGAGGTTGTATTCTATATACAATAAGGAGATGTTGGCCATCATGCATGCTTTGGCCAAATTTCGGCAGTATTTGGTAGGGAACAGGTTCAGGGTGAGGACTGATCACAACAGCCTCAAGTTCTTTTTGGAGCAGAAGCAGCTACAGGAGAGGTAGCAAAAGTGGATCAGTAAGATCCAAGCATATGATTTTGACATTGAGTATGTCAAGGGTAAGAATAACATGGTAGCAGATGCTCTTTCACGGAGACAAACCACGTTATCTCTTATGAGCTTGGATACAGATTGGAGGGCTCGACTTTTAGTTGAGTAATCCAAGGATAGATTTTCATGTGAGGTGCTGGATGGACAGGTGGCAGATGATAGGTACAGGGTGATTGATGAAATCATCTATTACAGGGACAACATATTCTTGACTGAGGGATCTCAGCTTAAGAAGAATATACTCCAGGCATCACATGATTCTCCATTGGTAGGCCATCAGGGGTTTACCAAAACCTACAGGGCCATTAGGGAGAGGTTCTCATGGAAGGGGCTTAAGGAGGACGTACTCCAGAATGTCAGGGAGTGCGATGTTTGTCAGAGGAATCAGGGGGAGATGAGCCATCCCACAGGACTGTTGCAACCTCTTGCCATTCTGGAGGGGAAGTGGGAGAGCATTTCGATGGACTTCATCACAGGATTGCTGATGGTGCAGGGCAAGGATTGTATCTTTGTCGTCGTTGATCGACTGACAAAGTATGAACACTTTTTCGCCATATCCGCACATTACACAGCAGCACAGGTGGCCGATCTGTTCTTCAGAGAGGTTTTCAGGTTGCATGGTCTTCCTAAGACCATCATCAATAACAGAGACAGCCGTTTCGTGGGCGGATTTTGGCAAGAGCTCTTCCGATTAGTTGGGACGCAGTTGGCATTGAGTACCAGTTACCACCCACATATGGATGGACAGACGGAGATAGTTAACAAGTGGTTGGAGGGCTACTTGCGTAACTATGTCAGTGGGCAACAACGAGCGTGGTTGAGATGGTTGCATTTGGGGGAGTACTGCTATAACACGACACATCACATGTTTATTGGTATGTCACCATTTTATGCTTTGTATGGGCACCATCCTTTATCTTTTTCTTATGTGATGTTTGATGCTAGTAAGGCTCCTAGAGCCAAGATTTGGATCCAAGAGAGTGAGGACATCCTCCGAGCTCTCAAGGACAATTTGGCTATAGCACAGAACCAGCAGAAGCTGTATGTCGACAGAGGTCAGGTGGAGAGACAGTTTGAGGTAGGGGACTTGGTCTACCTACGGTTACAACCATACCGACAGTTATCACTAAAGAAGAAGGGGGCTGAGAAGCTCAAGCCTCACTTTTACGGGCCATACAGGGTGATACGCAGGATTGGGCAGGTCGCATATGAGTTGGAGCTGCCCCAAGGCAGCAAGATCCACAACATTTTCCATGTATCATGCCTGAAGAAGGTGCTGGGGCAGCAGGTGATAGTGACAGAGGAGCTACCACCTACGGATGATGAGGGGCACTTGGTGTTTCAGCTGGAGGCCATTATTGATACCAGGGAGAGGCGGTTATGGAGCAGGACGGTCCAGGAATTCTTGGTGAGGTGGAAGAATTTGCCGGATGAGGATGCCACTTGGGAGAGCGAGAAGATTTCACAGCATCCATAACTTCAGTTGCTTGAGGACAAGAAAAATTTTGTCGGGGGAGATTGTAATATTCCTAATTAGTGACAGCTAATTGGAATATTCGATTTTGTTAGTTTTCCATCTATAGTTTGTAAATAAATAAATAAAAGTGAGTGAAGAGGGTCTAACTCACTTAGGTGAAATAAGACATCCACCTAGTAGCACAACATTGTGACTTAAGTGGGATTCAAGGGGGGCCTAACACCACGTAGATGAGGGGGGCCTACGTACACTCTAGAAGTTTCTTCCAGCTTCTACGCAGATAAGGATGAGTATCTGGAGGAGAGAGAGGCTACGTTGGGTTTTGGTGGGAAACCAACGCTATAAAAGATGGAGGAGCCTCCTCATTTCATTCACTCTTGAGTTGTTGATTTTTGAGTGAGACATTTGTCTTCTTGAGCATGCTGGTTGTTTAGCCTGTCTGCAGCACTATTTAGTGCATTGAGTGTCTCCAGTCGGAGATCTCGACCTTAGCCCCGGGGGACTTCGAGTTCCTCCTCAGGAAAGGTTGGTTTTTCAGTATTTTCCGATTCGTTTTATTGTTTGGGTTTGTTGCAGAGCTGGAGCTCGGGAAAGGTTGGTTTTTCAGTATTTTCTGATTTTTTTTATTTTTTGGGTTTGTTACGGAGCTGGAGCTTATAGAGACTGCGCAGTCACTGGGAGAGAGGACGCAGTCCACTGTGGAGGAGCTTCAGATTGGGGTTTTGTAGTTGATTTTATCGGGAGTTTGAGTAGAGGGTTAGCCTTTTCCCCTAGGAGACTTTTGGCGGAGTTTTAGGCAGTATTTGAGCTGTTTCCATCTAGCCACTGTGCAGAGCCTTGGAGGCCAGCATAATTCTCTGGGGAGTCAGTTTCAGGTGATTTTCAAGGTTGGAAATTCTTGGAATGGTTTTTGTATTTTTTCTAGGTTGTCGAGGAGAGGAGGTTTTCCGATTTTCATCTCATTCTAGTAAGGGGATCAACCCCTAATCTTTAGTCCATTCCAGTAGTAGCAGCTACACGGCAGTTTCCCAACAGCTGGGACGCAGTTCATAGAGCCATCATTTCCTGTATTTTTTGAGAGTGTTCCTTCACTTACTTTGAGCAAGATCGCATATTGTACTTCATTACATTTCTCATATTAATAAAATGTCTCAGCATTTCCTCTCTATGTTTTCTGGATGAGTTACCGTAATTTCCGTATTCCTTTTCTATGATATTATATGTCTATTATTGTTTTTTAGCGTTCTAGTTCTATACCACTTGGTGTGTTTATCTTTCACTCTTAGATAGATTCTGGAAAGGGCCAGGTAGCCTCCAGATCTCGCCCTCTTTTTAGAGGCGAAATATCCAGTAAATGCCCTCCAAGTCTATCTGTGGTTGGAGTTTGCCGTGTTTTAATGATATCCCCGAAATGGGATATTACAGACACTTTGGAAGATTTGAAAACATAAAATATCCATTAGAAGATGACAATGACCAAAATGACTAAAATGAAGCAGAAAATGTCGCGAAAGAAGACAATAACGATGTTCTAGAGGATGTTGAACATGGATTAGTTAATATTATGGATTAGATTTAAGTTATGCTTGCAAATAAAGCTCAATTTTGAGAGCTATTAATCATTTTTATTTGTAATATTTAGAATTAACTATGATTACTATTAATTTTTGACATAAAATTCATAAAAATTACTATTGTTTAAAGTTTTTTATGTTAAGATTTTCCCAAAAAAATCGTTTATTTAGCATGTTTATTTTTTTACAAAAAGTCTCAAAATATTTATTTTTTTCATTGTATTTATATTGAAAATGTGTATTTTTTTGTCATATGATTAAAAATATTGGTTTTTTAGTGACAATTATTTGATGTGCATTGAAATATTAATTAACAATACACAAACATATAGAAAATCCTAACTTAAAATATTGAACCTTTTTTATTTTTTTTTATCTATGTGAGAAAATGAATATTTCATTACAAAAAATTAAAATTAAAAATTGAAAAAACAAGTACATAAATACAGTTAAAAATAAACATTTAAGGGAAGAAGAAGAAATTAGAAAATTTATAGTGCCAAAATCAACCCTCTAAAAAAATTAGGTTAATATACATCACCACTTTTCAAAATTGACCTTAAAATCATGACATTAAAAAAAAAATCATAAGAAAATTTAAAGTACCAAAACTATGCTAAAAAAGGGTGATTCTGCATCGCCACTTTTCAAATTCAGGTGCTTTTTTCTGCCTAAAAAATAAAGTGGTTCCAGGTAATTTTATCGTTTGATCGGTAACTATGTTAATATCGTTGTTAGATTTTATACATAGTATCAAAGCACCAATAATCATAATAGAAGAGAATAATGGATTTTTTTTTTAACATGTTCAAATTTGCAAATTTATTATTCAAGATCCAACATCATATCAATATGACTTTCAATGGCTTGAGACTTGAATATTCCCATGAGGAAAATTCAAATTACATAGCATGGAAGGACAGGATGGAGACAGTGCTCGAAGACAATACACTGAAGAAATTCATAGACAGTGATATTCCCCAGCCCGCAACAACAGATACTCAACTTCTTGATGCATGAAAGAAGAAGGTAGAAAAGATGAGAAGGATCTTGTTAGAAGGAGTTCGAGATCATATTATCTTAAGTCTCCATGGTAAGGAGCCTACATATTCTATGTGGAGGGCCCTGATAGATCTATTTAAAAATAGAAGTGACCACAAGAAGTTGGCACTGAAATACAAGATCAGAAAGATCAAGATGGAGGAGGGCGAGACGATACCAAAATACTTGACAAAGTTCACTCAATGTCGATATGAGCTTGGAAGTGTTGGTGTGACAGTAGCTCATGATGATTTGGTGAGCCTAGCTCTTCTAGTCCTTCCCAAGAGTTGGAATAGTTACCAGGACTCTGTGAATGGTGTTAGCATAAGAAGTCACTCCTTGACTGCTTAAGGAGTAGGCCTTATACACCATAGTGCATTTCAAATTTTAAAGGGGTTGTTTGTGTGGTGGAATGGCTTTCTCAAATATTTTGAAATGATTGTATGTTCTTTAAGAATTTCATGCATTTCGTAATCTGTGGGAAGTATTAATTGTGTGGGTAAGAGATAGTATAGGGAGCATAGTGTACAAGTGGAAGAAGATGAATAGATGGTGCCTATTCTAGGAAATATCCCTATCCTAAACCAGTCAAACAACTATGATGATGACTCTTTACAAAAACTCTATTTATCCAAAGTTAAAAAAAATTCAGAAAATAAATTGCATGTATAAATTATTCCACAAATTCTTTATGAAATATTCACTGACATGTTTTATAACATACATATAACTTGCAGAAAACTGAAAGCAGATAATTTACTGCTAAATCCTTTAACATCTTATCACTCACACCTTAATATTTGCTGCAATTCATATTTAGAAGAAATTAACAAAGAAAATATACACACCACACATTAGATGTTCCTAGAATTAGAAAATACTCCAGCATGAAGAAAAAATGTTTTTTATTATATTCAGTCTTCAAGTAGACTAACATCCAACCTGGAAATAATATTTACAAGTGCCATACATAGAAAGAGAGGAACCAACTCGATCTCTTCTAAAAATAAGGAAACATTAATTATAACATAACATATGTGTCAAAAGACATTACAACCTTATCTCATTGAAATCTAATAGAAAGGACAGATGGAGAAAGAAGAAGAGAAGAATTCTGGGCTGGAATGCTTAGTGTGTTGTCATGTTGCCCCTTTTTCTGTTGAATCATCTCCTTGGGTCTTGGGTCTTTAATAACCATATAGCTTCATTTAATAAGACTTCCAACAACCTCATAACCACCTCTCACCATCAATTGTATTATCCATTTGGTTATGGGTTCTTATCCATCCTTAACTGGCTCGGAAAAACTTGCTGACAAGTGTCAAAATTCAGTTAAAACAGGTGATGCCGGAAATTCCGGTAAAAACCTGTAACTGCACAAAATATGGAATGATACCAAAAATTCTGGTAGCACCCTGTTTCTTTTTCAAAATACACAGAAAATGTTGAAAATTTTTGTGCTCACTTGTATTCCATGACACTTAGGCTAATGTTCAAAATTTGTAACTAATAAAAAAAAATGAATTAGTACAAAAAAACGTTTTACCTTTCCTCTATGTGTTGCAGCTTTAGCAAATTTATCTAAATCAATTTTACTGTTAGCAACTGATGTTTCGGATTTGGTTGCTCTTGCAGTTACCTCTTTGACAAGGTATTTGTCCTCCATAGAACCCTTTTGTGTTTTTCTCCTTTTTGAGGGTTATGAGTGTTATTATAAAGGGTTCTTTATTTTCTTCATGGATTTCTCTGATCTCTCCGTCTTTTAACCTTCAGGTCTCCCTTAAATTTCAATGACTTCTATCATTAGGCTTGGCTTGATTAAAGCTTTGGATTTAATTCTAAACTTATTGTTGTCTCTTGTGTGCCTCTTTCTAGTGCTAGAAATAAGTTTAAGTTATTATTTCTTATGTTTAATGTTGATTTCATATCCAACATCCTTAAGGAGTTCTTCATCTGATTCTGTAGGTTGATACTTCTTCTACAACATTTTCTAAATATGTGCTTCCAGAAATTCTGGTAGCACCTGCACTTTTGACTTATCCGTTGTTGCAGACATTCCTCTTCTGACTCTAGTGTATACATTTGGAAATGGAGGAAAAGAGGGTACTATCTTCATGGACTTGGGCTTACTTGCTGAGGCGCTCTCTCATTTTTTCACCTTTATTTCAGTTTTTCCTACAGAAACCTTCTCTTTCTTGCCTTTGGCCTTCTTATGAACATTTTCTTTCTGGGTCTTTATTTTTGTTCTTCTCTTTGTAGGCTGAGGGTTTGACTGTGGAACTAGAGGTGTAGGTTTGGGTTGGCCTGCCCTATAGAATAGAAAGTTTTCCCAAGTCTGGTTTCTCTTCCTTGACTCTTCTTCAACTAGAATTTTGATCAACTCTTGATGGTACAAGCTATACTCATAAACATCATTATGGGTCTGAACCCTTGCTGACATCTTGGTCAGGATTTTCAACAAGAAAAATGGCAAATTCAATGTCTTCATCCCTACAATATGAAAAATAAACCTCATGTGACATAGGAATACCACTGTATACCTCCTTTCACTTGTGAGGTATATCTTGATAAGCTTTATAGCCTCTGCCCACCTTTGCCCAATCATTCTTAAGGTAGATGATTGGAAATCCTATTTCCTAGTTTGGATCTCTCTGAGAATCCTTGAGGAAGATGTTGAGATCACCTCGTGTAACAAAATTTCCCTTGAACCATATTTCTCCTTCTTGGGGAAGGTTAAATTCTTCAGTAATAGAGTCTCTAGAAACCTGCAAAGTGAGGCCATAAATTGTAGCTTCATATCCAATAAATGAGTTAGAAAAATCTTGAGAAACTCTTGAAAGAGAGCTCCACAACCTGGTACGAAGAGGACACCATCATAATTTCATAAAAAAAGATCTTACCCTCTAATTAGCATCAACCAAATTTGCACCCTATCGCTCTATTCGATTTATCTTACCAAATGTTCTAGTCAAATTCAGAAAAATAAATGTCTATGTCTCCTGAAAATGATAGGTGGTAGATTAGGAAAAGTTTTATTTTACAGGTGTGGCCTGTATTCTCCTCTAGAATCTTGTCTGAAATCTAGACTTCTTCTCCAACTACGACTCTCAGGAAATTCAAATCCAACAGCTAAAACTTCAAATGCTAGAATTCTTATTTTTAGGTGGTTTAAAAATTAAATCTTGGGTCACTGCCCCATGAAAATCACCCTCCATCATTGAAAATATCCATGACCATGATGTGCACCATGTGACACTCCATGACCAACTTCAGTTGGTTTCGTTTTCTGTATGGGAACTCCATATGGCTTATGGAAAGTGTGTTTATGACTTGCAGTAACCTCCACAGTCTGTGTTGTTGATTGGCCGGAATTTCCGGTAGCATTGATGTGCAGTCACCCTAACAGTTATGGTGTGTGGTGTAATCACCATGATTCCTTTATTTCAGAAAAACATGTACCTTAATACATGGATGACTGACTTGGTGTAGACATGCATGACGGGTAACAGTTCAATCATTAACTGTAGATGGCACATGTGACTCAACGTATACAATTAATTGACCTTGGATAACTTAATGTAATACGACACCTATCATTAGATCCTAAAAATTTTAAAAATATTTGAGGTGTATTAACTCTATGACACGTGGTTTAACTAAAGTGGATGTTTTTTTTTGTTTGTTTTTAAAAACAAAGTATGCTTTCAGAAATTTTGGTAGCATCGGAAATAAAAATAAAAATATAGAAATAGGAAAATACAGACTGTCCGAAAGTTTAAAAAACTTGTGCTTCCAAAAATCCTGGTAGTGACAAATTTTTTTTTTTTTTTGGAAAATTTTTGGTGTTTAATCCGAAAAATAAAAATATGTAATGGAATCATGACTTAGCAAAGAACTATGGAATGGGCTAATTTTAGTTGAGTTAAAATCAGTTTAACTAGTTCTAACTAAGGGATGAGCTAGTGATAGGTGTAGTGAATTATATATGATTTAATTCATAATGAGTGATCAATAATTTAACTCATTGATTGCTATAAATAGTTTTTTCATGTCAGTTCTAAGGAATACCTAGTTGAGACTTAGGTTAAAGTGAAGATATCTAAGAGTTGCACTATTAGAAAATTGTACAAGTCATGCATGAGGTCATTGGGAAGGCCTTGAAGTATTTCACAATAATTAATTGGTATTTTCCTAATTAACAGGGGCTAAATTATAGCTCACAAATGTGTAATCAAAGCAAGCCAAGAAGACGCAAGGAAACGGTTAAATATTGGACCAAACTTGCCTAGATCGCAAGCCAGATAAGAGTGAGACAGTCAAGAGAGTGAAGAGGTTTATCAGTGTGAGGAATAACATTGTATTGTTTCATGATATTGACCATATGAGATATAAATATGGTGTGGTTTTGGGCAGTTTCTTTCCCCATACACATCTTGTGTTGTGCGATTGATTTACTTCTTTCTTTTACTTGATATGTGATTGTGCGGTCATGTTTTATTTTCACAAATTGTAGAAATATTCATTATTTTCTTTGAGTAAATTACAAGATAAGATTGAATTCCATTGTTATGTTTTCTACAATTTAAATACTTAACATTCCTTCAAAATTTATTCACCATACCTTGAATCCCTTCTTTCGCATTATGTTATTAACCATGCTCTGATATCCTATAATAGGATGGAAATGTAAAGTCAACACAAATTTTCCAGGCTTCATATATAAAATAAATATGGTTATCTTGTGTGTTTAATTTCAACTAAAACTCATTCTATGCGTTCACATCATAAATTCAAAGTCTTGGTACTTAAGTTAAGCTATCTTATTTTAACAAAACTTAGACTAGATTATTCTAACATATTTTGTTATCCTAAATTTCTACCAAAGGACATTAAATATAATTGTGAATAATGTTTCCTATCTCCACCTTCAATTCCTATCTTTTCATAAATCAATTACAAGGATAATTATTTATTTTTATTCCCTTTAAATATCTTCTCAAATTGAACAGTAGTATGTGGGGCTTTATAAAAAACTATACTCACCACTACATTATAAGCATGTCTTTGTTTTAATTCCTAATGTTCAGTGGAATTTATTAAGCATGTCTTACATTCAATTCTTAATGCTCAATGGAATTCTTATGATCTCCAAGATTGGCAGATCTTTTTGTTATACAATGTATGTATCATTTTCCCATCCTACTAATTGTGGTTATTTTTCTAGCTAATAATTTATTATGGGTTTCTACACAATTATTTTTTGGTGAATAGTGAGCTCATAATTCATTTTGTCTACTTTTTGTTAAACTGGAGACATTGGGAAACATTTCGAGAATGTTGTAACATCCCCTCGTAACCTCGTAGAAAAATGCATGGAGTTAGGAGTTATTTTTAGCATTTACCAATGTTTCAATTTATAAATTAATTTATATATTCCCTCCATGAATATTAGAATAACCATCATAATTACATAGAGAAATATTTAGTAAATTCCTAGTGATCTACACAACCATTTACTATAATTTTTGTAGCATATTAACTTAAAATTTTGAATTTAACATTACATCAATTGCATGACTATTTTAACTCAGTTAGTTAATCAGATTATTTATAATATAACCATCAGATCATGTAAGGAAGGTACAACAATAAGTCACACCATTAGAAACTGGTATACCCTTGAAACCTCGTTTGGTGAAAACCAACAAACATTTAATTTTATTATTAAATGCTCGTTAGGGTGTTAAACCCTCACTCAATGGTTTGTAAGGGAGTCCATCCCTTAACCATTTTTTAAAATAGTACAAATAATTATTATATGAAGTGAAGCATAATTATCTATAAGCTAGTACAACCATCATGATATCATTTACTCATGAAACTTGAACATTAAGTCTTTGGAACATGGGTCTTCCCATCATTAGATCAAATGATAGTTGGCATTCCTAAATTTTCATGGACCAACAAATATTTATCCACCAAAATGTTAAATGTTAATTACCCTTTGCAAAATTCGCCATCCTTTCCCATCATCGTTATCATCACCACACTTGATATCATGATTAGTTAAAACATAAAATATTAATTAACCAATAATCAATCTTTATTAGTTACACTTCAATATATATTTGTCTGGATGCATTAGTAACAACAAAATCACTATCAAGCGTCATTTTTCCGACAAAATGCTAACATAATCCTGCATGCACTTTCATATTCTTTCCAAAGGAAAACTAACATACTAGATATTTTTATTATGCATGAAAATGCATAGCAATATTTCAAGAGAACTAACCCAATAAGAAATTTTATTTGTTCCTACTATTCTATTTTTTTTTCCAATGGGAATAACAAAATAAATTTTATACTTATGCATGTGAATGCAGGTTCTTTTCCAAAACCATCTTTTCCACAGGAGATCTATTCACAATGGATATTATAAATAAAAATGGAAGATCTATTCAAAATGATGTTAACACAATAGTTATAATTTCTTGCATGCAACTACCTATCCTCTCCAACAAAAAAAACATGATAGCTTGTTCTTCGTGCATGTTAAACATATATTTATTTCCCAATGAATCTAACTAAATATTGCATGGAAATATAAACACATTTCCTTTCCAATGGATCAAAAACATAAAATTTATTCTTTCATGCTTGAGAATAAACGCTTTACTCTTACCAAAATATCTAGCCTAATACTATACATAATCTTCTCCCAAAATAAAACTAATACCATAGCTAATCACTTTAGGTGAGCAAATGCATGTTATTTTTCCCAAAATAAGGCTAACAAAATCAATATTATGCGATTGCACCTTCTTTTTCGCCATAAATCCAATACCAAAAATATATTTTTCCATGCATGCAAGTCTATATGTTTCTCTAAAGAATATTACAAAGGAATATTAACACAATAAAACACACGATTACCAATTTTCCTCTCTATGAATCTAATTCAATAGTATATACAAGGCAATATTTTTCTCTTCTTTTCTATTTAAAGAGTTCTAACACAAAAATACTTCCTTGCATATATATATATATATATATATATATATTTTCCAAGGAATTTAACACACTAACTATTCTTTTTCCAAAAGTTAGCTAACTCACTAGCTATTATGCATGCAATACAAAATATTTTCCCATCATTTGACACATCACACAAATTTAACATATTTCCTCAAGAAATAACATGAATAAAAAATAACATATTTCCTCAAGAAATAACATGAATAAAAAATCATTCTTAGATAACACAACCAATCATATTTTATGTAAAGGTTTTATGTGAACTATTTCTCAAAAACTTACTCACATATTCATTCCCTGTAGATCAAATATACTAGATATTATTCCTATGCACATACACACATACTCTCTTTAAGAGTCTAATATTTATCTTTAAAATTTTAGAACATATTCATCATGAAAAAATCCTTGGTAATCATTTCAATGAAATAACTTAATTCCTTTTCAATAATTACTAACATAAATTTTCTATTATTATCATGCTAACAAATCAAATGAAAACACTTTCTTATAGTTTGTTTTTCTGGTTTTAGCCATCAACTTTGGGCGCAGTTTCCGAACATATGAAAATAATTTTTTGAAAAATAAAAGAGGTTATTTTTTGGAATTGGTTCTTTAAAATAACCTATTTCATTTTTTAAATAGGTGTCATGGTTTGAAATACTCAAATGAATATTTGTAGTCCATTTTTTGCAGATTTAAATGTTCAATAATTTCCTTTTTATGTCATCAATTTTGTACATGGTTTTGGATAATTTGAAAATGATTTTTTAAAATATAAAAGAGGCTTTTGTCAAGAAAGGTATCATTTAAAAATATATCTTTATATTTTTATAAATATATTATGGTTTTGGGAGATAGAAAGATATATTTTCACCCTATATTCCAATAAATCATGCAATTCACACCATTATTTAGCCATGAAAATATTTTAAGAATTCAATGCACATGAATTCTTTTAAGGATTCAATGAAAAAAACAATTATTCATCTATACATGAAATTCCATGGAGTTTTTCCCACGAAAATAATCTCGACTTTATCATCTGAAAATTTTCAAGCAAATAAATTTGATTCTTATTCCTTCATGCACCATATGTAAACACAATACTTTTCAAACAAGGTAATTACTTATATTTTAATGTGTGCTTGGAATCCATCCTTCCTCTCTCTTGGCACTTTTCAAACAAGGTAATTACTTATATTTTAATGTGTGCTTGGAATCCATCCTTCCTCTCTCTTGGCTTCATTCTGTATGTATTATATCATTTGTTCTCATATTTTCTCACAGGATTACAATAAGTAGAATTAAGAACATGCAATATATTTTCTAAATATAAAAACATTCCATAAATCACCCATAAGTCACCCATAAATCAGTCCATAAATCATATTTTTCCTAAATCCTAAAACCACTCCATAATCATCCATAAATAATCCACTAATCATATTTTTCTAAATTCTACAATCACTCAATAAAACATCCATAAATCTCTCATGTTTTTTAAGGGTAGATTTGCTTTTGCTTTATGGAAAAAATATAACTTATCCATAATTTTTCTAAAAATATGATTTATTATTTAAAATATTCAAAATTGGAAATATAATTTATTTATATAGAAAGATATAATTTATTCTCAATATAAGAATTAAGAATTAATTCTTATAATATTCTTGTAATTAAGAACTAGAATTAATTCTTGTAGTATTCTTGTAATTATAAACTAGAAAAATATTCTTCTTATAATATCAATATAAGAATTAATAATATTTAATTCTTCAACAACCTTTATTTTACTAGTATTTTTATGGTAGCTTATGCCAGAGATATTACAAATATAATGTTGTAAAAGATAGTTGGAAACACATACAATATTAGTATTTGTCCTTATTTTAGGGAAAGGTTCATGTTCAAGAGCTATAATCTTTGGTAATTATATATATCTATTGCTTTTTGTGTTCACATGAGTTTATAATAGCCTTAGAATTGTTTCCTTTTTATGAGAGGAGGAATCTCTTTGAAATTGATTTATCAAATAACAAAAAGTTATTTTGTTATTTATGCTATGACAATATATGCTAGAAATATATGAAAAAATCTATCAAATGTTTAAATAAAATTTGGTGAGACAAATTTATATACAAATTATAATTTTATAATTTTTTTATGAATAACTCAAGTGAGAATTGGGAATTCTGAATTTTATTAAGTAACTCCTTGCATAATCATTACAAACCTAATAATCATCAAGAAACTACCTCAAACCCTGATATCAAATACCAAAATAACATAAGGAAATTAAGTGTAACAATTAAAAAAAAAAAAATTATATAAAGAGAAAGAAAAACTATAGGTATATAATAGACACTTACTTAAATAATAACTCTAACATGTGAAAACTTGTATCCAATATGGTAAATGAGGTTCACTCTATATAATTAACCCTTTTCCAAATTCAGGAGCCACAAATCATATGTTCATAAACAAGAAAATTGAGATAAAATATGAAAGGGAATTACAATAGATCGTGTATAAACCGTTGAATGTTTTCAAATATAGCTTTTACCAAAATAGACAAATTAACGAAATAGTAATTATTATAAAAAAAAACTAGTAAAATTCAAGCTCACACCATTGTGGTGACACTAGTAAAATCAACATGTAATGTCTTACTTCAGAAAATAAAAAGTTCCATCGCAATTTTCTAACCCTCCAATGTTCATCCAATTGCATTTAAATCAGATAATTAAAATCATAACTAATTACACAAGTTCAAGCTCTAGTCATATATAAATATAAAAAATATACCTTAAAGAAATTTCAATCACTGAGAGAAACACGTGAAAGAATATAGTTCCTCAAATTGTCTTTGGTGACAGACAAATTAAGGCATTCAATGCAGGTCTTCAAACCTTCTTGCTTTAAGTCAAAACTAACCAAATAATCCCTTTAAAATTGATTTATCAAGTGATAGAAATGTATTTATGTGACACTTGATAAAAATGTATTTATGTGACAGTATATACTATAAATATATAAAAAATTTCTATCAAATATTTAGATAACTTTTGGTGAGAGAAACATATATATGAATCCTAAGTGTATAGGAGGTTTATTAATAATTCAAGTTATAATTGTGATTTCTTAATTGTACTAATTAATTCCATACATAACCATTCCAAACATAATGATTACTTAGAAACTACATCAAATCATCATAATATTTGACAAATACAAAAACAATCAAATAACATCTTTATCTAAGAAATTAAGTGTGATAGTTAATGAAAAATAAAATTATATAAAAAAAAAACTAAAATTATAAGTATGTAATTGAATTTTAACTAGCAAAATGTTGTAAAGGAAACATGTAAGGCATAAATTTCAGAATAATCATGACATATAAAAGTTCATGTGAAACTAATCCAATGAAGATCATGTATAACTAATCCAATAATTTAGACATATTTCAATGTCATTGTTTTACATTTATATAAAATATATTAGCTTTTTAAATCATGACATATAAAAGATCATGTGCAACTAATCCAATGAAGATCATGTATAAGTCATCCAATGATTTAGACTTGATGATATTTCAATGTCATTGTTTAAAATTTATACAAAATATATTAGTTTTTTATTAACTATTAATTTTATGGCTTAAAAAACTTCAATCGTCTAACATTCCATCTAATGGTGCAAAATAAGAGAGAGACAACCAACAACTTGTGAATGGATTTTAAAGTGCCTAGACTATAGGGAAAAGATACATACCCCCACAACAACCAAAAACTTGTTAAAGACCTTCAATTTCTTCAAAATAACACAATAAAAAACCTTCATTTCCATAAACCCTAATACAAATTTTAACCATAATCCCTTGTTATACTAATTTCTCATTTTATGATAGTTATTATTCCATTCCTTAATATAATATATAATATTTATTTTTATTATGATAAATTATCATTATTTTATAATTAATTCAATTAATTATCATTTTGACTTAATATAATTTCCTACCATATTTAATGATTATCCAAATTTTATATTATTAAATTACATTTATACATTATTTTATTATATTTGGTAACCTATTATTATTAAATTATTTTATATTGTTTATTGATTCATTGTTAATATTCTATGATTATTATGATTTTTTCAAACTTTAACATGATTTAATTACTAATTTAGCCTTATTTCTATATTATTTTGTTTAGATTATTTGATAATAATGAAATATATACCTAAAAAGTTAAGAACACTTTTAAGGTTCACAAACATCCAAAAAGTTTTAGCACTAAGAGTTAGAAATACATGGTTTATTGAAAAGAAATAACTAAATTATATTTACAGTTTTTATGTTTGATTTGACTTTATTTATACTTTTTTATATTTGATTTGAGTTTGTTGTAGGGAAAAAACTATAAAAATAAGATCTTGGTTTCAGTTTATTGTAGAAAAAAAAATATTAAGATAACACTTTGGTTGAAAAAGATTAACTAATTTTATTTTACTTATATAAAAAAATATAACAAAAACAATAAAAACAAAGGTATATTTTATCACATTAATTAATTATAAAAGAATTTCTAAACAAGATCAAATTATTTATTCTTAATTTTTTTTGGATTAGAAAAAAACCACATAATAGGGTTTTATTTTTGAGTTTAAGGGAAAGTTAAAAATAAAAACACAATAAAATGTTATGTAATAAAATTTTTCTAATGATTTTAATGTGAACCTTTCACAATTTACTTCCATTTTTCCTTCAATTTACTTATTAATGGCACCATGGGAGCAATGTGCCTCGTACTACAACAAAACAGAGGCCAATATTGGTTTTTGCAGTTGGAAGGTACATACTAGAGACATTCTGAAGAAACACACATTATCAGTGAGTTTCAGATATTTATGGGACTCCTCAAACTAGTGTCCTTCCTAACTATCGTAGCTCAATTCTATACACTTCAAATTTCAAATTTTGTCTCAATATTAAAAAAATAGTATGAAAAAAATTAAAGAAATTGAGGGAATAAATGTTGAGGTGGCAGGAATCCACCCATGAAGGAATTATCTTACTCTCTATGGTCCCTGAGAGAACATGTTGGGAAATTGTCAAGTAGTGATGGAATTTTGCACCAATTGTATTGATGCCGACAGATGAATAGAATGTGACATCACCCACAAATATATTAATAACATTGAATGAAATCGTAGGAAAAGTTTGAAAACCAACCCAAAAAACTACACAAGATACACAAATAATATATAAATACCCAACGAGTCCAGAAAAATAACGTTGCAAGTTTCCTTTGTTCTGTATTCTTCGCCTTCTTACAGTGCATGTTGTGTTGCATAGACTCCCAATTTTTTCATTTTGTGATAAATTTTAGTACCCCATGATTGTCTCAATGAGTTTCTCAATGGTTTTCCTTTTAATAATTCAGTTTTTGTAAGGTTTCCAGCATTGGCATTGGTAGGCCCTCTTCAGACCCCAAGGGAATGAGTAAGGATTTCAAATTCCATTGGCCATTCTAGTTCTACGATCCATCTGCATACACTTGCTGCACGAGAAATTTAGATTTATTCACTCATATTTTGGAGGTGGTTTATTTCCAATGAGGCAGAAAAGAGGAGTAGCAATCGACCATGCCAATTTAGAACACCTAGCTAGTCTACACAATGGTGGTGAGTCTTCCACATCATTAGCCTCGCACCGTTCTTTCTAAGAGCAGATGAAGCGGATAATGGAAAAGATGATGGATTTATTCTTGCTCAAACATAAGAAAGTAGTACTTGAAAGTTATTATTACCTATTATCCAAAGGCTCTCATATTGTTAAAAACAAATTAGTGTATTTCTCATTATAAGGGAAATGTGTAATTCATTCCATCTTCAAAATGGAGTTAAGTGCTTTATACTTCCAAGAATTAGAAAGAGAAATAATTCCTTCAATTATTAATATGGACTTCACATATAGCATTAAAAAATATTAATACCAAACATATTAAGTAAACTATTTTAATATGACCATTATTAGTCCTTGCCTAGCCAAGGACTATAGCAATTGTCTCATGTCATAGTGTATTGACTTTCAATATTTTCAAGAGTTTATTGCAATTTTAACCAAAGTTTGGAAAAAAAATGCTTAATATTCCTAATTTCCTGTAAGTTCAAAAATAATTTTCTGATAATCTTATTTCTAATTTTCTATTTTCTAAGTGAGCTTTGATGGGACATAATTCCCCTGATGGAGGGTGTTTTATTTTTGGTTTTTGTGAGTGTCTCACAAATAATTTTAAAATCTAAAAAAGGCTAATTTTGTGACTAGCCATTCTATTGGTGAGTTCTCTGACATTGGCATTGTTATGCTACTGCATTTCCTAATGATGCTAGAACTAACATGGTTTTAGGTCTTTTAAGTAGACCAAGGGGGCTAAAAGAAACTACAGTTCACTATGTGAAGTGCATAGGAAGTCCATTGTGTGGAATGCAGAGCTAACTCCACACATTGATGTGGTTGTAGGTATTTTACGTAGACGAAGGGGGATGAACGAATCTTAAATATTTTCAGTTACAAAATATTTCAATGCAGAGTTATCAGACATGCACGTAGTTACTCTTCTATTGCAGTTCATAAGAAATTTAGCAATGAGAGATGAAATTCCAGTGACCTAGATATCTTTTTAATTCAATTTGATGGTGTCGATTCCACTTCATTAAGGCCTTTGAATTATTTCATGTGGGAAATTAGTTCAACCTTTATTTCTTGGTCACTACTACTGGTGCTGCAACATGTTGTGGCCATAATTGTGGTGGGAAAATTTCCGCACAACCTCTCCTGGATAACAAATTTATTAAGAATATTCGAGACACATCATAGGAACCTACAAATTATATTACAAAGATATTTCTAAGTGAAGTAAAGAATGCATTCAACATTGCTACTATTTGATACTTCATGGCATTCATATCTACTATGAATTCCATCCTCGTTAGTTATGGTTTCTTTTTTTTCCTCTATTTGTGGGATCAATTGTGACAAGTAGTCATGTTTTGCACAAAAACTACCTCACACCAAATTCTGATCAAATTATTTAAACATGGGTCCAAGAATTTGTCATTACATAAAATGTGTATCATGCCATAAACATGAGTCCAAGAATTTTTCATTACATCAAATGTGCAGTGTGCGGGAAACATAGGTCCAAAAATTTCTCATTACATCAAAAGTGCGGTGTGAGGAGATCTGCACTTCATCTTTTAATATTTCAAGGAAATGATGACATATTGAAAACACTAATCATCTTACAAAACACATGGCATTATGGAAGATATACCAAAAATCCCATAAAATTATGAGATAACATAGTATTTTATGAGTTTTCCATCTAGAACTTACAGTGTTTTATGAGTTTTCCATCTAGAAATTTGTCACTCTCATAACAAGATTGATGCCATATGTCATTGAACCACCAAGAGTTTTTGTTGTGAACCATATGGATAATCATATTGCTCTATAATTCCATCTAACTACTGGTTATATAATCACCACCAGAGTGCAGAGGCTTGATTATCTCTAACATGGACGAGTACATCCGACATGTTCTTGCACATTTTTTCAATTTTATGTTTCCATTTTACAACGTTTGAAAACAATGTCTTTGCCATTTTATTGAATAACTCCATATCATTCAATCACATCTAGAATGTCAGGCTTTGGAGAAACCCTTTTCTACAAAACTTAAAGGGGAATAAGCCATTAAGCTATCAAGAAACGATTCACTATACATCCTTTTAACTTTGAACATGTCCATTAAACCTCATAACTATTAGTTTTTTATTAACTACAATCTGATGGCTTAAAAAATTTCAATCGTCGAACATTCCATCTAATGGTGCAAAATAAGACAGAGTGGCAACTAGGAGAGCTGTTTTCAAATAGTGACGCCTTACGGTGTAATTAAATAGAAACTATAGCTTGTGATATCATGTATCAACTAGCACAACCATGTTTTATTAATTAAATGTGGTTGTTATATGTCGATAAGTGTATATCATATTAATACAAATTAATATGAATAATATTAAATATTAATATTATTAAAAATTAGTAATATAAATAATAATAAATTTAATAATAAATATTAATACTATTAAAAAAATGATTATAAAATATTAATAATAAGAAATATCTTAATAAATATAAATATAAAGGTATAAATATTATTATTTAGTTTAATAATATTATTATATTATATTATGTTATATTATTATTATTTAATAATATTATTATTCTATATTATTATATGAATATATATAATATATTATATTGCTATATATTATCCCTCTTTCTCATTTCCTTCAAACCCTACAAAAACCCACACTCATTTCTCACTTAAGTGGAAAAGTATTCTTTTAGACATCTGCAGTGATTTTATCTGTGGTGTGGTGATTTGCTACAATACCTCTACGGTTCTTCCTCACATTGGTTCTGCGACACTCAATACAACTCTAATAGGTGCATACGTTCCCACTTACCCTCCTCTTATTACATTTTTCTTATTTACACTATGAGTACTTCCCCTCATATTTTTAAGACCCCCTCTAGCAAATGGATACCAAGTAAAATTACCCTAGAGAGTCTTTATGAGTACATCAAATCTTTAGAAGGATGAAGAGAAGAAAGAGAATATTGTTTTACCCTAGATATTCTCCCACACTCTCTCTTTTTCTTTGTTCGAGCAACAATTTAATTGATTATTTATCCAATCATGCTTTAGATTCGAAAGGCACCTTAGTGAATGAAAAATGGACCCAAAAAGTTCCCAATCAACTCATAAATGCATGTCTCACTATCACACAATGAGACTACTCCTACACGATGGGTGAATGATCTTGATGATTGTCACAATAATCAATGTGGTATCATGCATGATTTACCACCTTGTCCAACCTTCATTTTGAACATAGTCTGGCCATCGGATATTGCATGCTATTAAGGTGTTTTTAACCTTTATGTGCCTTTGGTTATCCTATGCAGCCTCATCCTGCACTCGCTAGATAATGATTTCCATTAATCATCATTCAAACAAGATACTCATTCCCATGGCACAAATTTGCGTCACAAAACACGAGTTCCTTCTTTTAGGTACCTCTCTAGCCTTTGCAACCATCTATGAAATTTACTTTGTATCATCAAAGACTCAAATATGTGGTTATCATGCCTTCTCTCCTTCTAATTGTGTCATATTCCCAAGTTGGACCGACCTTAGGTCTATATTATTTCTCTCAATAATGGTGCACTTGCATTTCCATTCATGTTCCATTGGGCACTGATCCATTTCCAGTCTTTATATGGTGGCTCGGAGGATTTATCTAGACTTCGTGACTGACAACCATGTTACACCTCTCCCATCAATTTTTATGATTCCTATCAATTCAAAGGGTTCTTTGTTGGAATCTCTAGGTTGCTTCCACTCCCTCATGGAAAATAACAAGTTTCTCCCCTCATATTTTGACATTGGTTGATAATTGGAATGGAATACTTCAGAATTATCTATTAGTGGCTTGTAACCTATAAAAACTTACTTGCAAGGTTATGCTTATTGCGGCTCTTCTAGAGGCATGATCCCCTCACGTGACCTCCTAAAAGTATATAAATTCCTTGTAGATTAAAAATTTTAATTGTAATTTACTAAAACAATAGACTTGAATCAACTCTACCAATTGTGGAAACCAATTAAACAATCATGAAATCATGAAACATAAAAGATAAAGAATTCAATCAAAACATTATACAATGATTTCATAGGGAAAGACATAAATAAAAACCCCACTACAAGTATATTTCATTATTTAGAAAATATGAGAGGATTACAATTATTTTCTAAAGCTCGAGCAACCTCTGCACTATCTCTATTTGTCACACTTCTTTCGGGACAAGCCTTGGCCAATAATTAACCAATTTTATACTTTACCAAGTCCCTATTTATTTTCATTATTTCCTTGGTAATTATCCCCTATTAATTAGGGAAATTCCTCATCCACAAATACGCAATACATCATAGGCCTTCCTCTTACTACATGCACCACCTGTATAATTTGGATGATTATACAACTGATAGTATAATTCCATTGAATTCAAATCTCAATTGGGTAGCTCATAGATCTTGCATACATCAATTATTTATGGTTGATTTATCAGTTAAATGGTTGATCACAGATTATACAACTCACTACTAGACCTCCCATTAGTTCCTCCAACGGTTGGAACTAGTTTAAGTGACTTTAACTTAGATAAATTGAATTAATTAATTACAACTCAAAATAAGCTCAACCAAAGCTCCTGAAAAGTAGGATACACTCTACATGACTCAACTTAGGCTCTAAACTCTAATTTATTGAACAAACTAAGTAAAACTAAATTATTTAACTCGTACAGGGAGTCATGTGATGTGGAATTACAATTTTATTGTAATTTAATTCCAGGGGAAATTTAATTAGAATATTTCTTGGTGCCATTTTCAACACTCCCTCTTAGTAAGAAATGGATTATCAGATAGCCCGATCATGTCTCTATGGAACTCAAATTTTCATCTCGACAGTTCCTTATTCAAGATATCTACATCATCTTCCTCTGTAGGAATGTACTCTAGAAACATGATCCACCTCTGCACACATTATTTGAGATAGTGGTACTGGATGTCAATATGATTGGATATATCATGAAAAATTAAATTGACCAAGAGTTTGATATAACTTCCATCGTCACAGTAAATCACTGTAGGATCCATCTTTTGACCAAATGATCCAACAAGGATCTTCCTCATCTAAATATCCTCACAAGTCGCTTGAATAGCAACCATGTGCTCTTCTTCTGCTGAACTAAGTGCAACTAAAATTTTCTTCCTGTCATACCAAGAAATTTTTGTTAACCCAATACTGAAGATTCCTCCTGATGTGATCTTCCCAATCTGCATCTGTGAAGCCTTGCATCTTCACTCCGTCTGTCCATCTGTACCAAATAACAAACAGATTGGTGCCTCTGAGGTATCTCAACACACGATTGGATTCCTTCCAATAGAGTTTGGTTGGATTAAAAATTTCTTGACTAATTTGGTGTTGTAGATGCTATAACACCGACAATTTTGGGTATATTTGAAATTTCGGGTCCCCCTGCTCACCTAGCCATTAAGGTTTTTGACCTGGCCTGTAGTCTTTAAACCTTCTCACCATCATGAAAAGATTCTTGTGCCGTAGCCACGCCATGTGTGGGAGGATCATCATGCATACACTCGAATGAAAACTTCTTTGTGCATTAAGTATATTCGTCAGAATCCCTCTCACCATGGATCATTAGGCATTTTGTTTGGGTACTTCATTTAAGCTCATAAGCTCATGTAGATTAGTTGAGAGGCATCATCCTCTAAAAGGTAACTATAGACTAACGGATATTATAATGCCTCACGCAGGACAATCCCATGGATGGTAAACCCAACAATATCATCACCATACGAAGGGAAGGAAGATGAGACTAAAACAACCAGGGCGCAGTTGCGGAATATGACACTTTTCGTACCCTGTCCATATGAGGATGAGAACTATGGCTACAGTTGAAGACCATGTCAAGGTGGATGACAAGGGTAGAGGTGGTCGGTGCGCAGAGCTGAAGCTAGGGTATTCTCTCATAGACAAGGTGGATCATTTCAAAGCTTGAAAGAACCGCGAAGGTACTTAGTCACTTTCATGAGACAGAGATGGAGGAAAATAAATCTTGCTACGAAACCCAGAGAAGGGCGCAAATTGCCGAAGGTCACAGGTCGCAAATTTGACAGGGTCACAGGTCGTAAGCCACTCCTAGGTTGCAGGTCGCAAATGGACCAAGTTGCAAGTCGTAGATTCTCTCAGGGTTGCAAGTCATAGATTTCATAGGGTCGCAGGTCACAGATTGCCTAGGGTCGCGGTCACAAATTCCCAAAGGTTGCAGGTCGCAAATTGTTAGAGGTCGCAGGTCGCAAAATCCAATGAAGTCACAAGGTCGCAAAACAGCACATCCGAGGGAGGCTTCAATTGTTGTGACCACCCGATTGTGCGACCTCCACCGAGTCGCGAGGCGGTCACAGATTTCTAGAGGTCACAAGTTGAAAAATTCAGTGGGGTGGCATATTGCAACAGTGGCCCAGGTCGCAGGTTGCAAAATCTACTAAGTCTCGAGGTAGCCCAACGTTCAGGAAGACAAAAAGTCAGGGAAGCCCAAAAGGTGAGTTGTTTTCTATAAATACTTCCTTCAAGAGATTGTAAAAAACCTTTTGTTTGGGACTGAAAGAGATATACAGCATTGTATAGAAGGAATACACATTTTTTAGTATGAATACAAGCATGTGTTAACTCCATTTTTGGATCTGATGTTGGTCAATGTGTGAACACTATGAGTATTCTATTTTCAGTTTCTAACATCTTTTGATTAATGAAACTATGTCTCCAATTACATCATTTATGCATTATAGTTTTCTAAATATGTGTTAATGGTGCTAAGTTTTTTTTCGCTTTCTCAATGAATGCTAATAACTTTGTTTACTGACATTTATATTATCACCAAAAACATTTAAGGAAGTGAAGGGTATTTTGCCATAAAGAATTGTTTCTTCTATGGTTATAATAGCGTACAAGCATGACCCTAATTATATGCTATTGACAACATTTTCTTTGGCCCCATGCTTTATAATACAGCTTGCTATGCATAGTGTTGTATGTTCATTTAATTCATTAGTCATGTGTCTTGTATCATCCGAATAAGTGTGTGTCCGCAAGTTTATAGAGTCCTACTGAGACCCAAGGAAAGGATAATTAAGCGGTAGCCAGACCCACACCTCGGACAGGATCCCTATTCCAAACGATTTAGAGTCTAGTTGGGACTTTTTACTGGGGAGATCCCCTGCTGTTGGCCGGAAAATTTTTCCCGTCAACAGAATTGGCGCTAGAAGGAGGGCCTTATGACAAGCCGAGCCCTTAGAGCCTACAGTTAATCTCATATCTGTAATAGCTTGTCCCCAAATCATTCTCTCGATATGTTTGTGATGCAGGAGCATCAAGACCTTTTTCTCCATTTGTAAATATGGGGTGTGATAATATTAACTTGTAAATATGGGGTGTGATGATTTTAATATTTTATTAATTAATTTGAATTAAATAGGAGAAGGTGAGGATTTATGTAAATATCCTTTTATTAATAAAAGGATATGAGGAAATTTAATAAATTGAAGTATTCTAGGGATAAAAACCTATCCTTTAGGGATGTTGAGAGATTTAGGGGTTTGTTGAGGATTTTAAGAGATTGAGCATTTAATGTGATGGCTTTTAGAAATTGTATAAATAGGAGGGCTTTTTGTGAGAGAAACCATGAGAGAGTGTGTGAAAGAGTAAGCTTGAATAACCAAGGCTGTAAGCCTTTGGTAAATTTGTAAGGGCCATCAATTTGGAATATCAGGCCAAATAAAATTTGTAAGTATTTATTTGCATTTGTTAATGTAAAAACAGTGTGTTTCAGAATTGTGGGGTTCGATTCATTAAATGGTGGATATTTGAATATATGTTTCATATAAATTGGTTATGAAGACATCGAATTGAACGCTGGGTGAATAATTGTTTGTTTTATATAAAATTGTGTGGATCGTGGGATAAATGGTAATCGGTAATTTTGAGTTGAAAACTGTGATCGTTGAACTTAAGAAGCATTAGATCCTGTGTGAATAAGGTCAGTGGTTTATTGTTGAATTCAATGAATGTGGTGTTCTCAATTTAAGCAGTGCCAGAAACCTGTAGAATCGATAACGAATCAATAATCTTCCAGTGGTATCAGTAAAAATACTTCAATGTTAATTAATTAATGTGTGAAGTCATTAGACTGCGCCTTTATTGAAATTGTGGAGTTAAAAGCGATCATAATGGATCGACTTCAAGGAGACAGTATTCTGTGTATGTAAATTGCCAGCAATGAGGGCGCTATTGCATGTTTTGTGGTTGAAATGCAGGTTTTTGAGGAGAAAATTGTGAATAAAATAGTGATGATACAATCACTGTGTATTTGTTCCCATACAAACGATGGATCAGAATTGAAGAATTGATAGGCGCAAATACAAAACGGCCAGTATGTGCGGTGCAGAGTTATAATTTCAGTGGAGTACACTTTGTATAAAATCTTTGCCGCAAATATTGTGAGGAATGTTGAATGAGAACGAGTTTTATTTCTGAGTTATGTTGGGCGCAGGTGAAGGTTTTAAAATCTCTGTTTGAAATAGAAAGGACGCAGATTTGAAATAAACTAGTGACAGCGTTTCCAATATTCATGAAATTCGAACCTTGCTTTTGTGTTAACACTGATATTGAATGAGCTGAAGCGCAGGTTAAATGGTCGATGTATGAACTGGATATAGAAATCGATGCAATAGAAAGTGTATCCATTCTGCTTAAATGTGGTAATACACAGTATTCAACAGTGCAACAAGTGAAGAGTTAAGTCCAAGGCAGAAGCGAGATTTTGGTTTGGCATAAGCATTTGATTACCATGTTCAGCTACGTTAGATGACGAGGACCGTAGTGGTAAGATGCAGACATTATATTTAGACAGCACATTGACCAGTGTTAAACCAGTGGACCCAAAGTGTCAGATACAGCGTTGGAAGGTAAACCCTTGACTGATATTGTTTACGTTATATGATGTAAAGAAGAGTTGATTTGAATGTTGGATATTGCAAGTATTCAACAAAAGATTGAATTCATTTTCAAGGTTTACGATTCAGATGGCAATGTGAAAGTGACACTCGAAGATATACTCGAAGTGTTGCGGGATTTGACAGGATCTTTTATTTCTGAAGAGCGACAAAACCTGGGTTTAATGATCCATGTTTTAAGAAGCGATATTCAAAGGTTGTGGTTCTGACGGTTGAAAGATTTTCAAGATTCAAGGCATGGGATTGAAGATGGAGGTTGAAGTGCCGGTGGATTGAAGCTCAGTGGCCCTGCCCACGTTGCTCCATATATTCTTCATTTATTGTGCAATTTATATTCGGAAGCTCACCTTTGGCATTTGTGCAAACTGTAATTCCTTACGAAGTTGCATATCGGTGTGTGTGATGCATCTCAACCTTAATAAAACCTCTTTATTTTATGTATGGCATAATTCTAACTTCTGGCTTAGAGTTTGATCCATTGTAGATATGATTTACCAATATTTGATGAGTAAATTGAATAACATTTATTGGTAAGTGTAATATGCATTTGTATAGGCATATTTATGGAAAATGTGAAAAGCACGTAGTTGTCATGAAATATGCTGATTGTGAGGTATCTAAAGAGTGAGTTGATGTTTATGAAATGATTGAGATGAAAAGTATTAGAAAATGCCGGGGGAGTGGTGTTTAAAATTTGGAGTAAAAGTTGAGGTGCATTCTTATGTACATTGAGTATTGATGATCACGGGTATTGCAAGCTCAGGGCTTGCGTCATTTAATTATCGAGCCGAATGCTGTTGGAATGTTTATCTTCGAATGATGACAAGAAGGTTTTGATGGGCGGAATCATCGAATGAATATGCGGTTGATAAAGGAGCTAAGGGAACTTGAACGGGTTATAGATGCCAGACAGAAGAAAGAGCAGCTCGAAACAGTTGAGCTACAGCAAAAGGCAGATGCTGAAGAAGATGTTGAAGTTTCCATATGTTACCTAGAGAGTGGACCATTACTTTCTGAAAGTGATGAAGAGCTGGAGGAGTTGAATCATATGAATGATTCAAAGCAGCGCGAAGATTTGATGACTGAAGCATCAAACAAGACCGTAAGGTCTTGTGATTTTAAAACTGATGATTTGTGTGTGATTGCAGGTTTGGAAGAAGATAGACAGTCTTTTAAAGCTGATAAAGATGTGAAAGAGTACCTTCCAGAAGATGAAAGTTTTGAAGCAGAGGCTGAGAAAGAATCAGTTCACTACAGTGGACAAATGCTGGAAGACATCATTGAAATAGCTGATGAAAAGTGGAGACTAGCTGACAGTCTCAAGAGTTCTTTGAGTTTGGATCAACATACTGATATGCTGACAGAAGAAGAGAAATCAACACAACATACTGAAGTGTTGATAAAGGGAAAAGAGGTACAGAGGCCTTATTTTTTTTATAATGATTGTCTTATGATTGAAGATGTTGTTGCAGACGCTAGAACATATTTGGCACATGTGGATAGTCAAATGAAAGAAGAAGAGGAAGAACATCTACTGAAGGATGTTCAGGATAGATTGCTGAAGAAGGATGAACAAAGCAGTTGTCATAAATGATAATCAAGAAGAAATTGCAGATAAAATTGCAGGTGACAAGCAAAGGAATGTTGCAGAGGGAAAGGAAGAATGGGAGGCCGCAACATCCATAGTGACAGCAAGAGCAACATGTTTTATTGAAAATGTTGGAAACAATCAGCGGACAGAGGACATACTGGACAAAGAAATTGAGATGATAAGGAGATTAATGATAAAGACATCCCAGAGAAAGACAGTCGAAAGAAAGAAAAGGAGCGACAACAAGAGAGTGACAACAGAAGATTGCAAGAGCAGAGCAAGTGGAGCACTACAACACAAAATATGGAAACCTAGAAGACAACAGCAGATAACAACAGCAGTGAAGCAATCGACAAGCACGGAAGATTTACAAAATAAAATCTGGGATCCAGGAGGAGATATCCAGACTTATGACTAGGTGGTCATGAATTTTTCTTACATGGGGAGTCTGATGCAGGAGCATCAAGACCTTTTTCTCCATTTGTAAATATGGGGTGTGATAATATTAACTTGTAAATATGGGGTGTGATGATTTTAATATTTTATTAATTAATTTGAATTAAATAGGAGAAGGTGAGGATTTATGTAAATATCATTTTATTAATAAAAGGATATGAGGAAATTTAATAAATTGAAGGATTCTAGGGATAAAAACCTATCCTTTAGGGATGTTGAGAGATTTAGGGGTTTGTTGAGGATTTTAAGAGATTGAGCATTTAATGTGATGGCTTTTAGAAATTGTATAAATAGGAGGGCTTTTTGTGAGAGAAACCATGAGATATTGTGTGAGAGTAGGCTTGAATAACCAAGGCTGTAAGCCTTTGGTAAATTTGTAAGGGCCATCAATTTGGAATATCAGGCCAAATAAAATTTGTAAGTATTTATTTGCATTTGTTAATGTAAAAACAGTGTGTTTCAGAATTGTGGGGTTCGATTCATTAAATGGTGGATATTTGAATATATGTTTCATATAAATTGGTTATGAAGACATCGAATTGAACGTTGGGTGAATAATTGTTTGTTTTATATAAAATTGTGTGGATCGTGGGATAAATGGTAATCGGTAATTTTGAGTTGAAAACTGTGATCGTTGAACATAAGAGGCACTAGATCCTGTGTGAATAAGGTCAGTGGTTTATTTTTGAATTCAGTGAATGCGGTGTTCTCAATTTAAGTAGTGCCAGAAACCTGTAGAATCGATAACGAATCAATAATCTTCCAGTGGTATCAGTAAAAATACTTCAATGTTAATTAATTAATGTGTGAAGTCATTTATACTGCGCCTTTATTGAGATTGTGGAGTTAAAAGCGATCATAATGGATCGACTTCAAGGAGACAGTATTCTGTGTATGTAAATTGCCAGCAATGAGGGCGCTATTGCATGTTTTGTGGTTGAACTGCAGGTTGTTGAATAGCAAATTGTGAATAAAATAGTGATGATACAATCACTGTGTATTTGTTCCCATACAAACGATGGATCAGAATTGAAGAATTGATAGGCGCAAATACAAAACGGCCAGTATGTGCGGTGCAGAGTTATAATTGCAGTGGAGTACACTTTGTATAAAATCTTTGCCACAAATATTGTGAGGAATGTTGAATGAGAACGAGTTTTATTTCTGAGTTATGTTGGGCGCAGGTGAAGGTTTTAAAATCTCTGTTTGAAATAGAAAGGACGCAGATTTGAAATAAACTAGTGACAGCGTTTCCAATATTCATGAAATTCGAACCTTGCTTTTGTGTTAACACTGATATTGAATGAGCTGAAGCACAGGTTAAATGGTCGATGTATGAACTGGATATAGAAATCGATGCAATAGAAAGTGTATCCATTCTGCTTAAATGTGGTAATACACAGTATTCAACAGCGCAACAAGTGAAGAGTTAAGTCCAAGGCAGAAGCGAGATTTTGGTTTGGCATAAGCATTTGATTACCATGTTCAGCTGCGTTAGATGACGAGGACCGTAGTGGTAAGATGCAGACATTATATTTAGACAGCGCATTGACCAGTGTTAAACCAGTGAACCCAAAGTGTCAGATACAGCGTTGGAAGTTAAACCCTTGACTGATATTGTTTACGTTATATGATGTAAAGAAGAGTTGATTTGAATGTTGGATATTGCAAGTATTCAACAAAAGATTGAATTCATTTTCAAGGTTTACGATTCAGATGGCAATGGGAAAGTGACACTCGAAGATATACTCGAAGTGTTGCGGGATTTGACAGGATCTTTTATTTCTGAAGAGCAGCGGCAGCAAGTTGTGGGTCATGTTTTGGAGGAAGCAGGATATTCAAAAGGTTGTGGTTTGACAGTTGAAGATTTTTTCAAGATTCTTGGCATGTCCGTATTGAAGATGGAGGTTGAAGTGCCGGTGGATTGAAGCTCAGTGGCCCTGCCCACGTTGCTCCATATATTCTTCATTTATTGTGCAATTTATATTCGGAAGCTCACCTTTGGCATTTGTGCAAACTGTAATTCCTTACGAAGTTGCATATCGGTGTGTGTGATGCCTGCCCAACCTTAATAAAACCTCTTTATTTTATGTATGGCATAATTCTAACTTCAAAGCTAGGTTTGATCATTTGTCCGATATGGGTTACCAATATTTGATGGAGAGTAAATTGAATAACATTTATTGGTAAGAGATTAATATGCATTTGTATAGGCATATTTATGGAAAATGTGAAAAACGTAGTTGTCATGAAATATGGATTGTGGGAACATCTAAAGAGTGAGTTGATGTTTATGAAATGATTGAGATGAAAAGTATTTAGAAAATGCCAGGGAGTGGTGTTTAAAATTTGGGTAAAAGTTGAGGTGCATTCTTATGTACATTGAGTATTGATGATCCTGGGTATTGCAAGCTCCAGGCTTGCGTCAGTTTGTCAGATTTCTATGAGCCTCGATGCTCAATCCCTGATGAACTTATGTATCACTTGTCCCAGTTAAAATTCGATGGGGAAAATGGAGTTTCCATAACCAAACACCTTTTAGATTTTTGTGAATTTTGTGAGTGCTACAAAATTGACAATGAAGGGTTGAATTGTATGCTTTTCTCCCTCACTCTCAAAGGTCGCGTTAAGCAATGGTGACGCACGTTACTAGAAGCTTCTATCCATTCATATGAGCAGCTCGTCGGTGAATTACAACAAGATTTTCACAGGTATGATTTTCAGAATGTGTTAATAAAGTTAAATGACATCAGAATGGAACCTCAGGAACCTCTAGATGAATTCTCTATCAGATTTTTTCATTATTGTTTGGAGTTCCCTAAAAAGGATGTTGATTGGAAATTTTTAAGTGAGCAGTTCAGGTATGTGATTCTCGTTTCCCTTGAACAATTTCAATTAGCAACCCAGCATGATCCTAGTGTTCTCTATGACGACCCGCAAGTTTCCAGCTGTTCAAACTTTGTCCCTAATGTTTCCTTGTCCATCTCCCCAAGTCCAGACCACATTTAGGCCTCCAAGGAGAGTATTACTATTTGTAATATTCCCGTTCATCCTCCTGAATTGCCGTGTAGTGGTGTTGTGACCTCGAAAGTTCTGAGCAATGATATACGTGTGCAAGAATATAAAACCTGTTGTGCCACCTATGAATCTTCCATGCACAGTGTCAAATCAGAGCTTGAAAACTATAGTGGCCCATTATCTCTCCCAGTTCATGAAACCCATCTCGAGTCCACTGAATGTTTCCCTGGACATTGTCCTAAATCTTATTCACATGCTAGTAATAAATTGACTCTTGTCCCAGATAAATTCTACTTTACAAAATCATTGGACCGTCCTAGGCATGCAGAATCATTGACCTCTCTGTATGAAACTCATGTGCGAGATGAAAGTCTTTCCACGGTTAATACCGCCGCATCTGAATCGTTTCATCCATTATTCTCTGATTTATTTTATGAGCCTACCGCACCAGTAATTTCTTCAATTCATCCAAAATTTTCTTGTACTAGTATTGGCGACAATCAAAAGCAAGCGGGTGGCTTTTCACAATCGCGTTACAAAATTGATGAATCTCTTAGATCCGGTCTTTCTCATCCGAAATCTTTAAACAACCAAAGAGGTGACTTCCTGTCTTGGAAACCTAAAGATATATCTTTTATTGATCCATCCCAATTTTTAACTCCCGGGGAGCCTAACGTGCCAGGTACCCAGCTTGATCGAATCGATAGCTCCAGTGATCACTACTTATCTGAAAACATATTCACTCATGCCGCTGAGGACCATCATTTGTACCTATTTTTCGACCATATGAAGCCACCGAAATTTGATGATCCGCTTTGTGAATATTCAAGGAACTATCAGGAAATCGAAGTAATTCAGCTTCTGCTGGTTATTACCTCAAGTTCTTCTGATCCTGATGAGACCCCTCAAATATATCCAACCAGGGTTTCTCAAATTAGGGTTTCTAAAATGACTATTCCCACTCATCACACTCCTCTCAACATAACCACATTGGATATCAGATCATATGGGTGAGTTTTCCATTCAAGTGATGTTTCCCTGAGCACATGTTCCTGTCCCTTAATAGCTAGTATGCAACAACCGATATACCCTAATTTATTCACTAGAAGTAAAACATCGGCCATGGTCTCTAATATTTTCAGTTGTCTCCCAGCTAGTACAAGTTTCACTCAGGCACAAGCGTGTTATGTTTGGAAAACCTCTCTATTGCCTGAAAATCTTCCAGTCAATTCACCCCATCCTGGGAAATCTAAAGAATCCGACACACTGGATTGTCAATACATTAGTGCGCAAAAAATTGACCAAATTGATACAAAGCCCACTGAAATGTCTCAAATCACCACAATTGACTATCACATCCATTCGCCTGTTGATCTCGCCAAACCGTCAAAGTTGGGAAGCCCCCCGCTCAAAGGTCTGGAGTTTGTTCAAGACGGTGAGGAATTTCAGCCTCCACTAAAGGTTGATTCGGATCCTCATATCCTCGACAAAACCCAGGGAAAACTCCAAAATACAATTTTTAAAATGAGGGCTTCTGCTCTTGGATTCAAAAGTGTCTACAATTCGCCTGGAAGATGCTCATTTTGTCCCTCTCATCAAGTTCATCATCCTCAACACCATGATGAGGTTTCCGGTTGGTTCGTCGGATCCTATCCGGTGGATATACCTTCGAATAGGTAATGGATTACCCCTTTTCTGTCAGACCTAGGGTTATGCGTGGATGGGTGTGTGTCATTTATAAATGATTGTAAGTTTAAAAAACATATTTTTGTGTATCAGGATGAAAGTGAAATTCAGCTTGCACAATCCATTTTGGCATGTTCTCTAGTAAGTAGCCATGACCTTCTTGCTATTACGCATGCTCTTCAGGTAAGTCTTGTTGATGTTGCACGATTTTGTATGCGGGCTCTGATTGCAAACATTGTTGTTCTTGCAGGGCGGGAACTAATGCGGTGGCTGCAATGGAAAGCTGATTTTACATGAGCTAACTACCTCTTTGGTTAAACTGGGGTTTTAGGATCAAGCTAGCTAGGATCTGCTAATAAAGTTTTGTTTGTCAATTTATTAATTAGGTTTACTTGCTAAGGTTTTTCTTTATCGTTTAGAATTATGCTTGCTGTATTTTCTTGCGTTCAGTAGTTTTATGCATTAAAATTTTCCATTTATTTTTGTGTGCATGCTTTTTCAGTTTTCCTATTACTGCATAATATTCAGATAATCACTGCATGTGGTTTGCCTTGTTTCTCCACCTGCAACTAGTTGATATTTCTCACACATGGCATCGCATTGCGTCATAAAGCCTCACCCGTTGCTTCGCGTTCTACGCATTCTTCCTCGCATCATTTGCACTAGTTGTTGAGATAATCATGAAAGTTTATGTACATTGCATATCACTACATGAGCCCTCTTTAAACCTGAAGCCTTGAAAACCTCGATGCCCCAGACTAGCCTTCTTAGCCCCCTTTGCATGGTTTCAAATCCGGATGGATTGATTTTACCTCTTTACATGTATCAAAATCGTGATGATCTTTTCTACTTTTTTTTCCCCTGATTGCTAAAACAATAACTTCGTGGTTTGTGGGAGGTCGCGGTGGTTACCTCAAAAGGTAGCTTCTCTCAGAACAAGTCACAGAAGTCGCGTTCTCAACATGATGAGTTTAAATTCATTATCTAGGGAGATATGAACCAGTTTCTTGTGGGGAACCTAAACGTGTTTGAATGGCCTATACCCGTAACCCGAGCCTTATGCCCAGCATAGTCTCAAACATATTAATGATTTTTTTTGCACATTTCGCCTATGGGTGGTATATGGGATGTGAAGGATTGGCATGGGGGAAAACCCAAATCAAGATATCTTTCAGTTTCTATCAAACAAGAAACAACCTCTCTTGCCCGTAAAATAAGTCAGGGTCCCTCATCCGCCCATGCAAAATAAGTGCCACGAGCACATAAAATAAGTGCTTCAAGCACATGAACAAATAAGGGTAAAGGATTGAGAAAGGCTTCCTACTCAGAGAGGTAACACAACAACTCCACCAGGGTATTGACCAGGCTCCCTGGCTGCGGAGCAATGTTTGTGATTTCTTGAAGTGACTCCACCAGGGCACTGTCTAGGCCTGCTGGCAGTGGAGCAACACCAAAAACATATTTTAAAAATTCTGAATATAATAAGTTTTCTTCCCTGATCTCTACATCATCAACCAACCATTGGCATCCCTGAACTTCCACTTTGACGCGTTTTTATTAACGTGACCTAGCTGCAACACAAGGATTGGGCATATCTGAAAAGGTCGAAATAATACAAGGGTACCCTCAGAACTTGTTCAATATTCCCTTGCATCACTTCCTGGACTCAGAATATTGTTGGGGTGTTGACAGAGATGCTGGATTCTGCTAGTGGTTCACCAATTGTTGTAGCCGCTACAATACCACCCAAAATTTTGGGTCCCCCTGCTCGCTTAGCCATTAAGGTTTTTGACCCGGCCTGTAGTCTTTGAACCTTCTCACCATCATGACGAGATTCATTCACCACAACACGCCATGTGTGGGAGGATAATCATGCATACACTCAAATGAAAACTTCTCTGTGCATTAAGTATATTCGTTAGAAGCCCTCTCACCATGGATCATTAGGCATTTTGTTTGGGTACTTAATTTAAGCTCATAAGCTCATGTAGATTAGTTGAGGGGCATCATCCTCTAAAAGGTAACTGTAGACTAACGGATATTATAAGTCTCATGTAGGACAATCCCACTGATGGTAAACCCAACAATATCATCACCATACTAAGGGAAGGAAGATGATACTAAAACAACAAGGGTGTAGTTGCGGAATATGAGACTTTTCATACCCTGTCCATATGAGGATGAGAACTAGGGCTACAATTGAAGACCACGTCAAGGCGGATGACAAGGGTAGAGGTGGTTGGTGCACAGAGTCGAAGATAGGGTCTTCTCTGGCAGACAAGGTGGATAATTTCAAAGCTTGAAAGAATCGCAAAGGTACTTAGTCACTTTCATGAGACAGAGATGGAGGCAAAGAAATCTTGCTACGAAACCCAAAGAAGGTCGTAAATTTCCTAAGGTAACAGGTCGCAAATTTCATAAGGTCTCAGGTCGCAAGTCACCCCTAGGTCACAGGTCACAAATGTACCAAGTCGCAAGTCATAGATTCTCTCAGGGTCACAAGTCGCAGATTGCCCAGGGTTGCAGGTCACAAATTGCCGAGGGCGCAGTCACAAATTACCAAAGGTTGCAGGTCGCAAATTGTTAGAGGTCACAAAATCCAATGAAGTCACAAGGTCACAAAACAACACATCCGAGGGAGGCTTCAACTGTTGCGACTACCTGACTGTGCGACCTCCACCGAGTCACGAGGCGGTGACGGATTTCTCAAGGTCGCAAGTCGCAAAATCCAGTGTGGTCGCAGATCGCAACAGTGGGCGAGGTCACAGGTCACAAAATCTACTAACTCGCGAGGTAGCCCAATGGTCAGGAAGACGAAAAGTCAGGGAAGCCCAAAAGGTGAGTTTTTCTCTATAAATACTTCCTTCGGGAGATTGTAAATGACCTTTTGTTTGGGACTCAAAGAGATATAGAGCATTGTATAGAAGGACTACACATTTTTGAGTATGAATACAAGCATGTGTTAACTCCATTTTTGGATCTGATGTTGGTCAATGTGTGAACACTATGAGTATTATGTTTTCAGTTTCTAACATCTTTTGATTAATGAAACTGTGTTTCCAATTCCATCATTTATGTATTATAGTTTTCTAAATATGTGTTAATGATGCTAAGTTTTTTCGTTTTATCAATGAATGCTAATAACTTTGTTTACTGACATTTATATTATCACCAAAAAAATTTAAGGAAGTGAAGGGTATTCTTCCATAAAGAATTGTTTCTTCTGTGGTTAGAATAGCATACAAGCATGACCCTAATGATATGCTATTGACATCATTTCCTTTGGCCCCATGCTTTATAATTCAGCTTGCTATGCATAGTGTTGTATGTTCATTTAATTCATCAATCATGTGTCTTGTATCATCTGAATAAGCGTGTGTCCGCAGGTTTATAGAGTCCTACTGAGACCCAAGGAAAGGATAATTAAGCGGTATCCAGACCCACACCTCGGACGGGATCGCTATTCCTAATGGTTTAGAGTCTAGTTGGGACTTTTTACCGGGGAGATCCCCTGTTGTTGGCCGGACAGATTTTCTCGTCAATAGTTGGTTAAATGCATAACACATTTTTGGTCATGTGTTCACCAAGTACATAAGTGAACCCACAAGTTTCCTATAAATGGTATCTTCTACCTCTTCGTCTGAAGTAGCATCTTCTTTCCTCCAATTTCATATTACAGGAGTCTCCATGGATTTTCTTCTCTCCGTGTGAAACTTCTTCAGTATCTCATTATCATACTTTCCCTAAGATATAAACGGTTCCCTATATCCTTGCCAAATTTCCAAAAAAGGAAATAATGCATGAGCCCCATGTCTTTCATCTCAAATTATCTTGCCAAATATTCTTTGCAATATTTTATCAACTTCTCATCACTTGTTAGAATTAAATCATAGACATATAATACTATAATACATTATTTACCTTCAACCACAATATGGTAAATTTTTGCATCTGCTTCACTTTTGGTGAAGCCAAACTCGGTGAAATAGTTGTTGATCCGAATATACGAATCACATGGTGCTTGTTACAATCCATACAGTGCTCACTTGAGTATGCGCACATGCGACTCTCCGTCGAAGGTATATAATCCTTTTTTTTCTCTATGTACACCTCTTCCTTAATCACTCCATTGAGGAAAGTTGTATTCACATCCATTTGATGTATATTCAATCCTATATGCACTCAAAGTTCTAGAATTGATCTAATTGAAGGGTACCTTGCTACTTGAGCAAAGGTCTTGTCATAATCAATTCCCTCCTCCTGAAACAACCCATTGGCCACAAATTTGGCCTTGTGTTTCTGCACACTCCCATATGCTACTTGTTTCACCTTGTAGATACACCTAGAACCTACTACTAACTTGTCTTATGGCCTTGGGAAAAATTCCAAAACATTTTTTCTGATAATGGAATCATATTCCTCTACCATGGCATCAACCCATATTGGTTGTTGCACTGGTTCCTCGAATGAGGATGCCTCAGTCTCTACACTTTGGCTCATGAGAGCCATGTAGCCAGTGTATCGAACAGGTGATTTTCTTTTCTTTCATTGTGATGTGGGTGCTCCCACATTCTCTCTAGAATCATGCATCAATATATCATCCTCTCTATTCTGCTTCCTTCCATACTTGTATGTCTCTGCATCAGTGGGTGTTTCCACTCTCTGCTCCTCTACTTATGGTTTCTCCACAACATCCTGAGGTTCTTCCTTTGGATATAAAATCTCCTCATCTGCATACAACTAAATCTCCCTCTCAAGGGAACACCTCATTGCATTCTCTTCGTCGAATTTCAAATCTCTACTAAAAAATGTCATCTTGTGATGGAAAGTACACCCTATAGATGTGAGGTGTATTAATATACAACAAAAATATGCCCAACTCTATTGTTGGTCCTATATTTTCTGTGCATCCTTGGAAACATGACAGTAAACTAATGAACCAAAGATCCTGAAATGTGCCACATCTGGTTTCTTACTTGAAAAAGCTTCTTTTGGTGTACTCATCCTGAGAATCCGATGAGGACTCTTGTTCTACACATATAAAATTGGGTTGCATGATTCAACCCAGGAGTGGAACAATAGGTCCTAATCATGCAACATTGCTCATGAAAATCCCACAATACTTATGTCCTTCATTTCAGAAACTTGATTCAAATGTCTTTTGATGCACAAAAGTTCTTGAATTTATTCGACACATATTATCCACTATTATCGCTACTAATATGCTTCACTTTCCTACATGTGTCTTTCTTAGCCAGTCCTTTAAATTCACAAATTTTTGAGAATGTATGTTTTTTCTTCTGCATGAAGAATATCCAACACTTACATGATAAACCATATACAAATAACACATAAACCATGTGCTTGGTCATGGAGGCTGTTCAGAACGGTCCACACACATCTGAGTGAACTCTTCCAAGCATCGCTTTCAGTTGACTGTCCTTATCATGAAAGGTGGATTTGGTGTACTTCCCCAATGTACACCCTTTGCATGTATCACGCTACTCTAGTGCACCCTTGGGAATTATTGTAGAAATATGTTGCATGATCTTCAATGCTCCATTGCGCAAATGACCAAGTTTCATATGTCATAATTACTCTGCATTTTACTACATTTTCATAATTATGATTATTTTACTACATTTTCATTGCCAAATGTTTTACATATATATTTTTTATAATAAATAAATTATAATTTAGTTAATTTCTATAAGAGTTTGCTCTTTTTTGGTAATATAAGATATATCATAAAGTAAGTATGGTAATATTTATTCTAAATTGATTTTTGTGATGGTTATCGATATTTTTTTTATATAACTACATTAATAATTATTATAGGAAACACTTTACCCTTCTAATGAACAAATATGTATGTCAATTATGAATTTCATTTTGAATTCTGTAAGACAGAAATTTTATTGGATATAAAATATTCAATAATTTTATTTTATTTTATATTTAAAATATCTTTAAAATTTAACAAAATATTTAAATTTATCATTCAAATTATTAAAATTTTATTTTTTGATAATTTGTTTCATTTTTTATTTGTTATCCAAAGGAAATATTACATTGTTATCATTTCCAAAACCCCCAAAAAATACAAAACTAACTCAACATACCAGTATCACCTATATTAATGGATATTAGGGCCACAATGTGCTCATCTGATCAAGAATGAGCAAAGCTACAGTCAAATTACAATCAACATATAACATAAAAACATCGAAATAGACTATCTATACGATCAGAACATATAACTAAGTAATGTGCACATGAGGAACACAAAAACAACCATAAGAATCCATAAGGTGCACAAAACCATAACAAATTAAAACGTGTCATTGAAAAAACGAGGAATTGGAACAATTCTGGTGCTAAGAGGACACTTTAAACAACAACCACCTCCAAGAAAGAATCTTTGTATGTGTATATTTGACCCATGATATGAAACTACTCAAAGATTTTGTAAACCATAAGCCACTTGAAAGTGTGAGGCATAACACGTATATGAGAACTCAAAAGAAGAGGCATTGTCACACCCAGAAGACCTGAAACTATTTCTTTAATAAGAACCATAAACATCCTTTTATCACAATATGAAAAACCAGTTTCACCATTTTACCAATAATATCCATAACTACATATCTATGAACCTGAGTGGCTATAAACAAACCAAATATAAGGGTCAAAGGTCCTCCAAAGAAATCCCAAAGAAATATTCAAATCCACTTCACCATTATGATATCCAAAAGGATTGGATAAATATAATGAATAAAAAAATACCATGGATATATACTCTAGAAAGAAAATAATATGTGTTCCATTTTGATGAATCTAGTCCTCAAGGACACATAAAAAGAATGCATGGAAAAAATACTTGAAACCACCATTTCTAGTCCTGATTAGAGGAAATTACAGAAAGTGTTTTGTCACTATCTCTCGAAGGATTTTTGAAGTGATTAGAGGTATAGTCAATCACAGAGAAGCTTTGTACATGAGCCAAGAACGATTCCACATTATCCGAGAAAAATATATGGTTATAAAACATACACTTGATTTCCTACAATAAAGATAAAACATTATAATTCTCCACTTGGTTGTCTTTAAAAATAAGGTGCAACATAGTAGCAATTTTTTGATGTAAAGCGAGGGAATTCATAAAGTGGAGCCACCCTTTCTTGAACATAATAGCATTAGGAACTTATTTCATATCCCCCCCCCCCCCAACTCATAATTTGAGTTTCAATTCCAAGAATAACATTTCCTTCCTCACCTTTAGAGGTACAACATCAAATAAGGTAGGAACAGAGTAAGTGAAAGGATGAACCATTTTGTGCCTTATGTTACATCCACCACCCATACTACAACTCATTATTTTCCTAGGAGGCATGGGTTGAGCTACAAATGAACATAAATGACAAATACTAAAATAAGTTTTGCTAATAGAACTAGAAAAAGGATGAGACATAAATCCCTAATTATTTTGAGACAAAGAAACGAGACACTATAGAATCGCATCAATAACAAAAATTACTCACCAAGAGTGAGAAAATTTCTCAAGGACTCAAGAAAAATAGTGAAGTGAGAAGCTTATCTGAAATACCTAGACAAACAAATTAAAAAAGCAGTCGTACTATATTTATGATGACTCAGAACTAAAAATGAAACTAGGAACCCGAGCCAAACAAAATTAAACTCATGAAAACACTTGGAGATAAAAAAGCGCACTAAAAATGAGATTTTTTTTATAAAATCCACCTTTGAAATAAAAAATTAAGATGATTCACAACAAAGAAGAAACAAGGAATGGAGGATGAGGAGATGCCCTCCTCCTTTAACAAGAAACTCATACTGCATATAATCCCTTACCATAGGTGAAGATTTAAAACAATGATCCTACTAGAAATATAGCTCACCCCTATTAACTACCCGTTGCGATGCCATCACAAGGAGAAGACAAGTGTGAGGATGACACATGCTTTTAAGCAACTTTAGAATTCTGATAACACACCATCAAAGTAAAAATTAAATATTTAAGTTATAAAATTAAAATTAAAATTATTAAATCCTAAAACGTTAAATTTTATGACTTTATTAATAATTCCAAATTCATTACAAATTTATATAATGAAATCTACCAAGAAAAAAATAGACAAATAGACTACTCCTTATAAATTATAATAAAATATCCAACTTCTGCTTCCATTTCTAGATTTGTCCATATTTAATACCACATGCTTAATTACATGTCAAGCTTCACCATCATATTTATATTTATCACCTTATCATTTATCATCGTATGAATTTTTCATTGTATTTGGAGATGTGTTTTATGGTTTATTTTGAATATCGTTTTCTTTTTATTTTTTTATTTAAAAAAATGTAGTTAATCGATTGTGTGATTTTTTTATTTTATTTGGAGATTCATTTGATGATTTATTTTTAGTATGAGGGGTTTTCAAACTCGTTATATTAGATATAATTTTTAGGATTCAACTGCGTTAAGTAAGTCATTCATCTATGACCATTTCCATGAGAAATTAGTGAGTTACGACTACCTCTCATGGAAATGGTCATAGATGAATGACTTACTTAACACAGCTGAATCCCAAAAATGATATCTAATGATTTATTTTGAATTAAAGATTAAAAATATTAATAAATAATATAAATATAATATAATTTAGAGATTATATAAAATATTTTTGTTTTTTTTATATAACTATGAAGGAGGTGTATTTATAGGTTTAAAATCAAATTTGATATATGTTATTTAAACAATAATAAATTATTTTATGTTTGTGTAAGTTTGGTAGTTTTTTTGTCAATATATAATCAAAATGATACTTTTATAAGTTTATTATTAGGGAAAATAAACGAGTAATATGGTTCATCTTGTCCTGAAGTTGAACCACACTAGTTGGTTCGAAACACATTGATAAAATATATTCATATGTTATTATCACCTAAAGCCGCTCTATACAGAGTAATATAGTATTATTTTTTTTTATGTTTTAAAAATATTTTAAGAAAGGTGATGAAGCCTCACAAAATTACAAAAATAATATGACTATCACAACCATATCTACTATTAGAGGCTTGAGAGACTCCTATACATATCTAAATAAAAAAATCATATCTAAAATGGAAAGAGCACATAGTGAACATGATAAACATCATATATGAAATGGAGGACCAACATCGTTCTCTGAATTAGAAAAATCTACATTATCTATTTTCTTTCCCATGAATGAAAGATTCAATTTCTAATGTTCTCAACACTTCATCCATGTCTAAAAAGTTTTCCTTCTACTCTTCTAACCTTTCGACCAGGACATTTCCCATGATTGTCTCTACCTATCAATATATGTCAATGATTTTCATATACTATGTATGCCTTTTATTTGTACTATAGGTATATGGAACCAAACTACTCAAATTCTCTTGCAAGTATACATCACATATAAATCTACATATGATTTTGGCTTCGTGCAACTTTGCTTCCTCAATTTTTATAAATCTACATATTCCAAATGGAGTATTTCTAAATTCTGTTGTTGTTGAATGCTTTACTACATATTGATGTTGAGAGATATATGGTATTATTGTATTTTTCCTTCTTTGACAACCGTCATAACCTTGGCCTCTACATATGATTAACCAAACTTTCGAAAAGTATATTAGATATTGGAGAGAGATGTTAATATAATTCACATTGTGAAAATTAGCACCCTCTTTCCCAAAA